>OX940802.1:31015135-31363968 GCA_954870605.1 Acer campestre | reverse complement strand
CCTTTTTATATAATGTCCGAGCCTTTTGATTTACTGTCCGAGCCTTTTCATGAACTGATATATATGTATATTTTTATTGTGAATATGCAGATGAGGAATCCGCTGAAAGATTTGCTTAAAACTCCAGAGAAGGAAAGGTACTCGGGGAAAATAACTCGCCATGACCATTTTGACGACCTTACAGATATCGACAATGCATTGAGTAGGATACCTAAACATTTTCAGGCTGAAGACCGTCGTCCTTATACTGAGTCATGTTTTGGACACTTCCTCTCGATGCATCGGCAGATGACGTTTTCAGCTGGAATTGTCCATCGGTTGCTTATTCGGGAGTTGCATCACGATGGGCCGGAAGATGAGATGAGGTTTCTATTGGGTAGACATTCGGTCTGGTTCTCGAAGGTTGAGTTTTGTCTGATCACCGGATTGAAGTTCGGAGAACTTCCCGACACGTCGACCTACAATATGGTGCAGAATGGCATACATCAGCGGTACTTCGAGGGTCGAGATGACATCGAGTATGGAGAGTTGAGAGCCGTACTGCGGATTGGTGTTTTCCATGAGCAGTATGATGCGGTTAAGCTATGCTTATTGTATATGCTTAACTGGATATTGATGGGGTTGGACGAGAGACAGAAAGTTCCAGTATGGCAGTTTCGCCTAGTCGAGGACTTGGACGCGTTTGATGCCTTCCCCTGGGGTGCACACGTGTTTAGGCAGTCTATTTCTTGGTTCAAGCATGCGTTGGACGGTCGACGGCGGCGGTTCGAACAACGACAACAAAGAAAGGGTGCTGACCAGCACAAGGTGGAGACGTACAATATATACTGTCTTACGCATGCACTGTTGGTGAGAATTTAGAAATTGAATCCGTACGTTAATTGTATTTTTTTATTTCATATAACTGATGTATTGGATTCTTAACGCAGATATTTGCTTTTGAGGTCATCCCCGAGCTTGGCAACAACGGATGTGGAACTCGCAGGGACATCGACCTATCCCCCCGTATTCTGAAATGGCAATTGACTCAGCGACCAAGGAGTGAGAAGCTGGATGCCATTTTCATTGAAAGGGTAAGCATTTTTTATGTTGTTAATGTTCATAGTTATTAGTATATACAATTCACAATGGTCTAATTATGGTTTCAGATGTTTGCGAGGGTGGAGTTGGTGCCGACCGCAGCTGAGCGGGATGAGCGATACTTCGAGGGCATTTACGAGGGAGGCAATCTGTATGATGCCGATTATGTATCTACTGACGTCCCGAATCCTGACCAGACTACGACTGCCCGAGACAGTGATACTGAGGGTCCAATTTCCGACCGCAATGATATGGACTGTTCTGATATGGAGGGCACTAGTGGGAGTCATAGGCAGGTTCGGTTCGTGTTACCCAGACAGCCTCGAGCTGGAGGTGACTCAGGAGGAGGCGATGGAGGGGTTCCAGAGGTATGTACAAATATTTCTGTCGCCTTATTTTATCTGAATTTATTATTGAACGATTTTAGTACTGAAACAGTTCTAAATCATTTCAGGACCGTCGGTATACTGAACTGATGGATGCGATCCAAGGGTTACGGGAGGAAATGAAGAAAAACGAGGAGAAACGAGATCAACAGCATCAGGAGTTGCTGGATTTGATTCGAGGTCTTCAGGGATCGACGTCGACGTCGCAGCCCCGTAGTTCAGGTCCACGGTTAGATGACTCACCGTTCGATGGCTGAGACCAGGACTTCACTCCTAGGGACAGGACGGGTAGTCATCAGGACGGGGCAGAGCCACACACCAGGCATCATACTACGCATTTCTCCGGTCCAGATCAACAGGGGCCTGGTGACACTGGTGGTACAGGGACTGCGCCTATGGATATAGAGCAGATACATAATCTCTTCATTCGTAGAGGCGATCCCAGCAGGTCTACCCCAGCGGAGCTAACACCTACAGGCGATCCATCCTTACTGAGTTCCTTCGGACAGCGCACCTCTCCCGCAGGGGATCGACGGGGATAGAGTCCCTCGTTGCAGGGCACCCTTGCAGCAGATCCACAGGGACAGAGTCCTTCCTCAGAATGCCACCCTTCAGTTGATCCGAGCTCAGTTCTCCCCTCCAGGCAATCCACGGGAGATGATTTGGTCCCTCGCAACGCACCTCTCCGGTCCATCCCACCTGATGAACAGGGAGGGAGTTCCCCCTCACACTGCACCGATCCCAGTGATTTGGAACGGACTCCCCCACCCCTAAGGCGTGGACACCGAATTCGACGTCGAGGTTGGAGGGACCGGACCCCATACACAGACCCATGTAGACCGAAGAGACCACAGATGTTGCCGCCGCCAGCACATGAATGGATGCCACATGCATTGGTAGATCCTGAGCACCTTGCGGCGTACATGGAGTACAAGAGGAACCCGGCGACAGAATTGTAAGTATAATAGTAAAAATTACAATATGTTTATACTTTTTTCGATAAATATGCAAGTAAGTATTATGTAATGTTTTCAACAATTATGCAGGCGTGATGTGGATCTACACGACCCAGTTGGTGTCGATGTGCTTTGGTTCCACCGGTTTCAAACCAACTTGATGGAGTTGGAGGATACGGTATATTTCTTACTTGAATTGTCCGTATAAGTTTCATTCACAAATGGTGGAATCCTAACAATACAAATTGTTGAAATTGTCAGCACATTAATGCATACTTGAACATTCTCCGGAATCGTCAGCGAGCATTCCCCACTGTCTACAGTTTGAGGGTCAACATACTGGATTCTCAATTCTATGTAAGTGTTTATATTGTACGGTTTTCTCTTATACTTCTTTCATTCAAATATTTGTTGCCTAACATTTTTTAAGTTTAATCTATACAGTCATTGTTATATCATGACTGGGACAGAATCGCCACTGGTGACGACAGGAAACCTCGAAAGGGTTGGTCTGTGTTCAACCACCGGTGGGCCCTTGATGAGCTTGCGGTGGTACATGGAGAGCTCCTGTCAGGAATCCGACCATGGCACGATGTTGACTTGGTAAGTATTTATTTTAATTTGCGTCCATGTGTATAATAACAAAATGTGATAACACTTTGGAGAAACACCTACAGGTTCTGATTCCTTGCAACCTTGGACGTATGCATTGGGTGATGGCCAGCGTCGACCTCATGAAAGAGTAAATTCTCCTGTTTGACCCGTTCAGACGGGAGGTCCCATTTAGGCACAGGAATGCCCAGTTCGCGTGCTTGCGGTGGTTGCTACTGTTGATGTTGGATGCGGTGCACTTTCACAGGAACAGACATAGGGGTGATCCGACGTACAAATTGAAGAATGGGCCTTTTCGGATGTTGTTCGTGTCAACCGACCGCGTGCCCCAACAGAAAGAGGGGTATGACTGTTTCAAGTTAATATTTTATCCCAATCGGTTTTAATAACATTCCATTCTAATGGTTGTTCATTTTATCTCAATTGCAGGGGAAACTGTGGTGCCCATACTCTGAGAATGATTGAGTATCTGACGGTGAACAGGGATACGTTTGACTGGTCAGAGGACGATATGACCACTATCCGGGAGAAGATGGTTGTGGAGGTTTATTGTAACTCTAAGGCCATGTAGTTGATGTACATAACGTTTGACTAATGAAATGAAGAAATTTTTTATTTTTTATTTTCAAGTGTTTGCAGTTATCAGTTAAACACACATTTCATATATTGAGCACCTTCAACAATACAGGAAATTCATGAACACTATAACAAAGGATCAAGTAGACGAAGATTTAATTCAAATAAAATTTCGAACATAAAATCAATCAAATTAGGTCTACATAAAAGCATAAGAACCCCGAATGTCATAAAACAACTATATTGAGCATGGTTCCCAAAGTCTGAACGATGTTGGAAGACATCAAGTTGGAGACATGTTCCTCAATCGTAAGCTTTTCTGGTGGCAATTCCTCTTCCTCTTCTACTGTCTTGTTATGTTTGATCACTTTTATTCATTCAACGGTAGAGTCCTTCTCAGGGCATGTTTGTTTGTTGTGTCCAATTGAGTGACAGATGCTGCACTTGCGACGGTATTCATCGGAGACAATGGTGCTGGGACCTTCATTAACCATAGGCGGGTTGGAACACCTCCTACTATTATGTCCTGGTTGTCCACATCTTCTACACGACTGTGTGGTTATCCTCTCTGAAGACGAGGCATATCGACCCTCCATCGGACGACCTGATTGTCTCTTCGTCTTTGGATTTAAAACCACCCGCGCTGCGATGTCAGATGGCACTACCCATGAAGAAGGATGGCTAATAGGCATAATAGGAACCGAGTATGCATCAATAAGTGTCTCCCTCTTGTAGTAGTCCGCACACAGAGATGTGAAATCCAAGTTCCGCTCCCTACAATAAGGAAAATGGTGAGATTCACGTTTGGGTAATATAAAGCGTTAACTGTAACTTTTCATATACCTTGCCGATGCGAGTGCGTGTGAACATGGTAAAAGTCCATTTGGAATTTGTTACATGTGCAAGACTTCTGGGCCAAGTCAATCGTCCACTGTTTTCCCTTGTGTCTGACGGAGAATAAGTTTCAGTCAACTGGATTTATGGTCATATAACCGCACTTCTCGACACGTTTCAAGATCGTAAGATGTGCTGCATCGGTCAATCGATGACGCATGGACTGTGCAGCTGCATGACGATCATGAAACCACATTTGTAGCATATTCCTAATGAACTCTGCCAGGGTCATCAGTGGCAATTGCCTTGCGAATTTTAGGCATGAGTTTATGCACTCTGCAACATTTGTGGTCATCACCCTGTACCTTCTTTGGGGACAGTGAACGCGGGACCACTTGTACGGACCGGCATCAATGGCATAATCGAATGCAGCCTTGTGCAGCTTACGTAACTCCTCCATGTGGCGGTCATACTCGATTTCACTGTATGATCTAGCTACGTTATCCATTATTTTGGCAACATCCTTTCTGTGGAATCTCTTCTTCATATTTTCAGCAAAATGCTAGCAACATATGGTATGGGTTGCATAAGGGAACACTTTAGAAATCCCTGCTTCAATGCTTGCATGACGATCGGAAATGAAAACCAGATCATCTATATGACCAAGGGCACCCCTCAAGCATTCCAAAAACCATTCCCACGAAAGGTTGTTTTCTGAGTCACTGTACCCAAAAGCAATTGGATACACCTGTTCATTTCCATCTTGTGCAGTTGCAACAAACATTGTACCTCCGAATCTTCCCTTCAAATGGGTACCATCAACTGCAATCACAAGACGCATACACCTCCGGAAACCTCTAATTGAGGACCCTAACGACATGAAAAAGTAGAGGAATTTACCATCGTCAGCGCACTGTAACTCAGTGATTGTGCCAGGATTTTGCTGTTCCAAAACGTATGCAAAAGATGGCAGTAGTTGGAAAGTTTCTTCATGCGTTCCATAGGTCAATGACAATGCATATTGCAGGGCATCATGTGCCTTACTGTACATGATTTGGATGCCATACATTGTTTTCATATCGGCAATTATGTCCTTCGGACGCATGAGACGACCATCATGTTGTTGAAGTCTAGGTGCCACGACTTCTCCGATTGTGATTGAACTAGCTTGTCGGTGGCGACAGTGAATCTCCTCCAAGGGACAATTGTGTTCATTGACAAAATTTCTGACTTGAAAGTAAGTCCCTTCATTTCTCCTTACCGTTCTTAATTTCCACGTACAGTCGTCAATGATGCACACCAGATGTAAAGTTGTCTTATTGGACCTTTTGACCTTCCATTCAAAGTTCTGCTGCATCGCAAAATGGCCAATTAGCCTCTTCAAATCCTTTTTACTCGGAAAAAATTGACCTTTATAAATCATGGTTATAGGTTCTGGCGCTGCCAAGGTGCTGCTTCTACCAATACCAAACGAGTATGAATTTGCTCCGGGAATAACCCACGTTGGCGTATTAGCAAAATCAGATGTTGTTACATTATTATGGACCTCGGAACTCCCAGGCATATCTTGTGCAGTGCAACTAACTCCTTGTACACGTCTACCACGTGTTTCAATTTGTGCAGGCTCTTCATCCATATTTTGTAGATCATGAACCTGTTCATTATTGGCCTCATTATCCACCTCATGGTTTGGGTAATTGTTCTGGTCATTGTAATGTTCATTACACTGCTCAATTCCACAACCAAACATATGACCAAATTGAGGTTCAACTGCATCTGCATGGTCGACCGCTACCGGTGGGACACCACACATGTTTCCCCTATCTTCGGTGGCGCTTCTTTGGCTGAACACTTGGTTGCTACCGCTAAAGGATCCAAATTGTTGGGTATTTTCAGTAGGGGGAATATCATTCCCTACCACATCTCCAGCTGTCCTCTCAGTTAGACTGACACATACTTGAGGGATCACCCGATCTTCCCCTAGCATAAATTGGACATCGTCGTCACTTTTTATAAATGTTAGACATGTACTGTCAGGAACGATTGATATCGATGACATATCCACATTGAATTTGTCTACATCATACTTCACAATGGTATGCACGATCGCCACCAATTCTTTGTAAGTCATATTCTGTGACACATACATTCCCCGGTTATCGGATCCAACAAACCTCTGACTTCCGTCGGGTAACTGCTCCAATCGACCATTGTAAGATATTACTATTCTAGCCCGATTCATGATGCTGTCAAATTAATCATCCCATTGATAAGAACCCAGGACTATAAAATATTTTCAGATATTAATTTTATAAAGGCTCGGACAAGACTTGCAAAGTCTAGGAGAAGACTTCAAAAGTCTCGGAGAAGACTGGAAAAGGCTCAGAGAAGACATGCAAAGTCTCGGAGGGGACTTGAAAATTCACAGAAGATACTTGTTCATTTAAAAGGCTCGGAAAAGACATCAAAAGTCTCGGAGGAGACTTCAAAAGGCTCGGATAAGTCTCGAGAAGATTGGAAAAGGCTCGATACTTATTCATTTAAAAGGCTCAGAAAAAACATCAAAAGTCTCGGAGGAGACTTCAAAAGGCTCGGAGAAGGCTGGAAAAGGCTCGATACTTATTCATTTAAAAGGCTCGGAAAAAACATCAAAACTCTCGGAGGAGACTTAAAAAGGCTTGGAGAAGGCTCGGAGAAGACTGGAAAGGCTCAGAGAAGGCTGGAAAAGGCTCGGATATAATTTTAAATAGCTAGGACAGAACTTACAAAGTCTCGAAGATCAAAAATTCTCACAATGGCTTAAGGTTTACAACTACTACAACAGATTTGTTTATCTACAAATGAAAATGTGAACAAATAAAAAGAAGTATTTGCAAGAAATATTACCTTCTTGTTGAGAAAGCACGTCGAGTTCTTTATAAGTTGAAGAAGAAACCCGAGATAGAGAGAGAGAGAGAGAGGGTTACTGAGAGAAACACTCGTTTTTTTATTGGAAGTGAGGACAGAGAAAAGTACAAACAGATTAACATAAATTATTATCTAAGGTCAATTTTGGTAATTCACCATAATATGTACCTTTTAAACTTAACTTATTAAACTAGTGCCTTTCTCACCACATCAATTTAAAAAGGTGACATTTCTCACCAATTCCACTATATATACCTAGAAGTGATTAGGGTTTTTTAATTCTTTCTAAAAGCTGTTTAAAATAAGGAATATGTAAAAGAAAGAATTCTACGCTATATCAAATTAGTATAAATTTAGAAATATATCTTCTTTGGGAGGATAGATTTGAAAGATAATATTTTAATTGTAACCCAATGATTTGGAATTAAGTTAAAATTCAAGATTTCTTACTTGTTGAAAGTTGGTTTTTGATATTTTTAAGTTCTCTGACCACTTAAACAAACAAATAAACAAAACAAATTCAATTCAGACTTATTAAGTTTTAAGTGGAAAAAACAAGGTCCCTTAGAGTTGTGCATCAATGCATTACATGCATAAATATATGAGTTTTTATTCAACTTTTAAATCTTTTAAAAGGACCATTTTATTACATATACAGTATATGATTTTGTATTTAAAAATTATTTTCTTAATTCTCTGAATAACAATATATCATATAATCACTCATCAGTTAATTTTCAACCTTTTAATAACATCCACTCATTTTCAATATTTCATATTTCTCAAGTTAACTGATGTTTAGTAATGACCAAGAAAAAAAAATATCGATGAAATGACTTTGAAAAGTCGACAGAGAGATATTTCACCGAAAAATCCGTCTTCGAAGGCAACGAAATGTCGAAATGTACATAAATATTTCCTTACTTTTTTTTTTTTTTTTTTTTGAAAGGCACCTGAAAACCTGGAAACCAGATCCAGGGCAAAGTTACATCCATAACTGGGACTCCACAAATAAAACTAATCGAGCACAAGCCCAGAACAGAGTCCCACAACGGGAGAAAACCCCCACAGAATTGGGATAACTACAACAGAATACTAAACTAAACAAACTAGAACCACAAACAAACGAGCTGAAACCGAACCGGAAGAGAGACTATGCCGCTGGAGAAGACCCACCAGGACGCCGCCGACCAAGCAGAGACGTCAGAGATGCCTGATCGAAACCCCAAACCACCATACCATCTAACCACCACCCGTTCCGAAGCCCGTCGCCGCAAAACATAAAAACTACTAATCCAAACACCAAGATCAGTGAAGGAGGACGCCGAAGCTGCCGGTGGTGTCCCGACGGAGAGGACGGGGTCGGACGAGCATCAAGACCACCGATCGACTGCTCACGCCGAATCACACCAGATCTGGCCAGAACCAAGAGGAACGGCCGATCTAACAGCTGCCGTCCGGAGACGCGGGAGAGAAAAACCATCCGACGGACAGGGCCGTCATAGCAGCCACCGGAGCCCTCCTACTGACCGGAAAATCCAACAAACCAAACTCTAACACACAAAAACAACCATAAAACTCAACCACAAAACTCCTAAAACCCCAAACCAAATATCCACAACTGTCACCAGCCAACACCCAAAACAAAACACCACCCCCTCCATCGGCCGCCTACAATCACAAACCCAACCCCCCGACGATCAACAAACCGTAGAGGAGATCGGCTTCCAACCAAATCAGCGCCAATCAAAACAAAACAGAGGTGGGAGAGCGACAGAGAGAAATAGGAGAGAATGGTGAGAGAACCGAGTGAAGAGAGCTTCGATCTCCTCCCAACGGAGGAGATCGGCTCACAAAAAGCTTCGCAGAAGAAGAAGAACCAGAAAACTGATATGGGTCTAGAGAGAGAGAAAAAAATATCTATCTTTTCCACCGCCTCGCAGATGAAACAAACGGTTAAAGTGTTAAACTTTATTTTTTTGGAACTTCTAAATATTTCCTTACTTGACATGGGTCTACTCCTGTAAATCTGTAATCAATGTTATGTGCGTATTCATGAACCCAATTTCGGTGGTGAATTGTGATCATTCAAAACATATTTATTTAGGGTGTTGATATTGACACCCAAAAAACTAGTTAATACATTTATATTTTATTAAAAAAAATTAATTATAAAAATATTCTTATAGAAAACCAATAATGGTAAATTATTTTAATTAAAAATAAACCAAATACTATATACACTCATTAATTATATTTATATCTTCAGCTATATTTCTTTATTAAAAAAAAAAAAAAATTACCATTAAAATAAAACTTATGATAAACCCTAATTAAATTCTAATTTTATTTCAAGTATCAAACTTTCTCATTATCACATAAAAGTTTTTTTTTTTTTTTTTTTTTTTTAGATACCCATAAATATCAATAAGTTATTTATTTATTTATTTTTAAGATATCTATATAAATAAGAGAATTTTAGATTGAAAAATCTCTTGACCTCATAAACGGTTCCACATATTCCATTTTATAAGGCTCCTATATTCGAGATATTTTCAAAAGTAAACTGGACCATCATTAAAAGAGGATTTGATTTCAAAAATAATATTATTTTTTAATAAATTGAGTGTGATAATAATTTAAGAGTATTTATAAATAATATGTATTAAAATGAATATATTTATTTCAAGGAGGGCACTATTGGCATTATGATAATATGATGATGCTTATTGTAATATTTATTTTTTAAATTTTAGACATAGATGTATTTATTGTAATAAGTTTTATAGGTGTCAATATCTATATCAATTTATTTATTACTTTTATCTATATTTATGGGAAAATTGCACATATTTCCTTTGAATTTATGCCTAATTATAGCTGGATGAATAGTCAACATAAAATTGTATAAATTTTCCTCGCTTTCAGATGATTTTCGGCACACGTAACTTTTGATCAGATTTTGGTATATCTATACTATATATAAAAAGTGTGAAATGCCAGTTGAAATTATAGCATCTTTTTTTTTTTTTTTTTCCTTTTAATTTCTTTGACTTTTTTTTTTAAGAAAAAAATTCTTTAAAAGTAAAATTACAAATACAAGTTTATAGCATCCCCTTTTTTTTTTTCTTTTAATTTCTTTGACTTCTTTTTTTTTAATTTCTTTAGAAATAAAATTACAAATACAACCCTTAAACTTTATATAATTACTTACTAGATAGCTTTTAGTCAGATTTTAATTATAACATCCCTTATTTTTTTATTTTTTTTGAAAGTTAAATGACAAATACAAGCCTTCAAGTTTATAGAATTACTTAATAGACATGTCTTCATAATAGTAACACAACATGGATTATATAGTAATTTCCAAAATTTATCTAAATTTAAAATTCTAAATAGGTTAAATCATTGTTAAATAGTTTACCCCAATTATTATGACATTAAATGATTATTTACTAAGAGGCTAGAAGTAATGATATGGACTAGACCCAAATCAATAGTCATTAAAAGAGCGATATGTCAGTTAATTATAGCATGCATCCTTATTTATTTATTTTTTTTTTTTTTATATAATTAGTTTATTTGAAAAGAAGCTTTTTAATTATAGCATTTTATATATATATATATATATAATTTTTTTGAAAGTAAAATTGACTTGAAATATACAAGTGAAAGAAAGAAAAAATAAAATAAAATAAAAAGATAAAAAACAAATATTAATAATCGATAATGGGAGGAAGATGAGAGAGAACGTTAGAGAGAGAGGCTCTGATTCACTTAGGTATAGGGGATATGGATGAAGTGAAGATTTCAGGGATAAGCTAGTTTCAGTCCATATTGACAATATCAACCCAGTCATGGATGTTTCTAGTCTATGGAGCATTTTCAAACCGTTCAGAAGGGTCCGGGATGTGTATCTCTCGCCAAAGAATAGCACAAGGAGAAGCCTATATGCCTTCATCCGCTTTGAATCTTTGGATGAAGCCACTAAGGTGGCAAGATTGACAAATGGGATGCACTTATACGGATGGCCTATCCTGTCAAAGGTAGCGTCTTTTGGTTGGAGTAAAAGAAGAACTGCTGATGGGTACAGGAATGATTCTGGTAACAGAGAGAAGGAGTCTAACGGAGGAGTTTCTAATACGACAAACAAAGGCATGAAAACTTTTACGAAGGCTTTGAAAGGTAACAGAGATAGGAAGGCCTCTCAGGTGGTCAATGGGAATGCTCATACCAAGATTGGAAGAGACCAAGGTAGTATGAAGGATTTGACTATGTTGTGGAATAGCAATCAACGAGAGGAGCTTTGGTGGAGGAAATGTGCGATGGGAACTCTGAAATCTTTCACGAATGTGGAATGTGTTAATGAGAGATTGAAAAACAGAGGCTTTCACTTCACTTCACATTATATGGGTTCCAAAAGCGTTTTATGGTGTTTTGAGTCTGAACTAGATAAGGAAGGATTTATTAACAATAGATTTTTCTAGGATGATTGCTTTGTATCTATGAGGAACTGGTCTGAGAACCCTAACTCGAATATGCGAATGGCATGGATCAATTGTACGGGAATCCCTTTATGCTACTGGAGCATAGACTTTTTTGTGAAACTTGGATGGGTGATTAGGGAGCCAGTATTGGTGGACACAGATACCATTAACAGGAAAAGGTTGGACATGGGAAGAATTTTGATTCTCGCTGGTCAGGAAGAAATGGTGTCCGCAAATGTTAGAGTGGATGTGGGTAAAGGTTCGTTCACAATCAGTGTGAAGGAGGAAACAATGCAGGTTAAGGGTCAATGGATAGAACATTTTTTAGGTCTGCAGAAGGAAGACACTCAAGAAACCCATAAACAAAGTGAGGAGGATGACGGCGAGGAGGAAGACGATAGGGTGACAGTAAGGGAGAAGATAGGCTCAAGATGGCAGGCTAAGGCAGTAGGTAGCGTGGCTCAAGGGGCAGTTGGTAGTTGGTAGAAAAAGGGTCGGTCTAGAGGAAGGAAAGCAAAAGAAAAAGGGAAAAAAGAGTCTGACATATCTAGCTATGAGATGTCAGAAGATGAGATCGCCTTTTCAAAGAAACCTAGGAAGAAGTCTCAAGAAAAAGGGAAGAAGACATGGGTTCCAAAACCAAGTCAGATTGGGCAGAGAGAGGGATGGGGAAAGTTGGTAATTCGAGAGAAGCAAAGTCAAATAGGAAAGGGTGGGGAGTCAGACAGTCTGACAACATCGGTAGAGGAGAGGCGAGGATTGGATTTCACGAGATGGAAGGGTGAGTGTTCAAGGAAGGAAATTCAAAAGGAGGGAACTGAAGGTATAGGACATGGGCTGGCTTCAAGTGACCATTGTCAGGGTCAATAAAGGATTAGTTTCTCTAATAGTCCTTCTCTAGATGGGCCACTTAAAGCCTTTTTGGATAAAATTGAGGGGGGAGTTGGGCCTATTTGCAATAATTACAATGGGTTACAGAATTACTCTAGAAGCCAATCCTTAGATGGGCCTTTAAGAGAATATCTGGAAAATATCGAGCAGGCTTTCGTAAGAGCTAAATTCATAAAGGGCTTGCATCACCAGGAAGTGCAAAATCAAAATCAATCCCTTGTAAATACTTCAGTCCGAAATCATAATAGCCCAATTGATGAATCTACTCAAGACAACTTAGTCTCTTTTGTTCAAGAAACCAAAGCCACACCTGACTCTGAAAAATATGAAGTAGAAGATGATGGAAGCAACTTCATATCTATCTCGGCCATTAGGGAGGAAGTGGAATTAGAGAGTGAGCCAATTGATCTAAGGCAAAGGAAGAGCAAAAAATGTCGAGGAAGGGCCTCAATGCAGGGCTGGAAAAATAAAAGAAATGCTGCTAATAGGGGAGATGAAAGGATATAGGTGGGAGTTGGGGATGTGGATAAAGAAGTCATCTAGGTAATGGAAATAGGAGCTCAACTGGGGATTAATTTCAATTGGAAAGAAAGGGAGATGCCTGAGTTTATAAGAAGAAGGGAATTGGAAGATGCTGGCCGAAGTGGTCAGAATGGTGGACAATGATTTCTTTTCTCTTTGTTTTCATCTATGGGTTGGCAATTTTTAATGTTAGCAATCTCATGGAATATTAGAGGTTTGGTGTAAGGATTCCCATTTGTTGATTGACTAGTTTTATGGACAAACCACATGTTGGGGTTGATGTAAGGGTAGCCTAGGAATTGGTGATCATTCAACGGCCCTCTCAAGACCTCAAAAGAAGAAGCACAAAAGGTATATTCTAGTGCTTACTTGCTTTGAAGAGATCTAGTTGTACACACACACACAACTCATGCATATATCTTATTCTTGTATGTTGTGTGTTTTATATGTGTGCATTCTTAATTGTTGAATATCTCTTCATGCATGATTATTTAATTGCATCTATCTCATTAAAATGCCATGATATGTTTAGGCATTAGGATGCAAAGTCATGAATTTTATTCATGCTTATTTGAATTGATTGCATCTTGTTCTATGATAATGCCATGATATGATAGGCATTAGGATGCATTCAATTCCCACACTTCCACTTCATGTTTGTTAGTTTTAAGTGTGATGTAATTCGTTTCCGTTTAAGTGATCGGAAACGTCCGTGCTTGCACGATGGTGTGCATATCTTAGCACGATGGTTGACCACTTGAGAATGTCTCATTCTTCTCTTGGATAAGTGGTAGATTCAGTTTGGTTATTTGGAGTGAAGTGTCTAGGTTCAAAATATTGGATTTCAATGATTTAAATGTTTTTCAAAACTGACATTTGTATGGTCTTGTGACCATAACTTTTTACACAAAGTTTCAAATTGAGTTTTGTAAAATTCTGGACAAACTAGACACCCATACCTTTCCAACGGTATATTATTCGTAATATTTTAGGACCGTTTGGATTGCTTTTGAAATCTCCAAAGTAACCACTAAAACAGGGCATCACAGCTGTTATCCGTATCTGACCTTTGGTCACTCCAATGACCATAACTTTTTCTACAGACATCAAAATGTCCTTCTGTAAAAATGATTAGAAATTAGACATTCATACATTTCCAACGATATATTATACAAAAGGTTTCTATGTCATTTGGTCATGTTTCGGAGCGCTCGAATCTAGAGATACTGCACTTTCGCGAGTACCGCGAAAATGCCCATAGTTTTTCTATTTCTTCCAAAACGACATAGTTTCACTTGGGCACTATAAATACATATCTTTCTCATCATTTTGGGGGGTGAGCCACAAAATGAAACCTTAGAGAGAGAGGCTCCATATTCTTGAGAGAGAAAGCACCAAGATTGCTTCTTTAACTCTCTAAACCCAAAACCCATCTCCATCTTGCATCATTCAACATCATTTGAGCATGGGTCTTCTTCAACACACATGGTATGATTTGTTGAACACTAATCTCATCTAATTTTAGTGTTTTACTTATCAATTTTATCTCTTATATTACTTGTATGTGTTTGGATTAATTTCTACATACATGATTGAGATTATGTGTTGATTGGGTTATTTTGTGATAGCTAGGATTGTTAATGTTTATCTAACATCTAGCTAATTGATCTCATTAACATGATTGAGATTATTTGTGATAGCTTTGTATCTAGGATTGGTTATCCTTTACTTAGCTAAAGTTGTATGCCATGTCACATAGCTATTTTCATATCTAGGATTGATTTTATTGTCATCATATAATCCTAGGTAAGCATCTATAGTACCCTAGCTCTATCTTGCATATTTGGATATCATTGCATATTCACTTAGGGTGTTGATCTCTTCGGAGAAGTAAGTCTTGTGTGATAGACTGAGATTAGGTCGTACACCGGGATTAGGTGGTCACATGAGCAAATTGGACTAGATCCACTTTTATAGGCTTGCGGGTAGTGGTAGCGGGATATTGGCCGAGATTAGGCCGACAAACCGGGATTAGGTTGTATACGCTATCACAATTAGTGGATTCGAGGTTCGAGTGTGGTGCACTTACCAGCCTGTGGTTTTTCCCGTGAGGGTTTCCACATAAATATCAAGTGTTATTTAAATTCCGCACATATTACACTTGTTATATATATTGACTAGTTTGGGGCATTTTCGTAATCTTGACTTAATGCGAAAATTGGGTAAAATCGTTAAAATCTATTCACCCCCTCTAGATTTATATTAGAACACACCAAGTTATTTGTTTCATTTAGGAAGGAAGGATAAAAGGAGGGTGGTCAAGAATATGGTGAGGAACTCAAAACCCATGATTCTTTTCCTAAAGGAAACGAAGTTGGACTTTTTCGATAGTGGAATTGTGAATTCTTTAGGGGGAGGTTGGCTTACAAGAGGAATGAGGATGAAGGCTCAAGGGTCAGCTGGAGGAGTGATAACTCTGTAGAATGAAGATCTTATCTCAGTCAAAGCAAGTATCAATCATCAAAGGTGCATCATTGTATCGGGTGAGTTATTGAAAATCAAAAATTTTATGGTTTTTTGTAATGTTTATGCTGCCAATTCAGAGAGGGATAAGAAGGAGCTGAGGGAATTCATTATTCATGCTCAAACCTCATTTCCTTATCCATGGTGCATATGGGGAGATTTCAATACGGTGCTCAACCCTTCGGAGAGGAGAGGTCGAGTTTGTGATATGGGTTCTATTAGAAATTTCAATAATTTTATTCAGTAGGCTAGAGTTGTTGATCTTCCAATGTGTGGCTCATTACTTGGTCGAATAATAGAGAGGAGGCCTCGTGGGCACGCCTTGATAGATTCTTGTTATCTCCTAATGTTTTCTCTTGGTTTCCGAATTTGATTCAGTCTACCATTCCAAGATCAGTTTCCAACCACAATGCGATAACTCTAGGGGAATCGAAGGAGGACTGGAGTCTAAGCTCGTTTAGGTTCTACAATAGTTGGATGGAAGATAAGGAACTGATGAAACAGGTGACGGAGGTTGGAAGGGGTGTAAAGTGAGAGGTTCCAACGGTGTAGTTTTAGCGGCTAAGCTCAGAGCTTCGAAAGGTTCCATTAAAAGACTCTTACCTGTTAGGAAGAGGGATTCTTTTTCTCTGAAAGTCTTTAAAGGTCGTCTGCTTGAGGTGGACAGAAAAGCTGTTATGGTGGGGTGGACTGACAGTTTGAGGCAGGAAAGATTGGATATCATGGGAGAAATGTGGAAAGACATTAGGCTAGAGGAGCAAATGTGGTGTCAAAAGTCCAGAGTGAAGTGGTTGAAGGAGGGAGACAAAAATACCAAGTTTTTTCATAGTTTGGCGAATGGTAGAAGAAGAACGAACTTTATTGGGGAAATTAATATTGAAAGGAGAAAAATCTCAAACCCTTCTGAGGTTAGAGAGGGGATTGCAGATTTTTTCAAAAACCACTTTCGGAAAAATATTTGTCATCGACCGGATATTTTAGACTTGGAGGTGAAGCAGCTTTCGGTCCAAGAAAGGGAATGGCTGGAAAAATCTTTTTGCAAAGAAGAGATTTGGGAAGCTATTAGCGGATGCGATGGCAATAAAGCTCCGGGTCCGAACAGTATGAATCTAAACTTTATTAAAGTTAATTGGGGGGAGATTCATGATGATTTTTGGAATTATATTAACGAATTTTTTCAACGAATTTTTTCATGACGGATCCATCGTTAAAAACCTGAACAATACTTTTCTAGCTCTTATTCCAAAGTGTGGGAACCCATATTCTATTAAAGATTTTAGACCCATTAGTTAGTGAGTTCTTTGTATAAAGTGCTTTCTAAGGTTTTGGCCAACCGTTTGAAAAGGGTCATGGATTCAGTCATTGGTGAGACGTAGATGGCGTTTGTGAAAGACCGACAGATTACGGATAGTTTTGTAATTGCCAAAGAGGTAATTCATTTATGGAGGAAGAATTCAAAGGGGGGTCTTATCATTAAGCTCGATTTTGAGAAGGCTTATGATAGTGTGGATCACGAGTTTGTGGATTCTATGATAACGAAAATGGGGTTTAGAGTTAGGTGGAGAATGTGGATGAGAAGTTGTATAACCACTCCTCGGATGTTGGTTCTTGTGAATGGTAGTCTGTCGTATCAGTTTGGTGTTGAGAGGGGTTTAAGGCAAGGAGACCCTTTGTCCCCTTTCCTCTTCAATATAGCTAGCGAGGGTCTAAATTTTCTTCTTAGAAGAGCTACTGATTTGGGCTTGTTGAGAGGCGTGGTTTTTGTGGACAATGCGGTTCACTTGACTCATTTGCAATTTGCAGATGACACGATTCTTTTTCTCAAACCGAACCTGAACTATATTCGTTATACAAGGAGAATTCTCAGATGTTTTGAGCTGGTTTCTGGTATTTAAATTAATTTTCACAAATCGTGCATGGTTAAAGTGGGAAAAAAAAGGTTGAACGGTTTGGAGTGGGCAGAGGCTTTTAGGTGTAAAAGGGCGGATCTCCCCATCTTGTATCTGGGCTTCCCTCTGGGAGCAAGACCTCGGGACAAACTTTTTTGGGAGTCTTTATTGAGTCGTATGAAAAGTAGGTTGGCACCTTGGGGGAAGAAGTTTCTGAACAAAAAGGGATGTCTGGTTCTTATTAAAGCAGTTTTGTCAAGCATTCCAAATTATTTTTTGTCAGTGTTTAACCTTCCCATGGGAGTTGCTAAAAGTATGGAAAAAATTCAACGTTCGTTCTTTTGGGGGGATGAGATTTTGAAAAAGAAAATTCATGCAGTGGACTAGAATTCGATGTGCAGGAGTAAGAAAAATGGGGGATTGGGAATAGGGAGAATGAAGGACAAAAACAAAAGTTTACTCGCAAAATGGATTTAGAGGTTCGGTAATGAGGAATCAACGTTGTGGAGGAGGGTTATTTGTGCCAAGTATGGCGTTTGTAGTAAGTCGTTGGTGTGGGATTGGAGGAACACAAGTTCGGGCTCTTATGCTGTGAAGGCTGTGAATAGCCTATTTGTAACAGGTTCTACAATCGAACAAATTCTAAAGAAAGGCATGAAATTGGTTTTAGGTGATGGTAGAAGGATAGACTTTTGGAAAGAGTTGGGAGGGGAGGAAATTTCCCTAGGGAATGCTTTCCCTAGAATTTATGCTCTCTCCTCTAAGAAGTCTGGTATGGTTGAGGTGTTTCGCGCATGGCAAGGTCGAAAATGGGAGTGGAATGTACCTTTCAGAAGACAGTTGTTAGATTGGGAAATGGATCAATGAAATGCTTTTAAATGTAGGCTTGATCAATTTAATCCTCGTAAACTTATTGCGGATGCTCTTGCTTGGTCCTTTTGTACAAATGAAATTTTTTCTGTGAGTTCGTTTCGTCGTTGTTTGGAGGAGTCAGATTTGGAGGCTGATACGAAGGATTACTCGTTGATTTGGCAAGGGTTGTGTCCTCACAAGGTTGAGATCTTAACCTGGCAGCTGTTAAGGGCCAGAATAATGGTAAGACAAGTGATGAAATATTTTGGTTTCAATCCTAATAGGCTTTGTGAATGCCCTTAGTGTAAGAATGGGAGGAGACAATTGATCACCTCTTTCTCCACTGTTAAAGGGCTTTTGAAATCTGGTGTAAGTGTATGGATTGGTGGGGAGTGTCCTGGTGTGCCAACAAATCCCTCTCGGAATGTGCTTTAGGCTGGTTTGGTTTAATTCCGAAAGTCAGTTAGGGTAAAGCGTGGAACACTATATTCTTTGCCATTGTGTGGACTATCTGGGAATCTAGGAACAAAATGGTCTTCCAGAATTCTGAGCAAGGGGTGTCTCAGGACATTGATACCATAAAATTCAAAGTCGCGTGGTGGTTCAAACACCATTTGGAAGGTTGTGCTGATTCCATTTCTGTTATGCTTCAGAATATTGTTGACAGCTGCTCTGTTTTGAAGCCAAGGAAGGCTGTTTCGAATGCTGATTGGTCCCCCCCTCCTCAAGGTTCTTTGAAGTTCAACGTGGATGGTTCGGCGAAAGGAAGTCCGGGAGCTACTGGGATTGGAGGAGTCATTCCAGATCATAGAGGCAAGGTGCTTAGATCTTTTTCCAAATACGTGGGTATAGCAGATGCAATCACAGCGGAGATAATGGCTATCCATCAGGCCTGTTTTTTGTACGTCAATTCTCCTGTTTTGATAGGAAAGAAAATGTCCATTATTAGTGATTCTAAGGTAGATGTTTCCTGGGTGAGAGGGACTGATTTTGGAAGCCTGAACCATGTTAACTTCATTTACGACATTCGCAATTTCCTGAGCTATTTGGGCAGAACAGCAGTCATTTTCAACCCAAGGTCTAGCAATTGCTTTGCTGACTCTTTGGCTAAGAAAGGGTCAAATATGGAGGGGGATATGGTGATGTGGGAGGTGGACTGATGCTTTTTCTTTCTGCTATCTGCTCAGTTGGGGCTGTTTCAGGCCTCTATTTTGTTTTATCTCCTTGTTGTTCTCTCCTCTTTTTGTTTGGGTTGTGCTTGTGTGTTTTCTTTCTTGGTTTTCTTTGTTTCGGGTTTGTTGCCCTACTGTTTTTGGGGGTTTTTTGCTGGTGTTGTCTTGTTTTGGTTTGGTTTTGTTTCTTTGGTTGTGTTGTTTGCTTGATGCGTTGGGTTGTTTCTGCTGGCAGCTTTTGCCTTGTTTCTCAATAAAATCTCAACTGTTAAAAAATAAAAACAAGTAATAATATATTTTAAAAAAAACTATTAAAGTCCAAGCGGTGGACTAGATATCTCTCTTTTATACAAATCCCATTATTTTCCTTTCGGGTCCTTCCCACCTCTAAACAAAACGAGAGATAAACATTGAAACATTTTTTCCCCTTTCTCTCCTCTTCTTCCCAATTAATTTCTCTACATGGTTCATCCAGGAAAAGGTTGGTTCTTTATTTTTGTTGTTAATTATGCCAAAATTTCAGTTAGATTTAATTATTTGGGTGTTTGTTAATCACTGAAGAAGATCACATCATTCAACAAATCAAACGTTAAAGAATCAGAAGAGACTCATGTCCTCTTTCCTCTTCAATTCCTTCAAAAATGGTACGTTTCTGATTTTCTACTTCTTTTTTTCCTTTCATTATTTTCTCTTCAATTTAGGGTTTAATTCATTTTTGTATTTGTTTTCATTTCTCAAAACTTATCAATTAATTATGACAAATTATGACTGAAATCTTATTAGTTTTATAATACGGCTGAAATATTGTGATTGTATTTGAATGATTTTGATTGAATTTTTTTTTTTTTTTTTCCGTGAGGATGCTCATTTTAACAGGAAGCATGTATATATTTATGTCCTCTGCAATTAGGTATAAGACTTTATTTTATTTTATTTTTCTTAAAAAAATAAAATATTGTAAATAATGTTATTCCCTCCATACGTTGATGCATCATGGGAGTTATTTTTGTATGATTGAATTATATTTTATTTATTTATTATAATTTGTGATCTCATAATTAGTTGTATATAATTTTTTCTTTTAATATTATATCAAAATTAATTCCTATTAAAACAAATGCTTTGCTTTGCATGTGTAACCAAACCTAGTAATTACTAAAATGTGTGGACTCTGTGATATTAGAAAATTCAACACGGAAAAATGTCGGAGAAAAATCGATGCAAACTGAATTTGAAGACTATCAAATGAAATCAACCTTGAGTCATCTTGATTTGGACGGGAGTTGACTTGGAGCGCTCAACTCCCGTCCTTTTCTCTTACCCATAATTTTTTAGTGAGATTTTGTATATTCAATATAAATATTTTCATAATTTATATAAACTTTTGAGTAAAATTGACTTCAATTTAAGATTTTTATTTTTATTTTTTTAAATAAACATCAATTCATCAATTTAATCTTAATTCAAAGGTCGAGAAGAGTATAATAGTAAATGATCACCATGGACATTTGAAGAAATAGTTATGCTAGAAAACCCAAAAATAAAATTGTCCAAATTCATGCCTAAATGACATGGTATGTGAGTTGTTAACAATGTGTAAATCATGAAATGATATGTTAGTTACAAACAGAGATGGATGTAAGAGACGGCTGTAGCGCAGGCGGCCCTTTTAAAAAAAAATCAATACATAAAGGGCTAATTACACAAACTTCCCCATAGGGTTTGATAATATTACAAAACTATGATATTTTATCTAAATTTAATGAAATATAAATATTTAATTGTTCATTGAAAAATTAGTAAAATACACATAATATTATGGCTTCTAACATTATAGAATTATGTCATTTTCAAGTTTAAATATATTTTGTAACTATAAATTTAAATAATTGTTTATGTATAAATTTTACAATGTATTTCATATTATTGAGTAGTCGATTATTGAATTGGTGTCATCTTATTATTAAAAAAAAAAAACAAAAAATACTTTTAACAAGAATTATATAATTTTTGTTTATTCTTAATCAATGGCTCGCATGTCTTGCACTAACGTTATTAAATCCATGTACATTGAGGAAGAAAAGCACAAGAGTTTTCTCCATAATACACACCGAATTTAATAAATTTAGTGTGAGAGATTTTGTGAGTCATTAATAAATTGACTAAATAAAAATAGATAAATAACTATTGATAGTTAAAGAGCTGACTTTATAATGTTAGTGCGTACAAGGGGGGGCTGGCCACCCCAGATAAATAACTATTGATAGTTAAAGAGCTGACTTTATAATGTTAGTGCGTACAAGGGGGGGCTGGCCACCCCCACCCCCCCTAGTGCGTACAAGGGGGGGCTGGCCACCCCCCCCCCCCCCCCCCCCCCCCCCCCCCGCAATTCAAGAAATTTGACTTGTTAGCATAATTGTAACATGGTCCCCCATGTTATTCATAATATAAATTTCTTCTGTATTTATGTTTTGCCAACACAAAATCAATCTCTTTTAGTGTTTTAATTTCTTATGATTTTATACATTATTTCCTAATATAATCTATATATGGGTTTAGCGACTACATGGTTACTGGATAGTTACATGGTTAATTTTCAAGGATTTCACAAAAGGTCTACAAAAATTAAAGATTTAAAATTTTAAAAGAAATTAAAACTAAGAGGAAATAACCTCATCTCGTAATTACACTCGCAACTATACATGAACTATATAGCAGCTAAACCCGTCTATATACTATATATGTATGTAATTTTTATTTTTTATTAGGTATTCACTAGAACAAATTAGGACTTTCTTTAGACGATAAGAGGTTGGTCCAGTGGTAAAACCCTCATACTTATACTAAGAGATTATGGGTTCGAGTCCTAAAAAAAACCCCATAATTTATGTAATATTTCAAAAAAAATAAAAATAAATTATTTACTATTTTATTGTGTAATATTTATCATGTTTTGAGGTAAATCAGGTGGTTCTTATGGTTTACTCTACATAATTTATATCATTAACTTAGAGATTAAACGATATTACATTTGGATATATTAATATATTTTTCTCACATGATATTTAATATTAGTTTCTGTCCTGGCCCCCCACCAAAGCCAAAATCCTGGCTCCGCCCTTGTATATATAATTTAGCCCGGTCGGTAAATATTTTCTGGGTATGCACCTGGTTACAAACATGGTTCTAGTAATTGGCCTAGGTAGCCGCCTAAGCCTTAGGCAGCTGCCTAGGTCAATTACTAGAACCACCCGGCCGCTACAAGGAAGGCCTAATTAATCATCTTTCCTAGGTGTCCGACTAGGCGGCCTGGACCTCCAATCGGCAATTTTTTTAATATTTTTTTAATATATATATATATTTTTCCAAAACGACGCCATTTTGGCTATTTTGGCTTCACCACCTAGATGCCGGCTTCGCCATTTTCACTTTTACTGTCTTTAACTTCAGTGTATTATCTCAGGTATTTCTTAATCGGAACAAATTAGATTAGCATGGAAGAGGATCTGAGTCCTCGAAAGAGATTGTTCCACTCTTGGTTACATATATTATTACAAAATGGTTGGACAGTTCCTCTTCACCTCAGTGATAAGGATTCAAGTCCAAACATTTGTCAATAAACTCTTGACCTGATGATGTTACTATTTTAAAAAAAATTATTTTTATAATACCGAGTCTAAGGACAAGTGACTTAATCTTAGGTAAAAAAAGATAATTTTTGTAAAAACAGAGTAACTTTTATAAACATTTTTTCTTAATTTTAATTAATTTAATTTTTTTATATAATTAAAGTTGAACAAAACTTATAAATTTCAAAATTCTTCCATAGATTAAATAACAAGCTTCATCTTATTGAGGTTTGCTGGATCATAATATACTCACAGCCTCACACCCATATCAATAAAATTGTAAATCATTTCTCAGTTTTCTAATATCCAAATTGTAATAGAAGAAAAAGATGTGAAAGAAAGAAGCCGGCACGCAATTGAAATCTGGCGTTGATTTTGACTTGGCAGTTGGGTGTATCATTGACTCCGACTTTTCAATATACGCGTAAACTTTGTTAAATTCTTTGGCTTCTGGAATATAAACTATCGTCGTTTAATCTATTGAAAATCTATCTGCTGCTTCCAAATTCATACAAATGGCCTTTGTTTTCCATGAGAATTGAGAAGACAGAGATTAGTCAAACACAAACACAGTTCATACAAGGCAAGTAAGTGGTTGTAACTTGTAAAGGATAATATTCAATGGGCAGACATTTTGACTCATCGCATACATAGTTTCATCCAGAAGTTGGTTCCAGATTAAGGATGTAGGTGATGTATACTGTGATAGTCTTAATTTGAAACTTCAACAAAATATTTTTTAAGAAAAAAACTTCAACAAAACTGTTAGGATTTGTAAGACACTAGTATGTACACTTTGCCTAGTTTAGAATTATCTCATAACTTATTGTTAATTACTTCTGATGATTATTATTAATAAAATCATTTATTTGAGCAAATTCATATGGTGATAGGATTATTCAATAGGTTACATTTAAGGTATGTTTGAGATTGCTTTGCTCAAGAAATAATTAGCTTTTAGTTTAATTTTAAGGAAAAAGTAGATAAATGATAACTAAACAAAATTTTAAAATGGCTTTTGTTTCTGAAAAGATGAAAAATGTATTTGACAAATTGACTGAAATAGACATCATTAAACAATATGAAAAATAATAAAATGATATAATATATAATTATATATTAAAAATTAAATATAATTATAATAAATCTGAAATGTTAAAATAATATATATATTATATAAAAAATAATAAAATGTTCAAACTGTCCTAGGTGGATCTGTCCACAGGGCCGGCACATGGGGGCAGCAAACCCAGCAATTTGCTGGGCCCCCCAAATGGTCCATTATCCTTTTTCTTCTTTTGGGGCCTTAAGTCTAATTTATTTTAGTTTAAGAAAGGCCCAATTTCAAACATTGCTTTGCTTCTTTTTTTTTTTTTTTTTTTTTTAATAAGATCCAATTATCCATATCTAGTTCAATTTAATTGAAATAAACATCAAAGCCCAATTGAATTCTAACATATCAAATTTGGTTTTACATCATTTGAATCAAAATTGTCTAAGTCCAATTGATTTTTTTTTTTTTATTTTAAAAAAAGAGTCTCATTGAATTGCTAACCTAGTCAAAATCGCCGCCTACTCTCTCCATGACCTCGTCAACTGGCTTCCTTCCCCATTTCGATTTGCTTCCAAAAAGGTGTGTGTGTGTCTCAGCTCTCAATGTCTCCTTTTATTTTATTTCTGAAAACAGTCCACCATTTCTTGTAATTTAAAAAATCAGTTGCTTTTATTTTTGAAGTATGTGTTGAATTTAGTTATCATCTCTCACCTCTCAATGAAGAATTATTTATTTAATTATTTTTATGTTAATGATAATAATTTTTATATGGGGCCCCAATTTTTGTTAATATCATTAAACGGCTCGGGCCCCAAAATATCTGGAGACGGCCCTGTCTGTCCATCTCCACTGTTAGAGGAAATACCAGCCACCTTTAGTGACGCCGATGTCACCAAACCTCCTCGGAATTGGAAAACTCCGGTGGTGGCCACCACCACTGTTGGTATTTATATTGTAATCTTCAAAAATAATAAACCGACTATAAATCAAAAACATAGAAGAAATTAATCAAATCTAAAATTGGTCTATGAGTCTATGACTTGACATTATACACTAGTTATATATATTTTTTTAGGTAAAATGTTTCTCAATTTCTTCTCTTTTAGATAATCAATATATATAAATATATATAAGATTTGTCACATACAATTCGTTAATATAAGGCTTATATACAAACCCACTTTTCGATTGGTGGAGCTTGATAACTCTCTTTCGTACTTCATGAAATATTCCTCATTAGTCTCATTGTTTGTTGTTGTAAGCTGAGAGTAGGGTAAAATTTGTAGAGTTAACAAAGGAGCTTTAGATTTAATGGTTGTCAAATTGTCATGAAGTTGAAACTTGGATTGAAATTAGAGGGTTTAATGAAACATAAGCCGACATAAATCTTGTGTCTCCGCTTTGTCATTAACAATTGATTTCCTCTGACTAATGAAGTTGTTGACATTCTGTTGCGTTGTCAATTAGGGTTTAGGTGAGCTTACGAGGATTAATGAGATAAATCATATATATATAATAATAGAGTTTCAAAGTGCCACATGTCGTCGTGATGGAGTTTTGGATTTAAATGTTATTATTTTCTAAATAGTGATGGCCTTAAATTCTGGTGAAGTTATTGAATGCATTTTATAGTTTATATATACAGCTCAAAAACCATTGATGGCCTTAAATTATGGTGAAGTTATTGAATGCATTTTATAGTTTATATATACAGCTCAAAAACCATTCAAATTCTCTTTGTAACAATTAAGAAAGAAGAAGATTGAAGATCGTGAAGAATGGGGATTGAAACCGAAGCTACCCTCTTTGTCACCTGGCATTTAATAGCTGATTACAAGTCTTATATAAGTTCATTCTTTCATCTTCTATTCTCTGGTTCAAAATGGCTACATGCGCCATATTATTAAAAGGTATGTCTTCACTCTTCAGCTTCCATAATATTTATCTTTTTTTTTATTATCATAAGAATTTGGAATCTCTTAATTTTATTTTAGGAAGACATGCTTCACCAAGCCATTGCCTGTTCAAAATTGAGTCTTTCTCATCATTTTCTAAAGCTTCGATATAGATATTTTGCTCAGATGATTTTGAGGTTAAACTCTGGAGGCTATAAATGTTATACTTTCTCACCATTTTAATATTATATATGGACTTCACTAACATGTGATTTGCTATGACAGGAAAAATGTGGATCTACCAAACTGGGAACAAGAGCATACATAGAAAATATCATATTTCTATTGAATTGGAATTGTTGGATACCAGTTATTTCTCTACTGGGTAGAGGCCTTGATTATGTATCTTTCCATATAAATTTGTCATAGCATGGATTCTGTTTATTGTCAGAATTTAATTTTAATGTGTTTTAGATCAGCTCAAAAACCATTCAAATTCTTTTATAATACCTATTAATCACATCATTACCCAATGATAATGTCCTCTCCTCTTCCTCTGCATTTCCATGAATAGCCACCTGAATCATAAAAAAAATGTTACTCATAAATAGCAACGTTTCGTTGTGAGGGCTTTCGGGTATTAATTGGTTCTTTTAGCTGTTAATTTATTATTGCTTTCTTTAAAAATATATATATATATATATTAACCGTGGCTTTAAATTTATTGGTCAAATCCCATAAAATTGTGATATCAAATTCATTCCATGCATCCATTATTATTAAATGCATATTCATGCATGCTAATGCATTTGGTTTCCTGTTTCTGATGATTCACATTTCAAGTATATATGATTATTCAATGAATTTTGAAATTTTCAATACTTTAAGTATTATGGAATATTAATTATCACAAAGTTTTGAAGCGGGTTTTCATACTATAAATTTGTTTTTTCAACTGAATTGTAAATAATCTTGAGTCTGCTATTTGTATAAACCCTATGCAATAAGCTCTAAAGATAGGTGATTGTTTATTTTTCCGAGAAAATGATTTTTAGGTTTTTGAAAATGATACAGCTACTCTCCACAAGAGATGTAAGAAACATACCAAAGGCTATGAAACCTATTCAAGTGATTATTCACTGCAATTAAGGCTTTTTGCAATCAAGTTAACATGTATTGTTTCATATTTTTTTGTTCTCGATGAAACCTATTCAAGAGGAAGATAGTTGAGGAAGAATTTATTGTTTTTTTTTTTTTTTTTTTTTCATAATGAATAGAAATGTAAGTATATATATTTTTTGGGTTTGTAATATGAGTAATGCTACGTTGCTCAAATTTGGTGCTTAAATGACGTGGTAACACTGTGATCTATTCATTTAAATCATGCAAATCTAATACAATTTAAATGAATGGATTATAATGATGTCACATCATTTGGACACCAGATTTGGACACCAAAATTGGATAAAATAGTATTGTTGTAATATTCATCGATAAAGGATGATAATCGTTTTTATCAAAACCCATGCATCGCATGGGTCTGTAAACTAGTATAATAAATAATAAGAAACGACAACGTGTAATTGTAAAGTTGAGATTCTTGAGTACTCTTGACAATTTTTTAGGGCATTTATAATTTTTAATATTGTATTATTATTTTTGAATGAATTAATCTTTTATTATTATTATTATCATCATTCTAAGTTAATAATATTTCATTATTTAATTTACTCTATTTAAATTAGGGTGGCTTTATTACCACCCACAAAGTATCTTCTTACACCTATATTAAAAAATTAAAATTATTAATTTTACTCCTTACACCCTTTAAAATACCAAAACAATCCTTTAAGTATTTTTTTAAACATATATTTTTTTCTCGTTACACCTATTTCTCTTCATTTGCTTCCACCACTGAAAAAAAAAAAAATACATGCAATTTTTTCATTCCCTTTAACAAATATTATAGAATTTACTCAAATATATATATATATATCATATTCAAATAAAGAAGAAATAGTAGGAAATAACACTCTTTTCATGTTGAATTTTGAGAGTATTACTATATTAATAACCATATTTCCTTCTTTTATTACATGAATGCTACTAATGGCACATCTACTGCTAAACTATTTATACCTCACTTTTAAAATTATTTAGAATTCTTTTCTTCCCTTTATCAAATTGCTTAAAGAGACATACTATTTTTATTTTAAAAATAGTAGTTGTTTGAAGGCAAAGTTACCATGGTTGAGCAGGCCGTAGACCTAGTCAAGTTTAGGATAACATGGTGGTTCAAATATTTTGGTAAGGGGTGATAGATTCGATCACTAATCTGGTGCTAAACATCAATGAGCTTTGTGTGGAGTCTAAAAAGGTGAAGCCTTCCTTGATAGTAGATTGGATCCCTCTTTCGATGAATAACCTGAAATTCAATGTGGATGGGTCATCGAGGGGTAACCCAAGACCAGCGGGTATTGGAGGATTGTTATAGGATTCAAATGGTAAGGTGATTTTTCTGCTTTCGACCTACGTTGGGACGATGGATTCGAATTCAGCTGAGATTTTGGCTATTAAAAGAGCTGTCGAGCTTTGCAACTCTAATTCTTCCCTTCATGGTCATGATATCTCAATTATTAATGATTCGAAAGTGTCCGTTTCATGGGTTAATAATGATGACTTTGGGAGTTTATCGCATGTTCAAACCATCTATCACATTCATTCTATGATGACAGCTCTTGGAGGCATGAAAGTTGTTTTCAGTTCCAAAGTGTCTAATTCTTTTGCTGACAATTTAGCCAAATGGGGTTTTAGCATGGTTGAGGATCTCATCAAGTGGGGAGAAATATGAGTGGGTTGCTTCCTTGCGCTTGTGTTTTTTCTTCTGTTTGTTGTTGCTTTTCTTCTTTGTTTCATGTGCTGCTCTTGTGGCTGTTGTAGTTTTAGGGTCTATTGGCTGTTTGTTGTTCGGGTTCCCCTGTTTCTGCCTCTGTTTCGTTGGGGCTTACTTTGCTGCTGTTTCTTGGTTTTGTATAAACTTTACCTTTCAAAAAAAAAAAAAAAAAAAAAAAAATTCCTATACAAAGTAATACTAATAAAACTTCACTTTCCTTATTTCAAAACCCTAATACCCTAATGACATAGATTATTTTAATTCATTTGCTATTTTTGTTTATATTTTCTCTTAGATCAAAATCTTATGTTTCCCATGTTTAGTATTTATTGTTTCACATGTTTGTTTAGTTTTTCTTTTCGAATTCCAATCCATGTTTGCTATTTTTTTTTCTCTAGTTTATTTTCTTTTAGATCTTCCAAGCATTCTATGCTTTGTATTAATTCTTTTGTAGATTTTATTCTGGATCTTCCATAGTTAGTTAGTTTAATGTTTCTTACAAAAAAAAAGAAAAAAAAAAACCAACAAAAACGCACCATACCAAAACTCTAAAAAAAATCATCAGACAATCAATATCACACTCACAATCTACCACCAACAATCCAATCGACTATAGAAAAAAAAAATCCGCAATCTAATAAAGATGGTTTCTCTATGAAATAAGAAGAAAAAACAAGTCCTGCGAATGGATGTGAGAAAACTATATATAAAGATTAGAGATGAAGTGTATTTTTAATTTTACTTTTTTGAAAAAGATATGGGGTTTATTAAATTTGAAAATTATGTAAAAGGGTAATCCAGGAAATAAATTAAGAAAAAATCAATAAAATGATTTAATTTTATATAATTAAATCAAAAATCATTTTTAGGGTTTTTTTTTTTTTTTTCTTTTTCAAAAACCCCCATTGATGGAGGACCTCTTCCATCAATGGAGATGAAAGACCTCCAGTGGAGGTTGAAATCGACCTCCATTGGAGGTTTCAATGAAGAAGATGACAAAAAAATTTGAAAATTTTCAATTTTTACCTAGAAAGTCTCGGAAATTGTAAAATATCTTGGAAAAGTTTCGGAAACTACAAAAAATTCTCGAAAAGTACCAAAAAGTCTCAAAAACTACCTGAAAAGTTTCAAAAATTATAAAATAAGTCTCAAAAATACAAATTAAGTCTAACTGACTTAAAGATCCGCCTTTTACCGATCTATCTATCCTGTCAAGGTTGATGTGGCCAAGTCTTAAACGCCATAGATATGTTTAATTATTTGGAGAAATCTTTTGTCATTTCATTTTAGGTTTTTCAACTTTAAATAATTAGTATTAAGTAGTGATGTATGAAATGACGATCTCAAAACATACAAGTTGTTTTCAATCAAACCATAACAAATATTCAAACCATTTCTAGAAACAATAATTGAATTATAAGAAACTGAAATAAACGTTCCAATAATCTGAATACAGAAATCCAATTCCTTGTAAATCCAGGAATGTAATAAACATTGTCTAATGAAAGAAAACAATTATTAAAAGCTAGTCTAACTGCTTGATCAGTCCAATTCTATACTTATATTTCGCCCTTTTTCCTATGTAATATGCTTTTATCTTGAGTCCTTTTGGTTGTTTAATGTGTTTGTTAAGCCTATGTAGGTCACTTTCCATAGAAGTGATGTTGGATCTTATTTTGGAAGAAATGAAGTCAAACGATAAAGAAAAAAGGGCAAAACTGTCCTTAACCGCGGTTTATACCGCTGTCGAGGCGTGTGCACCAGCAACAACCTGTTAAGCAGTCGATAACAGAGGATGGCCTGCTGATTACCACGGTCCATACCGCCATGCATGCCCAGACCTCCACAGCGCCACATTCCAGAGGCACGTTGCTTGGAATATCGCTGCCAAGACAACTTGTCTGCATAGCGGTACAAGCAGCGGTCGTGCGTGATCCTTATTCTCTCGGGACAGCGTGGAGACCTAATTAGATAGAAGTATATAAAGAGCTCGTGTCTTATTTTCTAGACATAGCCACACATGGGGATTAGACTTAGAACACCATTCTTTCACATAGATTCATTCATTCAATTCATTCCATCCTTGGAGGATTCTTGGAAGCAAGAAGAAGAAGATTGCAAGACAAAGAAGCTCTCATGACCAATATGGGTTTTCTCTACAACTATATTGAAGTGTTTAACGAGACTGGTTGAGAACATTGAGTGTCAAAGAAAGGTGCATCGATTCCCTAGTATTTCTCTCCATATATTCATCCATTGTGTGATTTGAGATTAATTTTAGTCTTTAGTTCAAGTATTCATAATTTAGGTTAACATTAAAATTCAATAAATTTCCAAAACCAAGCATTATGCAATTTAGTTTTTCGCACTTAGAGTAAATCTTTTCTAGATTAATTGGCCTTTAACCAATAGAATCACCGATCCCAGTGAACGAACTTTCTTATAAATTGAACAGAATTTACTTAATCACTACTCCCAGTGCTCTTGAAAAATAACATTCCCTGTTCCAACGTGCATTAAGATGGCCCTATCATCTAGCTCTGTCCAAGGATCAGTCCATTGCAAAGAAGAACAAACATGGTTAGTTGCCACTGAATCTACTATCCAAGGTGAAGATTCATCTTCCACTAAACATGATTCAATGACAAGTAAATCAGATTTACCTTTCACTTTCTTCTTCTTGGAGAGCTTCTCGAGGTACTGTGGATAGTCCCTCTTCCAATGATCAACCTAGTCATAATGGAAACACTTCCCTTTTGCTTTGTCAGTTGTGGTGCTTTTCTTCTTATTTTGAACTTGTTTCTTTTTGGGCTTAGTCTTTGCCTTGCTAGCAGACCTCTTCTTTTTCTTTAATCCAGAGGAAGATGGTTTAGCAATATTTGCCTCACCGGTCTTATTTTTGTTGTCCTTGATCATGGACTCAAAGGTTGTGAGCTCATTAAGCAGCTGAGTTAACTTGAACTTCAACTTTTTCATCCCATAGTTACTTTTGAACTGATCAAAGCTCTTTGGAAGAGTTGTTAGTATGATGCTCACTTGGCAAACCTCATCTATGGTCCCACCATTAACTTCATTAGTGTAAGGATTCCCATTTGTTGATTGGCTTGTTTCGTGGACAAACCACATGTTGGGGTTGTTGTAAGGGTAGCTTAGGAATTGATGATCATCCAATGGCCCTCTCAAGACCTCAAGTGAAAAAGCACCATAGGTATATTTTAGTGCTTACATGCTTTGGAGAGATCATAGTTGCACACACTCACAACTCATGCATATTTCTATATTTGTATGTTGTGTGTTTTCATATGTGTGCATTCATAATTGTTGAATATCTCTTCATGCATGTTTATTTAATTGCATCTTGTTTATTGATATGCCATAACATGATTAGGCATTAGGATGCAAAGTCATGAATTTTATTCATGCTTATTTGAATTGATTGCATCTTGTTCTATGATAATGCTATGACATGATAGGCATTAGGATGCATTCAATTGCCACACATGCACTTCATGTTTGATTAGCTTTTAGTGTGGTGTAATTCATTTCCCGAAGGATGTTCGGAAACGTCCGCACGAGCACGTTAGTGTGCATGGTTTAGCGCGATGATTGCCGGTGGAGTTGCCCTTGGCTTCTCCTTTGGATTCACCATATTTGGTGAACGGCGGTTGAGATTGGTGGCCTGACCGCCGAATCTAAACCGCCGATCAAGACCTGATTGTAATAAATGTCTTGGGTCCAAAACGGCGGTTATGATCGGCGGTTATGTACCCGCCGAATGAAAGCGCCGAATGAAATCCAGGTTCTCGGGTTTCAATTCGGCGGTTTAGTTTTGCGGCCCTGACCACAGAATGAAATCGCCAATCGTGCGTTTTCAGGGGCAAAATTGTATTTTCACATGCCCTGTTTTTGGTCTCTATAAATACATCCTTATCTCTGGTTCCCACACCAAGTCTTTTGATCTAAAGAACCCTAGAGAGATATTTAGAGAGACTTGAGAGGAAAACCTTAAAGATCACATCTTTATTCCTCTCAACCCATTTCCACATGCATAAATCATCATCTAAGCATCATCTAGGTTCATCTAGTATGTGCTAATGCATGGGTCTTCTTCAACACACATGCTATGATTTGTTGAACACTAATCTCATCTAATTTTAGTGTTTTTACTTATCAATTTTATCTCTTTTATTACTTGTATGTTCTTGAGTAATTTCTACATACATGATTGAGATTATGTGTTGATTGGGTTTATTTTCACATAGCTTATTTGATTAGGTCATTATTGCCTAAAAGCTATGCCATAAACATTCTTGTGTGATTTATTGATAACTAGGTTGATAGATTGTTTTTTAATCAACTAGTTAATCCTTTGAATGTTTGTGGGTTATTTTTGATAGCTAGGATTTTACATGTTTATCTAACATCTAGCTAATTAATCTCTTTGTATGATTGAGATTGTTTTTGATAGCTTTGTATATAGGATTGGTTATCCTTTACTTAGCTAAAGTTGTATGCCATGTCATATAGCTATTTTCATATCTAGGATTGATTTTATTGTCATCATATAATCCTAGGTAAGCATCTAGAGTACCCTAGCTCTTATTGCATATTTGGATATCATTGCATATTCACATATGGTGTTGATCTCTTCGGAGAAGTAAGTCTTGTGTGATAGATCGGGATTAGGTCGTACACCGGGATTAGGTGGTCACTCAAGCAAATTGGACTAGGTCCACTTTTACAGGCCTGCGGGTAGTGGTAGCGGGATATAGGCTAGGATTAGGTCGTCAAACCGGGATTAGGTTGTATACGCTATTACAATTAGTGGATTCGAGGTTCGAGTGTGGCGCACTATAATAGCCCGTGGTTTTTCTCTGTTGAGGGTTTCCACGTAAAAATCAAGTGTTGTTTATATTTCCGCACCTTATTACACTTGATTATCGTTTTGTGAATTGTGTTATATTTGTAATATTGACTAATCCGAAAATTTGGTAATAACGGATTAAAAACCCTTTTACAAACCCTCTATGTCACTTTTTTAAAAGACACGCACGCGCATTTATTTATTTGTGTGAACTTTCAATTAGTATTGAAATGGGATATCATACCCAGGACATATTCCTGGACTGATGATCCTTCCTTCGTACGAGCAGTCATTACGGAACAAACAGCTTCGTGCCGCTTTTGCTCAGAAGGTTGCTTAAACATTACGTATTGCCAACGTCTTGACAAAGACTAAGAAAAATATCGACACGAGTTAAGGAGCTGACCAGAGTCAGAGGAGTCACATTAGTAGGAGCAGTGTTCAAAAAATCGACCGCCTAGGCCGATTAATCGGTTCAATACAGTTAGGCAGCTATTTACTGAAGAAAAATGGCCAAAATCGACCAAATTACTCAGAATTCGACTAATTGTAAAAGTCTCCGACTAATTGGCAGGTTGGATAGGCGAGGTTGAAGCCGTGGACCCCGGCTAGCTAGTCTTTTTTTATAAATAAATTAAAAACGTCATCATTTTCTACAATTTTCACTTCACTTCACTTCACTTATTCTTTCCCACTTCGCTTCTCGTCTTTCCTTCTTCTTCAACCATATCAGAATACCAAACCTAAATCAGAACACTAAATCACCCAAAGAGACTCGATTTCCACACTCGTTCCATAATAGACGACTTTATCTTCATAATCAGGATGTCGTTGAAGCTATCGTTCTTGTCTCAACACTCTGCTATCAAGAGGGAAGGAATTAGGGTTTTCTGAAGGTGATTGATAAAATTTGGGGATAAATTTTAGGGATTTAAGGCGTTGTTGAAGAAGAAGAAGATAGGAATTTCAAAGAGGATTTTAAGGATTTTTGGACAGATGCAGATAAATGAGATAGCAAGAATTTTATAGGGTTGACTTTGTACCGTAAATTAAAAACGAAGCATTTTAGAGCTCTTTGTTGGGCTCTTGGGTCATCATTAGCTTTGGGCCAATTAGGCCACTGTTGGAAATTAGTTATTTATTTTAGTTCCTTTTATTTGAATTAACTTTGTGAGCCTACTTTAGGGAATTATTCCCAGGACACTAATGCATCAATGAATTATTGAATCTTCACTCTCTCTAAACCTCTATTTTCTGCTGATCTCCACTCTCTTTACAACTCGGATTTTGATTGAGTATTCGTGGATTAGGAAAGAATTTTTTATTATTTTAGATTTGATCATTAGAATGTTTTGTAATTGGATTTTTATGTAGGAAAATAAAAAATTTGCCAGCTGATTAATCACCTAATAATCCCTGACTAATTGGCCTAGGCGCTAGGCGCTGGGTCTCTGTTAGGATTATGCTCAATAGCAAAGAGTGTAATATTATTTTTGACAATCTTTTCATATTAATAAAGTGATTTCTGGTTTAACAAATCTTATATCATTTATAGTTTAATTATTATAATTGTCAAAAAGTAAATAATCATAAGGTCAAAAGACTATGATAAATGAAGAATTGTTCGTACATCTGGATATGTATGAGGTAGATACAATTCTTTAGTTGATCTTGAATAAGGTTCACAACTTAAGATAAAGGTTGGGCACCTTTACCTTGTTAAAGTTGTAGATCCTTTTGCTAGCATTTGAGTGGGATCAAATATGCTATAATGAGTCTACAATCATCAAAGTGTAATGTCTTTGAGTAAAAGAATCTAGAACACTATGTGCATTGAATAGGATCACAGTGAAATACTTTATCCAAAACCATCAGTGGATAAAAGTTTTCATTTTGAGGATAATCGGAGAGTCTATCTTAATCATGAGATAAATGATGGATTTATGGTTATAAGTTTTATCATTTGAGCTATCAATGCGTATGATTATATAGCATAGTCTATCCTCGATAGTTTGGTGGTATTCATTTGCTAATCGATAGAGAACTTCATTTATAGATATGGACATCGTGGCTCCATTTATTAAATGAGAGTAGAATATTATTATATGGATATTTTGAGGTATTGGATATTAAATCTTAACGTTAAGTTTTCGATAATGTCTATTGAAACATGGCTTTTGGACAAGTCAAAATATCCAAGTTCAAAATGTGGTCATATGAGTAAATATGGTAACTAGGAGAGCTATAGGCAGTCAATGAGCTCTTGGCGATTACTGATATTTTTCACGAGAATACACTATTTCCAATAAGATTGTCTTGGGTACGAATGAGAAACATTTACTTATTCTATCTTTATTTAAGAGTTCAATTTTAGTTCTTTAGTGGAATGAGCTAAAATTAATAGATTGAACCTAAGTGAATCATTTGTTGATTGTGATTGGGTTATGTCTATTAAAGTTTATATTTAGATAGCCTGCCAAGATCCCCGATCCACACGGACTTGCATGGATCACTTGATATATTCTACCGAACTAATTTATGGGTCCATCTAGAATTATAAATGGAGAGGTGCGGTCATATGTGATCAAGACTCCCAGTAACTCTTCAAATACCTGGAATAGGCGGTCAAGGATGTGGGTATCCTTGGCTGGTCTTATTGGGGTGCAATTAACATTCCATTAATGCATTAAGAATATAATTTACACATTTTTTGTTTAATGGACTGTTAAATTATATTAATGTATTAATTGAAGGCATGTGGACTTGTTTCTTTTCGTAAGAATGGCTCTAGTTCACATGTGGACTTTTTATTAAAGTCCATTGGATTTAATAAAAAAAAAAAAAAAAAACAATATATTGCTCATATTTTGGACATGGGCGACAAGGCTAAGAATATTTGGCCTATTCTATTGTTTTATTTTATTATTTAATTAAATGGAAGTTAATTAATTAATTATTTGATTAAAAGTCAAAATCTTTTTTCTAACTAGGAGAAGGTCTCTTAGTGTTATACTATTGTTGGTAGTATGATAAAAATCAAAGACTTTATTTGATAAGTAAATAAATAAAAGGAATTTATATATCTAGTAAAATTAGGAAGTTTTTGATTAAGTTACAATTTAATTTAAATTCAATATATTATTGGATAATACACTAAGGAGTTGGATTAGGGTTTGGATTCTAAAGTTGATAGGAGTTTTGGTGAAACAAAAATCCTCTTGGTGGGAGGATTTCGGCCACAAGACACAAATCCTCTTTGTGTGAGGATTCGGCCACCACCATATATTCTATTAAGGGAATTCAGCCAACCCTAGTTGTTTTAGAGAGATTTTTTATTTTGTTTTTAAAAAAATCCAACTCTAAGCATATAGTGTGAAATTCGGCCAAGAGGAAATAGAAGGGAAAGAACGTTTTGTGTTCAAAAGCGCACTACTAGCATTTATATCAAAAGGCTTTGTGCACAACATCGAATCGGGTTCACATGAGTTTCGATCAAAAGATTGATAATTCACAAATGACCAAAATTTCTTCATTTTCTCAAGGAAGGTTATTGTGACTAACAAAAGGGAAAAAGTTTTTGTTTTACATCCTTAGGTACACAATTCAAAGAAAAGAAGCCCACACTCCTAGGCGATTCACGTTTGTGATTGGATTGGAAGATCTTGTGGATTACTATCGTTGCAACATCAATCGTCATGTGGAAAAATGTATGATATCTTTTATTATATATTAATTAATCAAGGGTTAAGGTTCTTCTTTTAAAGGAAAATATTTAAAATATACAAATATATTTTTCGCTTCCACCGCGTGTATTTTCCCTACAATTGGTATCAGAGTCTTGGTTGTACCCTTGATTAATTGATGTATATATACGTGAATCTATTTCTTTTATTGTAAATGTGCATGTTTTAGAAAGAGATAGCACTCTAAGTATTCTCATATATAATTACATTAGAATGTATGGATTTATATATGTTATTATAATATTGATGAGCGTCGTTTGTGTACTCAACAAAATGATATTTAGATGTGTTCGTTTAGAAAACCGATTTTTCACCACTTAGATAGAAAATTAGTAAAGTGGCAAGTGGGATTCGTTCCACAGGGAATTAGAGTAATTCAACCCGTGGATGTTTCCTCCTTGGAGGTTTTACCATGTTAGAAAATCCCTTGTGTTAATTCTTCCTATCTCTATCTTTTATATTTGTTTTTGTGTATGTTTTTGGATACAAAATTTTGTAAAGTGTGATTTGTAAATATATTCTTTTGATCATATTTGTAATTACATTTCTTTTGTATATTGTTAGAATCTTATGTATAGCAATATTTGTATATACTTGTAATGATTGAACATATATTGATATACAAGTATTCTTGTTAATTGTTTTTGTATTTTCTTTATACCTCATACAACTTATTGATACTTAGACAATGTATGAATGATTACATGATAACTTGTCTTAGTATGATTCCGTGTTGTTTGTGTTGTATGTAAGGCTACCTTGAGGGACAAACGTAAGTTTGTTCAAGGGATTGAAATTAGGCGAAAAACCTATTCACCCCCCCTCTTGGTACGTCTTAAGCAATTTAACCTTGTTTGTATACTTTCAATTGGTATCACAGTGGGTCGTCGGACGGCACTCAACGAGATCTGGGTTATACTTACAAGTGAATTGCTTAGGTTTTTGCTAGTATGATTTTCCAAGATGATGTGATGACCGAAGGGGCTTCAAATTCTAGGCCTCCTCTTCTCCAGAGTCACAACTACGGGTTTTGGAAATTGAGGATGAAGGCATACATTCGCTCTATTGATGAGAGAGCTTGGATGATCGTTGAAGAAGGTTATCTAGCTCCCAATAAGACAGAGAATGGTGTGACCGTTTCCAAGCCTAGGAGTGAGTGGTCTACTAATGAGTTTGAGTTAGCAAAATGGCATCATCGAGTGGTGAATGCTATTTTCGGAGGTGTGGATAGTAGACAATTTAGCTACATCCAAAATCTAGAAACCGCAAAGGAGGCTTGGGATGCACTCCAGGTCACCAATGAAGGGACTAAAGCGATGAAGAAGTCTCGTCTTTAATTGCTCACTTCCCAATTTGAAGTTTTGCAAATGGGTGAGGAAGACAAGTTTGTTGACTTCCAAGATAAGCTACTAGACATCGCTAACAAGTGCCAAGCACTTGGTACTCCTATCTCCGGTGAGAGGCTAAATTGGAAGATTATAAGATCTTTGCCAAAACGGTTCAAGGCCAAGGTTACCGCTATTGAAGAGAGCAAGGATGTTGATGACATAAGCTTAGATGAACTATTAGGGTCTCTTCAAACTTTTGAAGCGTGTATGAAACCAAAGGCCAAGAACAAGGGTTTAGCTCTCAAGGTTGTGGAAGAAGCTAGTAGTAGCGAAAAGGATGAGGAGATGGCATTGTTAGTAAGGAAGTTTAGGAAGTTCTTGAAGAAAGGAGCCAAGCCAAATGGCAAGTATTCAAGAGACAAGGAGGTCAAGAAATCCTTTACTCCACCTCATGAGAGGAGTGGCCATGTCAAGAGCAATAGGAAGGTCCAATGCTTCAAGTGCAAGAAGTTTGGACATTTTGCTTTGGATTGTCCAAGTGGTGATTCTAAGAAGGACAAGAAAGGAAAGGCTATGGTGGCTACTTGGAGTGAAGATGATGAATCTAGTGATGAGAAGAGCTCAAGTGATGAGTCTTCAAGTGAAGAAGAGCTAGTAAGCAACTTTGTTGGCTTCATGGCTTCCTACTCATCTCTAGATGATGTTAGTCAAGATTCTTTGGAAGATAAGGTTGATTCAAATCATCAAGTGTGCTTGAGTGAAAATCCTACCTAAAGTGTCTTGAAGAAAGTTTTAAGATAGCCTTAAGTGAGGTAGATGAGAAGAATGATTTGATCAATATACAAGTGGATGAGTTTGTTGCTACAACTCGAAGGCTCTTGAGCGAAAAGAATGCTATTGCCAAGAAGCTTAGAGAAGTTGAAGAGGTTGTTCTTGAAAGGGATAGGATCATCTCTAATTTGAAACTAGGAGGCTCAAGTGATGCGGTAGTTGAGGAGAAGCTCATAGAAGCATCACTTCCTACAAGCGAGGTCATAGTTGACAAGAAAGCTCCTAAGAAGAGACATTCCAAGATCAAGAACAAAGTAAAGAACAAGGTACTCTTTGACACCTCCACGTGTGTTTCTCCCATTTTGGAAGGTAAAATCTCTTCTTTTGTTCCCATATGTTATTTTTGCAATACCATAGGTCATATTAAGCCCAAGTGCTATAAATTCATTGAATATTGCAATATGGAAAATGCATCTAGGAATAGAGAGATTGCTTTTAAGCTCAAGCATGCTAAAGCTTTTGAAAATGGAAAGCATGTTAATGATACAATGCATGCTAAGAATTCCCGGAATGTGAAGAATAAAAACCTTGTTAATATTGACAATGCACACGGTGCTAACAATGTTGAAAAGAAGAGTATTAGTGATATTATTGTGAATCAAGTTGTGGAAGAACTTTACTTTAGATTCAACATTGTTGTCAATAAGAATCTTGATAATGTTTATGTTAATTCACCCAAGACAAAGTTTGTCAAGGGTGAGTGCTCTTACCAATAGTGTAAGTTGCACATGTGAGTTAGCTTTGAGATTAATGTCTTGTTGTTAAGAAGCTTAGCATATTTTTTTGCTTTGTATCTATACAACTTGACATGAACTTGGCTATCTCACATTCTTTGATATGATAGTCAAAATTTGTTGATTAACTTTTGAGAAGTTGCATATCATGTTATCTATATGGTGATGATCTTTGTTAAGACTTTTAGAGAAAGTCATTTTTTTTTTTGAGTTGAAATGCTTAGCCTTTAGTCTCTTGGAATCGACACACCTATAACTTGTAGTCTTGAGGAAATACAAGCCAAGAGGACTCATAAAAAGGGTGAAGGTCTTGCATTTGATGAAAATAGCTTGCGAAGGTATATCTTGTATCACATTGCTTGCTTATCTATATTTCATCTCTCAACTCATTGTTTTACCACTTCATGTAGCATGTCATACTTGAGAACTAATATAGTGTTTATATGGTCCTCGTTGACATTTGCTTGTCTAAGATCTTTTGTGATAATTGTTCACATTGATCTTTTCGTGTTGTGTGTTATTATTTGTATGATTGTTGAGTGGCAAGTTTTTGAAAAATATGCTTCATATTCTTTGAAAGCTACTCTCTTGAGAAGTAGAGATCTTAAGTAAGTCTCATTACTTGCTTTTTGATCATGTGCTTTTAAGCCTTAAAACTTGGTTTCAAAAATGCATTTTGCTTCTCTTATATGGTTTGTTAAGTTGTTGAGTTTGATATATGTGTGAGTATTGGATACTCTTGATGTTCTATAATTAGTACATTTAAAAATAACCTTTGGTTTTTATCCATTTGCTTCGGCAATATAGTACTCAACGAGCACCCTCTTGGAAAGGGCTACACGCATTGCTTGTGAAGCCGCCCAATGTTGGAAAGGACTATGCATTTGTGATGAGTGAAAGCCGCCAAGAGGTGTATAAGTTTTTGTTAGAAAAATCAAAGTAGAGTTGAAAAGAATCATTAAAAAAAAATAAAAAAAAAAACTTTGATTCAAGCCTAAAACAAAAACAAAAACAAAAACAAAAAGGCTATGGAGTATAGTTGAAAAAATCAAATGAGCTCGGGTTGACAAATAGAAACGGGTAAATGAGCCACTTGCACACACATCTCTCACATGTTGAAAACTATTCTCTTTAAAAGCAAAATTCGGATGAAAACCGGTTTGACTTTTTTATGGAAAGTTTAAGGATGGATAGTGATGGAAAATGTTTGCATGTTTGATTACTAAACTACTTCATTTCATATTCTTGAAGCAAAATCTTCACACACTCACTTTTGCTTATATGGTATATTTGGTTCTCTAGCAATTTTTGAAAATATATGAGAGTGATTGAAAATCTAGATGTAACTCTCTTTGTCATATGGAGCTTATTTGGAAAAACTTTTGAATATTGCTTGAGATATGATTGTGTGATGATTTTTGTGAACAATTGTCTATCTAGATGTTAGATAGGGCATTTATCAAGGGGGAGCATAATATGCTATGTTTTTGTTCTCTTTTGTGATTTGTTCACATGATTCTTCAAGAAATTGTTTGTTGGCATAATTTATATTTTTGATAAATCTTAAGATGCTTTGCTATTGTTGATATGCATAATGATTTGTTCAAAAATAATGTTCTTGCCTTGTATATGTTTATTGGTCACTAACTTGGTTTGTTGTTTCCTCTTATATTTGTGTTTAGTATTTTTGTGTGATACAAGGTCATGGGAAAAGCTAAGAAAGTTGGTGGTAACGTTTCTTCTAATCCTATTGACAAATCAAAGCCTACATCTTCTTCCAAGATATCCAAAACAATCAAGGTGAAGGATTTGGGGATATTTGGGTGCAAGAAGTTCATTCAAGAAAGAGGTATTGATTTAGATTATTGTATTAACTCTTATGTTCATGAGGCTATATGTGAAAGAAAGTGGAACTCTTGGATTGACTCAATGGGAATTGCAAATGAGACATTAGTTAGAGAATTCTATTATGAGTACAATTAGAGTACCAATATCGAAGATGCCGTCATGGAATTAAGAGGTGTAACATTTAGAGTTTGTGCTTGGAAATTGAATGAGTTTTTAGAATTGCCCAATGAAATTGAATCGGATTTCTTAGATGGTAATGTTGAAGAAAATCTTGATTTGATGGGTAAAACTCTTTGTGATGATGTTAATTTTGTGTGGGGGAAATGTACTTTTATTAGGCAAAGTGAGTTGACCAAGATTAGTGCATTTTGGCACTTGTTTGTTTGTGCAAATTTGATTGTCTCTACTAATCTTACCGAACTCAATAGAGAAAAGATTAGAGTTGTTTTTGCATTAGTGACTCGTAAGCCTATTAATCTTGGACAAGTGCTTATTGAACAAATTGAGTATGTTGCTAGTTCTTCTCGTTTGGAAAAGAAATTAGCATTTCCGGGATTCATTTCTCATTATTGTTTAGCCATGGGGTTGAAGGATCAAGAAGGTGATGTGTTTCTACCTCCTTTGGACAAGATAAGTGAGAAACGTTTATCTATAATGTCTTACAAGGGAAAGGGAGGAACTAATGATACTATTAGGCTTTTTGATGAATCATGTGATTCAAGCCATGTACCTAGTGCACATATTCTTCCTTCATGGGCTTTACTTTTGACGAATAAGGTTGAAAAGTCGGAGAGACAACTTGAGGAAGCACACCGAAAGATTGAAGAGCTAAATGCTAGAGTTGAACTTCAAGATGAGAAGATCAAGGAATTGGAAAGGAATGCCACTACTCCAAAGCATTATGCAAGATCATCCAATCGCTCAATTTTCCTCGGTGGTAAAAGAGACTAGAATGGCCTTGAGGTATATTTTTCTTATTTCCTTTTCTTTGGCTTCATATCATATCAAAAAGGGGGAGAATGATATGGGAGATATATGGTAGTTCTAGCTTTCTTATTTCTCAAGATGTTATGTTTTAAGTGTATTTTGTTTTCTTGAACTATATGGCTTGTAATATTGGCTAGAATATTTTGTTTGATAGCATGTATTTAGGGGGAGCATACATATTATCAATGTGGACTTTAATTGTGTTATTTTTGTTGCCAATATATATATTTTGCCATATGTGTTGTCTCTTGGAGATCTTTGTGCTTTCAAGCTATTTTATAGGTGATTTCAAGAGAAGACCAAGATGAAGTTCAAGATTTGTTATTGGAAATTTTGTCTAAGAGTGTAAATCATTGTACACATTGTGACCAAATTTTCTTTGTAATTGTTTTAGTATTTGTATAGGGGTTTTGACATGGAATTTGCCAAAGGGGGAGATTGTTAGGTTTTTGGTTGTTGTTGGCATATATTCCATATCAAAACATGTTTATCTTGTAATGTTTATGTGGTCATATTGATGATGATACAAAGCTTCAAAGAAAGATTTGACTACAGTACATACAAGATGATGGCTTGATAAAGGGAATTTGCTTCATTGCTCATCAAAGGTATAATTGACCTCATTTCTCTTACATGGCATAGGCACACACACACAAATCATTCATAAGTGTCCCTGCATCATTGTGCACCATTTATATAACACATTAACATGATTTTGTATGCTCATGCATTGAACTCAAATGCTCATACATTTTAGAGTTGAATGTTCTAGGACTATGTCTAGGAAATGGCATTCATATGTGAACTTGTGTTTGTATGTTTGTGTTTCTTGTGTTTTGGACTTGTAATTGTTCTTAATTGATTCCTTATTGAGTCCCGGTCATTTCGGTTACTCATATGTTAAGTTTAGAGTCCAAACGATGTAGCTACGCTACTTTTCGTTCTCATTCGTTGAGTTGTGTTCGTCATCGTTTTCGAGATGAATTCTCAACCATTTGTCAAAGTTTTATAGTTTTCATTGTGTATGAGGGAGTCACGATTCGTAATCTAAAAACAGATTCGAAATCGGAGTTCGGATGCCCGAATACGACTGAAGAACGTGAGAGGTGCGCGGGAGAAGCTTGGTGGCCAAAGGCCATGGCAAGGCTTCCACGTGTGGAGGCCGTGTGCCACACGGCCCAATCAGCTCTCTGGCCATGTGTGGCACACACGCCCCACACATGGGGAAGGCTGGTCTGGACCTAATTTTTGTGGACAAAAATACCCTTCTTCCCTTCCTTTTAAATCTCTCCAATTCCCTTCATTTGTTTCCAAGAAGAAAAATTGTGAAATCCCGTCTAGAGTTTCTCTCCAATTTTCTCAACTTCCAAACACCATAACTTTCTCATACGAAGTCAGAATTGAGTGATTCAAGTTGGAGATTGTTTGTAATCGAGTCCTATACCTTTTATGAGTGATCTTGCAGCTGTTTGATTGATTTTCGGAGTGATCCACTCAGAAAACCGAACCATCTCGTGAAATCAAGGTAGAGTTCATATCTTGGTGATTTCATCTTTTTAAACCTTCAATTTGCTTGGGGTTTCTTCTTCTATATGTATATGTATGTTTGTTGAATGCTATTGAGAAAGATAGCTTCACAGTCAATCTAATTGAAAAGTCTAATTAGAGACACATGTTGACTAGAATCTTGGATTCTTTGTTTTTAACATGATTGGGAGTTGTATTGTGATTAGATTGATATCTAGGATTATTTGAGACTTGATTAATGCATTTTATGATTAATAATCCTTTATATGTGTCTTTGATCCATGATTGATGAAATCTAGGATTAGAGTCTTTGTATGTGTTTTTAGAGATATTTAGGATTGATTTGTTTTTAACATATTTCCTATCTCTAAATCTTTGGCTAGAATACTTGTTGAATACATTTTGTGATTCTAGCATTTTTATGTATGTTTATAACATCTTGAACTTGAGCCTTATGTATATGAATTGTTCAAGTGTTATTTGTATGAATGAATCTAGGAGTTTTATGTGTTAATTGTTTCTCACATGCTCTAGGTTTTTCATTCATGTTTTTTGCATCTAGTTTTCTATTGCTTGTGGTTTCACATCTCTAGATCTAGTTGTTACATGGAATGTATTGATCACATGTTCTATGTTGTTTTGATTGTTTGCATCATTTGCATTCATATGATTACACTAGGAGTCCTTGTAAAAGACATGAAGTCTTGGTTAGAGTCGGGATGACTCGGATAGCCAAGCAAGAAGTCTTGCCTAGAGTCTTGAGGACTTGGATAGGTAAGCAAGAAGTCTTGTCTAGAGTCGGGAGGACTTGGATAGACAAGCAAGAAGTCATGGCTAGAGTCGGGAGGACTTGGATAGTCATGCATGGGAGGCTTTCTAGAGGCACGTGTGCCTTATATAGAGAGTTGGCTTATATATTGGTAGGCCCGGGTGTTTGGTTAGACATAGAGTCCGATAGAGCGGGGTACATGGGATGTGTATGCACTCTCGAGGAATTTCTAATCTACCAATGATGTTGGTTTTGGTATGAGTTCCAATATGTGGTGGTTTACATCATTGAGGGATTTTGTATCTTCCAATAGGGATTGGGTAAACATAGACTCCACATGGGTTGGTGATCTAGGATTGGTCATTTTGTGGAATTTCTAATTTACTTTCCAAATATATATAAGTACCCAATGGTTGTAATTCAACCCGTGGATGTTTCCTCCTTGGAGGTTTTACCTCGTTAAAAAATCTCTTGTGTTAATTCTTCCTATCTCTATCTTTTATTTTTGTTTTTGTGTATGTTTTTGGATACAAGATTTTGTAAAGTGTGATTTGTAAATATATTCTTTTGATCATATTTGTAATTACATTTTTTTTGTATATTGTTAGAATCTTATGTATAGCAATATTTGTATATACTTGTAATGATTGAACATATATTGATATACAAGTATTCTTATTAATTGTTGTTGTATTTTCTTTATACCTCATACAACTTATTGATACTTAGACAATGTATGAATGATTACATGATAACTTGTCTTAGTATGATTCCGTGTTGTTTGTGTTGTATGTAAGGCTACCTTGAGGGACAAACATAAGTTTGTTCAAGGGATTGAAATTAAGCGAAAAACCTATTCACCCCCCCTCTCTAGGTACGTCTTAAGCAATTTAATCTTGTTTGTATACTTTCAAAGGTCATTCATCAAGTACTTCCAAAGTACATTTCCTATTTCAAAAATGCATGTTTGAGCATAAATATGACATGGTTTGCAAGCAAGCCAATAAATCACACTTATTAAGAAAAAAAAATACATATAAGCATGTACAACCAATCATCTCAAGCAATTAAATAAGAGGTATAAAATATTTCAATGTAGCACAATGTATGTTCATGCAACTTTGCTCTCTTTGCTTGAGCTCCCCATATGGGGTCAAGACATACCACTTCAACCTAAGTGACAAATCCCAATAGACTTGCTAAGGTTCCCAAATCTAAGAGTGTCTAAGGGCTTTGTGAACAAATCTGCTAGTTGGTCATTTGTTCCCACATGTTCCAATGCAATGGTTTTACTCTCAACTAGCTCTCTTATGAAGTGATGTCTTATGTCAATGTGCTTAGTTCTAGAATGTTGGACGGGATTTTTTGAAATGTTTATGGCACTCATGTTATCGTAAAATAAAGTGAGAGTACCTTGCTCCAAGCCATAGTCGGCTAGCATTTGTTTCATCCACATCAATTGAGTGCAAGCACTACCGGCAGCAATGTATTCCGCCTCGGCCGTGGAGAGAGAAATTGAGTTTTGTTGCTTACAAAACCAAGAAACCAAATTGTTTCCTAGGAAAAAGCAACCGCCCGATGTACTTTTCCTATCATCACAATTTCCCGCCCAATTGGTATCACTAAATCCAACAAAACTAGGATTAGTGTCAAAAGAGTACCAAATCCCATGGTTTGAGGTACCATTCACAAACCGAATGATCCTCTTTACCGCAACAAGGTGAGATTCCTTGGGACTAGCTTGGTATCTAGCGCACACACCCACACTAAATGCTATATCGGGCCTACTTGCAGTCAAGTAAAGCAAGCTTCCTATCATGCCACGATATAGACTTTGCTCCACATCCTTTCCACTAGCATCTTTGCTTAGTTTCAAGGTGGTGCTCATGGGTGTGTCACAATGTTTGTCATTCTCAAGGCCAAACTTCTTCACTAGGCTCTTGGCATATTTAGCTTGGGATATAAAGATCTCATCATGCATTTGCTTAATTTGCAAGCCTAGGAAGTAATTTAGTTCACCAACCATGCTCATCTCAAACTCATGAGACATGACATCAACAAATTGTTGAACTTTCAAGTTGGTGGTGGAACCAAAAACAATGTCATTAACATAAATTTGAGCTATGAATAGCTCATCTTTAGTGCACTTGATGAACAAGGTCTTGTCAACACTACCCCTAGAGTAGCCATTGTCAACAAGATAGAGAGTGAGGCGCTCATACCAAGCCCTCGGTGCTTGTTTCAACCCGTATAAGGCCTTCTTGAGGCGATAGACATGAGAAGGGTGGTGTAGATCCACAAACCCCTTGGGTTGCTCAACAAACACTTCCTCATGCAAGAAGCCATTGAGGAAGGCACTCTTGACATCCATTTGGTGTAATTTGAACTTGTACACATAAAAAATGGACAAGAGAAGCCTAATGGACTCTAAGCGGGCAACGGGAGCAAAAGTCTCCTCAAAGTCAATACCCTCAATTTGAGAGTACCCTTGTGCAACAAGCCTTGCCTTATTTCGCACAATGTTGTCATCCTCATCGGATTTGTTCCTAAACACCCATTTAATGCCTATGACATTGGTGTTTTTAGGTCTAGGAACAAGAGTCCAAACCTCATTTCTCTTAAATTGGTTTAGCTCTTCTTGCATGACAAGAACCCAATATTCATCATTCAAGGCCTCATCCACCTTTTTGGGTTCTATTTGAGAGGTGTAACAAGTGTAGCTAATTTGATTAGCTATTTGACGTCTAGTCCTAACACCCTCTCTAACTTCTCTAATGATATCATCCTTATCATGGAGTTTCGTAACCCAAGGAGCGGGTTCATTAGAGTCCAAAGGAGGAACTCTATTAAGAGGCAAATCATCGTCTACATCTTGGTTTGACTTCACACCACTTGAAGTCTCACCACACTCCTTCAAAGGAAGGTCATCACTCTCACAAACATCCTCCTCATGGTCATCATGTTTAGGCCTACAATCATCAAAAACAACATTTGATGATTCCATCACACTTTGAGTCTTTAGATTAAAAACTCTATAGGCCTTGCTATTAAGTGCATATCCAATAAAAATACCCTCATCACTCTTGGCATCAAACTTGCCAAGTTGATCATGGTCATTAAGTATATAGCACTTGCTTCCAAAGATGTGGAAGTAGCTCACATTAGGTTTTTTACCCTTCCATAACTCATAGGATGTTTGTTTAGTCCCAGGCCTAAGGAATACTCTATTCCCTATGTAGCAAGCCATATTAATGGCTTCGACCCAAAGATTTCTAGGGACTTTGTTGCTAAGCAACATCACACGGGCCATCTCTTGTAGGACCCTATTCTTTCCCTCAACAACACCATTTTGTTGAGGAGTCCTAGGGGCCGAAAATTCATGGGAAATGCCTAAGCTATTACAAAAATTCTCAAAGCTAGCATTTTCAAACTCTTTCCCATGATCACTTCTATTTTTCTTAATGCTTTTAATGTGAGAAGTTTTCTCATTTTGAATTTTGACACAAAGTATTTTAAATTTCTCAAAGGCTTCGGACTTTTCCCTAAGGAAGTAAGTCCATGTAAACCTAGAGAAGTCATCAACAACCACAAGTATGTACCTTCTACCACCTAAGCTTTCGGTTTGAATGGGACCAATAAAGTCCATATGGAGAAGCTCCAATGGTTCTTTGGTGGAAAGGTATTTGCCTTTCTTGTGGACACTCTTGGTTTGCTTGCCTTATTGGCAAGGTCCACAAACACCCTCAAACTTTGTCCCAAGCTTGGGAAGACCTCTAACAACATTCAACCTATCAAGGACTTTCAAGTCCCTATAGTTCATATGGCCAAGTATTTGGTGCCACACATCAACTTGCTCACTAATGGACAAGTTACAAGAGATGAGATTTGACTCAAGACAATAACAATTGTCACTTGATCTCTTGCCTTTCAACAAAACTTGCCCATTTTCTTTAAGAATAGAGCAATCAATTTTGCCAAACATAACCGAAAGCCCTTCATCACTCAAGTGTGATATGCTAATAAGATTGGCTTGCAAGCCATCTACATAAAGAGCATTGGGCAAGGAGGGCAAACCGGGAATAGATATATTACCTTTCCCTATAACCTTTTTCTTAGACCTATCACCAAAGGTGACGAATTCACCATCCTCCATTACAAGAGTTTTGAAGAAACTCTTGTTTCCGGTCATGTGCCTAGAACACCCACTATCAAGGTACCAAGTGTTAGAGGCATTGGCTTTCAAGGCAACTTGGGCCATATAGCAATAGTATTCATCATTTCTATTCAACCTAGGTGAAACATAGTTATTCCTAGGAGCCATGGGTCCATTATCTCTAAATTTCCTAGGAGCATGCATTGTGGCTCTTCTAAGCATATTTTTCTCAATCATGCTTTCTCTTCTACAAAATTTAATATACTTAAAACAATTAGGCCTAATGTGGCCTTCAATTCCACAAAAAAGGCAAGTAGGAGAGAAATAAGGATTCATACCATAGCCTTGTGCAAGCATTTGTGGCCTCATTCTATTTTGAGTTGCTCTTGGGTATTGAGGCAACTCTCTCCTTTGTTGTTGAGCAATGTGGACATGTCTCCTTGGTTGAGCATGAAAGACCCCATGTTGAGCTTGTGGGATCTTTTGTTATGGAGGTCTTGGTTGAGGAGGTCTTGGTTGTGGTGGAGCTCTTGCTTGTGGAGGTCTTGGTTGTGGGGGTCTAGCTTGTGGTGGAGCTCTTGTTGGAATCCTTGCTTGTGCTTGCTTGGAGGATTCACCAACTTCAACCCACTTAGTTGAATGTTGTGGGGTTTGAGCACTTTCAACTTCTTTGCTCTTAATAAAAATTGTCTTCTTCAAAGGTGTGGCTTCCACTTCTTCCACATACCCTAACCCCTTTTTGTCACAAGGACTCTTCCCACAAGAAAGCATTTTGTCAAGCTTCTCGGTTCTGGAAGTCATCTTAGCCATCAACCCTCTTGCTTCCATGAGCTCTTTCCTTAAGCTTTCTTCATTCTTTTTAGCCAAGACTAGCTTCATCTTTAAACCTTCTTCCATCTCTTTAGCTTTACTCATTTCCTTGCTCAAATGAGTTACCTTGGAAGTCAATTCAAGCTTATCCTTTTTCAACTTTTGAATTTCCTTCTTCTTCTTTGATCTTGAGTTATGAAAGAATCTCATGAAGTCATCATAGTCCATTTCTTCATCAAACTCAAAATTTGAGCTAGAAGAGTTGCTTTCACCATTTGAGTCACTTTCTTCTTGCTTGTCCTCCTCTTCTTCTTCTTTGTCACTCACAACCTCATTGCTATTGTGAGAAGATGAGAAAGCAATGAAGTTGGCAACTTGGTCTTCATCATCATCCGAAGACTTATCTTTCTCTTCTAGGTCATCACTATCACTCCACATCACCGCCATGGCTTTTCCTCTCTTCTTCTTCAAGTTAGCACATTCGGGAGCAATGTATCCAAAGCCACTACACTCATAGCATTGGACACCCTTTTTGTAGTCCTTTTCTTGAGTTTGCTCCATTTTCTTGAAGGGAGCCTTCTTCTTCACAAACTTTCCCTTGGAGCCAAACCCTTTCTTTTCAAACCTCATAAATTGCTTGAACTTCTTTGCCATCAAAGCAATTTCTTCATCCGAGTCTTCTTCATCCTTTTCTACCTTGATGCTTTTCAAGGCAAGACTCTTTTGCTTCTTTAGAGGTGTAGATGTAGGACCCTTCCTAGATTCATAGGCCAAAAGCCTTCCAATAACTTCACTTGGCTTCATCTTTGAGTAATCACTATTCTCTTCCAACGACATCACCTTAGATTCAAACCTCTCGGGAAGCGACCTCATGATCTTTTGCTTGATTCTTCTATCCGAGTAGGGATCACCAAGTTGGTGACTTTGGTTCACTATATCCATAAGCTTTACTTGAAAGTCATTGAAGCACTCATCCTTCTCCATCCTTATGGTCTCAAATTGTGTTTTGAGAACTTGAAGCTTTGAGTCCTTTACCACCTCGGTTCCTTCATGAGCCGTCTCCAATATATCCCAAGCTTCCTTTGCTATTCTTGTAGTTTGGATGAGTTTGTATTGGTTGTCATCCATGGCACATAGGATAACATGTATGGCCTTGTTGTTCCATTTTGAAGCCTCAAACTCTTGAGGGGTCCATTGTGCCTTTGGCTCGGGAACTTCTTCTCCACCTCCTGTAGGAGTCATCATAGGTGGCGTATACCCATCTTCAATTGCCATCCATGCTTGGTCATGAATTTGGCACACATAAGCTTCCATTTTGCCCTTCCATGATGCGTAGTTGACCCCGGTAAGCAAAGGAGGTCTTGTGCTTGAGGCACCCTCGCCTCCAATTCCATTTCCACTCATAATGTTTGGGTAAAAATGATATGAATGCACACAAACGAAATGCAAACAAATGTAAAGGACTCTAACAAGAGCAAGGGATCTCCTAATTATGTTAAGGAACCCGCTCTGATACCAATTGAAAATAAATATTAACGAGTCCTAATATAATCTAGAGGGGGTGAATAGATTTTAATCCATTTTTACCAATTTTCGAGATTAATCAAGATTACAAACACAACCCCAACTAGTCAACAAATAAAATCAAGTGTAGAGAATGCGGAAAGTAAATAACACATGATTTTTATGTGGAAACCCACACGGGGAAAAACCACGGGTTGTTTTGTGCGCCACACTAGAACCTCAATCCACTACTTGCAAATACCATTACAATCTAGGTTGACCGCATCACACCTAAGATTACTAATCCGTCTTTGCTACCCACAGGCCTTTAGAAGTGAATCTAGTTCATGCTTGCAAACTACCAAAAGGTAAATATAAGACTTGACTCTAATTGAAGAGATAAAACAACCTAGTGTGAATATGTGCAATATTCAAGATGCTCAAAATGCAAGGTTAGACATTTTAGCTTATCTAGGCAAGGATGAACATGTTAGACATTCCTAGATATCATTTTACTAAGTGGTATGCATATAACATTACAAAATAGACAAACAAAATCCTATATGCAATATCTACCACAATACAACTCACAAAACATAATAACACAATCTTAAAACTAATTCAAGTCATAAAAGAGCAATCTTGAAACTAGTCAAGTAATAAAAGAGCAATCTTGTAGAGAAAGAAACATGTGAAGAGATGCAAAGATGTTCTAACTACAAGTCATGTGAGCAAGTATGAAAACCCTATGAGAATCAAACTAGAACATGCTAGATGATGAATGAAGCATACAAGAATGATGGGTTTTGATGTTTGGAGTGATAAAAGAGTGTTCTTGATACCTTAGCTTAGAAGCAACTTAGAAGCTCTCAAAAAGATGTAATTTTTGCTCTCTAAATGGTTTTAGAAGACAAGGCAACATATATAAAGAGATGCAATCAAAATGATGTCGTTTTATGGACAAACATCAGAGGTCGCCATTTGCAAATGGCGACCTCAGCTTTTCTTCTAGGTCGTAGTTTGCGGTTGCCATTTGAAAATGGCGACCTCTGACGCAACACACACAAAACCTTCTTTGTCGCCATTTGTCTCATGGCGACCTTTCATGGTGACCTCACACCTGATGCTTTTTCAAGTAAAAATCATTATGTCGCCATGGCGACCCAACAAATGGCGACCTACACAAATGGCGACCTTTGTGTATAATGTGCAAGTGAAATGTGACATGTGAAGAAAATACACACAAAGGCAAAGCATACATATGCAACCATTTGAAGTGAGTGTGTGCAACCTAAATCTCTTCAAATAAAGAAGTCAAGATCAAATAGCTACCTTCCATGAAGCTCTTGAAATCCACAATGAGGTCCTTAAGCATTTGAGTAGAATTTCTTCAATTCTAAACTACCCTTACAAGATTAAACCCCATTTTGATTTTGTCACCGAAATTAGCCAATTAAAAAAGTGAGGCACTTACAGACTCTAATGAACCCACTCCATGGGTTAGAAGACTCCATAACAAAGATGATGTTATTGGAGATGTGAATGAGGGTGTTAGGACTTGAAGGCAAATAGCTAATCTTATTAGCTTTACTTGCTACACCTCTCAAATAGAACCCAAAAAGATTGATGAAGCTCTAAATGATAAGTTTTGGGTTCTTACCATGCAAGAAGAGCTAAACCAATTCGAAAGGAATAAGGTTTGGACTCTAGTTCCTAGGCCTAATACTACTAATGTAATAGGCACAAAATGGATATATAGAAACAAATCCGATGAGGATGGCAACATAGTGCATAATAAGGCAAGACTTGTTGCACAAGGGTACTCTCAAATTGAGGGTATCGACTTTGAGGAGACATTTGCTCCCATTGCCCGCTTAGAGTTAATTAGGCTTCTCTTGTCCATCTCTTGTGTGCACAAGTTCAAATTGCACCAAATGGACGTTAAGAGTGCCTTCCTCAATGGCTTCTTACAAGAGGAAGTATTTGTTAAGAAACCCAAGGGGTTTGTGGATGCACACCACCCCAACCATGTCTATCGCCTCAAAAAGGCTCTTTATGGGTTGAAACAAGCACCGAGGGCTTGGTATGAGTGCCTCACTTAATTCCTTGTCAACAATGACTACACAAGAGGTAGTGTTGACAAGACACTATTCATCAAGAAAGACAATGATGAGATTTTTATAGCTCAAATATATGTTGATGATATAGTGTTTGGCTCCACCAACAACACCAAGGTTCAACAATTTGTTAATGTTATGTCTCATGAATTTGAAATGAGTCTTATTGGTGAGCTTAGTTACTTCCTGGGTTTGCAAATTAGGCAATTAAATGATGGGATCTTTATATCTCAAGCCAAATATGCCAAAAGCCTTGTGAAGAAGTTTTGTCTTGAAAAAGCCAAATATTGTGATACACCCATGAGTACCACTTTGAAACTTAGCAAGGATGCTAGTGGTAAAAGTGTGGAACAAACACTATATAGGGGCATGATAGGAAGCTTGCTTTATTTGACCGTAAGTAGGCCCGATATATCCTTTAGTGTGGGTGTGTGTGCTAGGTACCAATCCGATCCCAAGGAGTCCCATCTCTCTTCCATTAAGAGAATCATTCGCTATGTGAATGGGACTTCCAACTATGGGATTTGGTACTCGTTTGACACTAATGCTAGTCTTGTAGGCTTTAGTGATGCGGATTGGACGGGAAATTGTGATGATAGAAAGAGCACATCGGGCAGTTTCTTCTGTCTAGGCAATAATTTGGTGTCTTGGTTTTGCAAGAAGCAAAACTCGATTTCCTTGTCCACGGCGGAGGCCAAGTACATAGCCACGGGAAATGGATGCACACAACTCCTATGGATGAAGCAAATGCTAGTAGACTACGGATTCAACCAAGGTACACTTACTCTCTTTTGTGATAACATGAGTGCTATTAATATTTCCAAGAATCTGGTACAACACTCTAGAACTAAGCATATTGACATCCACCATAATTTCATTAGAGAACTAGTTGATAATAAATGCATAGTACTTGAGCATGTAGATACTAATGATCAACTAGCGGACTTATTTACTAAACCCTTAGATGCTACTTGATTTAAAACTCTTAGTAGATCTATTGGGATATGTTTTGTGAAGTGATGAGTTTTTGTTATTGACCCTTGGGGGAACTCAAGTAAAGAGAGCTTTTTGTATTCTCGATGCATGCAAAAGATTTGAAAGATCTTATGCTTCTCTTTTAATTGCTTGAAGTAAGCTTGGTTGGACATATGTTCATATGCTTTTATCTCAATAAGTGTGAATCTTGCTTTGTTTTCAATCCATGTCATATTTATGTTCAAATACGCATTTTTGGACTAGGAAATTTACATAGGAAGTATGATTTGAATGACCTATAGTTATTTCCATGACATGATGATTCTTAATTGACATGCTAATGACATATGAAAAGCATGAAATTCAAATGACATGCTAAATTGAAAAAGCATGAATTGATGATTGCAATTTCTTAAAATGCAAAACAATGTGTGAAAAGCAAATAGACTTAAATGTTTATCAAAATGTCTCTCTTTCTTTATTTGTTGAACATGGCTACTATTATACAGGTTTCATACCCGGAAAAATCAAATAGGGTGCAAAGTCGCTCATGCCATGTTTCGCTTATAAAGTTGGATATAGTTGCAATTAAAATTGAAATCAATCAAATCTCTATATCTTTGCTTCTCTCATGACAAACGGTAAAATTGGTTTGAATTCTATTGGAAACCTTTGTCATTTGCTTTGCCAAATACCATTGTATTTTGGACTTGAATGCAACATGTCTTGTTTGCAAAGCAATTTTATTTCACACATTTTCAATAAAATAAATCTCCTTGATTCTCTCCAATTAATTGAGTGCATAAAGTGGCTTATGTAAGGATTCCCGTTTTTGATTGGCTTATTTCGTGGACAAACCACATGTTGGGGTTTGAATTGTAAGGGTAGTTTAGGTGATTGAAGATCATGCTCAAGGCCCTCAAGACCTCAAGGTGACAAGCACTTCAAAGGTAAATTTCTTAGTGCTTGCTTTGCTTTGAAGAGATATAGTAGCACACACACACATTTCATGCATATCCATACCTTGTGTATATTGTGTGTTTTTCATATGTGTGCATTCATGTTTTTTTAACATCTCTTCTTGCATAATTTATTGATTGCATCTTAGGATTAAAATGCCAAGACATGTTAGGCATTAAGATGCTTTCACAAACCACACTTGCACTTCATGTTAGTCTTAAGTGTGGTGTAATTCATTTCCGTTTGTGTGATCGGAAACGTCCGCGCTTGCACGATGGTGTGCATGTCTTAGCACGATGGTTGACCACTTGAGAAGGTCTCATTCTTCTCTTGGATAAGTGTTGGATTTGGTTTGGTTGATTGGAGTAAAGTGTCTAGGTTCAAAATATTGGATTTCAATGATTTAAATGTTTTTCAAAACTGACCTTTGTATGGTCTTGTGACCATAACGTTTTACACAAAGTTTCAAATTGAGTTTTGTAAAATTGTGGACAAACTAGACACTCATACCTTTCCAACGATATATTATTCGTAATATTTCATGACCGTTTGGATTGGTTTTGAAATCTCCAAAGTGACCACCAAAACAGGGCAACTCTGTTGTCCGTTTCTGACCTTTGGTCACTCCATTGACCATAACTTTTTCTACATACATTGAAATGTCATTCCATAAATTGGAGTAGAAAGTAGACTTCCATACCTTTCCAACGGTATATTATACGAAAGGTTTCGATGTCATTTGGTCATGTTTTGAGTCGCTTGAAAATCAAGCTTTGTGCTATGACGCTTCGCCGCGGTTCAAGTGCCGCGGTTGGGTGTCAGCGGCATGCTAGCGACAGAAATAATTCTGTTGTGCCGAGGATATATTGCCGCAGTTGGATGACCGCGACAGCCTAGACCGCGGCAAGCCTGTTCCGACCCTTTTTCGTAATTTGGTCATATCTCACTCATTTGGAGTCCGATTTGACTCATTTTTGGAGCAATATTCATGATATTTGTAGGGCTATCATCTAAGCACTATAAATACATCTTTTTTTCTCATTTGTATTACAAAGAAAAAAAGATACACAACCCTAGAGAGAGATTAAGAGTTTCCTAGAGAGAGAAAGCTTCAAGCTAGCTTCTTTAACTCTCCAAACCCAAAACCCATGTACATCTAACATGTTTCATGCATCCATCTTCCATGGGTCTTCTTCATTTATGACTTGGTAAGTAGAACAAACACAACATCTTCATTTATTGTTCTATCTTAGTCAAGACATGTCTTTTATTGCTTAGTTTAGCAAATCTTCACTCTTATTGCATATTTTGTGAAGTTATGACATGATTGGGTTTTTATTTTGATAGCTTAATTGATTAGGTCATTTTTGCCTAAAAAGCTAAGTCATAAACATTCTTGTGTGATTTATTGATTCCTAGGTTGATAGATTGTCTTAATCAACTAGTTAAGCTTTTGAATGTTTATGTGTTGTTTGTGATAGCTATCTAGGTTTTTATAATCTATGTTTAGCTAAGCTATTTCACATGTCATTTAGCTATTGATATCTAGGATTGCATTTATTGTTATCTAATCATCCTAGATAAGCATCTAAGGTTACCTAGCTTTATTTGCTCATTGAATATCATCATATATTCACATAGGCTCTTATCTCTTCATTGAGAAGTAAGACTTGTGTAGCTTCCGGGATTAGGTTGCATAAATCACAAGCAATTGAAGTATTGTGTGATAGACCGGGATTAGGTGGTCGCACAAGCAAATTGGACTAGGTTCACTTATACCGGGATTAGGTAGGTGTGTGATTATATACCGGGAGTAGGTTGTAATCGTTTAACACATTTAGTGGATTCGAGGTTCGAGTGTGGCGCACTATACAGCCCGTGGTTTTTCCCGTAAGGGTTTCCACGTAAATATCAAGTGTCATTTATAATTCCGCACCATATTACACTTGTTATATTTGTTGACTAGATTGGGGTATTTTCGTAATCTTGATTAACGCGAAAATTGGGTAAAATTGTTAAAATCTATTCACCCCCCTCTAGATATATATTTGATCACACCGAGTTATTTGTTTCAGCTTATATGATTATGCAATTATCTTGTATACTTATATCTCTCTTTGCTAGAGTGACCCGGTCGGGGACTACTCCCTTGCCTATATCATGACAAAAAGGGAGAGTAGGATGTGGGTAAGGGGAGTTGAGCAATAGTGCATATTGGGGAGTTTTTGTATTGAGGGGGAGTAACCCAATAAGGGGGAGCATTGCATTCACATTCATTGCATGAAAATTTGCATAATGTTGTGCTTAAATTTTGTAAATGCAAATGCTTGTTTATTGTCACTTGATCATCTCACATACACTTGCTTTCGAAAGTGTAATTTTTTATTTTGAAGAGTTGATAATTCTACAAGAGATTGATGCCTTGAAGACGTTTACTTTTTATACATCTCTTTGTAATGTAGATTATCTTTGATATCTCGTAGCTTAATTTTTGTTGTGAGGATCAATGTGAGTGGTGGTTTTATCACGAAATAGCTAAAGGGGGAGATTGTAAGGATTCTCATATTAATTGGCTTATTTCATGAACAAACCACATATTGGGATTTGTTTTGTAAGGGTAGCTTAGGTGGTTAAGGATGAAGCTCAAAGGCCCTTTTCAAAACCTCAAGGTGACAAGCACTCCAAAGGTATATCTCTAGTGCTTATTTTCCATTGAAGAGATTTAGTAGCACACACTCACTTTACATATTCTTGTACGTGTGCATTATCTTCACATGTCACTTTCGCACATACACTTTTATGAATTGTATCTTGTTGTGTGTTTGTGTCTTGTAATTCGTTTTCTTTAGATGTTCGGAAACGTCCGTGCTTGCACATAAGTGTGTTTGGTCTTGCACGAAAACCGCTATTGGTGATTGCCTTGGCTTTCTCCTTGGATTCACCACTTTTGGTGAATCGACGGTTATATCAGCGGCCCTGGCCGCCGAATGAAACCGCCGTTTTGGACCAGAGGTCTCTGGTCTGATTCTGCGGTTGTGATCGGCAGCCACGATCGCTGATCCGAAACTGCCGATCATACCTGATGCATTTATTATTCTCAGGTTTGGTTCCGCGGTTTATTCGGCGGTTTCAAAACCGTAGAATAGAACCTCCGTTTCTCCCCTGTTTCTCTCGGGATGAATTCGACGGTCATAATCGGTGGCCTGGCCGTCGAATTTAACCACCGATCATGCGGTACAGGGACAAACTTGTCTTTTCATGTGCCCTGTTCTTGATGCCTATAAATAGACCATCTTCTCTGGTTCTAAAGCTAGTTCCTTAACTTTTAAGAACCCTAAACTTAAAAGAGAAACACTTGAGAGAAAATCCATCAAGAACTCACCTTTAAACACTCAAAGCATTCATTTTGATTCATCAAGTTCATCTAGGATCATCCATGGTTAGTTTTGCATCATCACAACTTGCTTGGTAAGATTTTGACTAACTTCATCTAATTTTAGTTTCTTTCTTGTCAAGCCATCTCTTTATCTCCTTGTATGCTTCATGTTCACATGCTAGATACAAGATAGAGATTGTTTGTGATGAATATGATTGAGTGTTGTATTGTGATAACTATCTAGGTTTGCTTAATCTTGATTAGCTAAGCTTTATGATATGTCATTTAGCTTTTGATATCTAGGATTGATTTCATTGATATATCATCATCCTAGATAAGCATATAGGGTTGCCTTGCTTTTATTGCATTTTGAGTATTCATATATTCACATAGGCTTGTTATCTCTTCTTTGAGAAGTAAGACTTGTGTAGCTTCCGGGATTAGGTTGCGTAAACCACAAGCAATCGGACTAGGTTCACTCATACTGGGATTAGGTAGGTGTGTGATTACTTCCGGGATTAGGTTGTAATCTTTCTCACATTTAGTGGATTCGAGGTTCGAGTGTGGCTCACTTAATAGCTCGTGGTTTTTCCCGTGAGGGTTTCCACGTAAATATCAAGTGTCATTTCATTTCCGCACTATATTACACTTGCTATATTTGTATTGACTATTAGGGGTATTTTCGTAATCTTGTCTATTAATGAAAATTGGGTAAAATCAGATAAAATCTATTCACCCCCTCTCTAGATTAATATTGAACACACCGTAATTTGTTTCACTTAAAATATTATGGGTCGTTTGTTTTTTTGTCTGGAGACTGAATAGTCCTGAATTTTACTGAAGACTGAAAGTTCACAAATAAACACGGTGTGTATACAAATAGATTTTAACTAATTTTCACCCAATTTTCGTTTAAGGTCAATATTCCGAAAATACCCCAAACTAGTCAATACAATAACAAGTGTAATATGGTGTGGAATTATAAAATGACACTTGATTTTACGTGGAAACCCTCACGGGAAAAACCACGGGCTGTTATAGTGCGCCACACTCGAACCTCGAATCCACTAAATGTGTTAAATGATTACAACCTACTCCCGGTATATAATCACACACCTACCTAATCCCGGTATGAGTGAACCTAGTCCAATTGCTTGTATGACCACCTAATCCCAGTGTCTGACCTAATCCCGGTCTATCACAACAAGACTTCAATTGCTTGCGATCTAAGCAACCTACTCCCGGAAGCTACACGCAAGACTTACTTCTCAATGAAGAAATTACAACCTATGTGAATATATAATGATATTCAATGAGCAAATAAAGCTAGGTAACCTTAGATGCTTATCTAGGATAATTAGATAACAATAAATGCAATCCTAGATGTCAATAGCTAAATGACATGTCATAAAGCTTAGCAAATCATAGATTAAATAACCTAGATGTTGCTATCAAAATACAACACTCAATCATGTCAACACAACAATCTCTATTTTGTATCTAGAATATATTCTAAGAGCATCCAAATAATATAAGAGATTTCTTTAATAAATAAAACACTAAACTTAGATGAGATTAGTGAAGAACATACCAAAGGATGTGTGTTGAGCAAACCCCATTCAAATAAGCAAACTAACTATGCTAGAAAATGCTTATATGATCTTTGATGCACATGTATATGGTTTTGAGTGTATAAAAATGAGTTCTTGATTTGATTTTCTCTCAAATATCTCTCTTTCAAGTTTAGGGTTCTTTTGAGTCAGAGAACTAAGTTAGAGATATGAGAAAGTATGATATTTATAGGCATCAAGCACAGGGAAAGTGAAAAGACCAAATTGCCCTTGAAATCACCGATCGGCGGTTTCATTCTAGGGTCGTGGCCGCAGAATGTAACCGCCAAATTGAACCCGAGAAGCAAGGGATCATTCGGCGACCAGATTTGGCGGTCAATCGAAACCGTCGATCAAAACCCAAAAAGAAATCGACCTAAAATATCTAATTCGACGGTTTCAATTCGGTGGTCAGGCTGCCGATTAAACCGCCGAACAAAACTCGAGAATAATAAATGCATCAGGTCTATTCGACGGTTTCGATTCGACGACCTGACCGCCGATCGTAACCGCAGATTCAGTCCAGAGCTTTCTGGAATCAAACGGCGGTTTCATTCGGCGGTCGTGGCCGCCGATCAAACCGCCGTTTCACCACTGAAGGTGAAACCAAGGGAGAAGCCAAAGGCATTCTCCGAAGGCGATCTTCGCATAAAACCAAGCACATTATCGTGCAAGCGCGGACGTTTCCGAACATATTCAGGAAACGAATTACATGACACAAAACACAAAACAAGATATGACAAACAATGTGCTAGTGTGAAGAGTGACATTTGAAGAGAATGCACACTAAAGTAAAGCATACATACGCAAACATTACAAGTGAGTGTGTGCAACTAAATCTCTTCAATAAGAAAGTAAGCACAAGATATACCTTTGAGTGCTTGTCCACCTTGAGGTCTTGAGAAGGGTCATTGAGCATGAACACCTATCACTTAAGCTACCCTTTACAAACAACCCCAATATGTGGTTTGCACACGAAATAAGTCAATCAAAAACCGGGAATCCTTACAAAGACTAAATAGTAACTGAAACCTGAATCTGAATGACATGTTTGTTTGATTTTTTCCTTACATCTGAATGTACTGTCAATATGTTTTTTCTAAAAAATAAAATTGTCTGAAAATAAGTAATTTTACATCTATATCCATGTTAAACAATTATACATATAATATAGAATAAAAACAATTCAAAAATAATAATTATATATGAACACATATGATCATGATCTTCTTCTTCGATTACAAACAAACTTTATTTTTACTACGATAAAAAAAGGTTTTTTTTTTTTTTAAAAAAAAGGGGGCAGCAGGAAAACTTACACAATACACTCTAAAAAAATAATATATAAATACATCTCTCTAATATCATAATAAATTATTGATATTAAACACCAATATGAGAAGTGATTAGTGTTCTTTTTTATTTTAAAAACTATTTAAAATAAGCAATATATTAAAATAAAGATTTCAATACAATATATAATTATGATAAAATTGGTTATATGTTATATATGGAGGATAGTATCGGAAGAAAATATTTTAGACTGCATTTAATGCAATTAGGTGATTTACAATTAAGTGAAAAGTCAGAATTTTTTACTTTTTATTTTAAGTTGTTTTTTGGTATTTTAAAGTTGTTTGACCACTTCAAAAAACAAACAAAACAACTTAATAATTATGATTCAGACCCATTAAGTTTTAAGTGGAAAAAACAAACGACCCCTTAGTCTCGACGTCAGATTAAAAAAAAAAATAATAATAAAAAAATAAAAAAAAAGATCAAACAAATTGGGTATCCACATTAGGCTTGAAGCTTGGCCCTAGTAAGTGGGATACTCACAGAGGTACATTTAGAGGCCCCAAGTATATGGGTACATCAAACAAATTACAACTTTAACAAGCCGCTAGCAAAACAAAAGTGCTCGATCCATTAGCTTTGGTTGGGACTAGGGTTTAACAAAATGGTACTCGGGTTAAAAGTGTAACATCCAAGGTCAAGCTAAAACCTAAAGGTTGAACATAATTATTGGTTAATGCTAGAAAACCGTGTTATATACTAATGTAAGAGCATCTCTAATACAAATATGTATTTGGATATTTGCATTGGAGGAAACTGATTGCCATATAGGATAAATAATTAAAAAATTAGAAAAACTCTCTCCAATGCAATTATCAATCTTCAATATGGAGATAATATGGCAAACAAAAAGTTAGAGAGTATGGAGTTGAGTTTCTAATTCTAGAAAATCTTCTAGAAATGCTGACTTGGATTTCTAACTCTTACCACTAATAATATTAGAGCTCATTTAATTATAAAATAAAAGTAGAGAGAGTGAAATAATTGTTTTATTATGATTGGTTATAAAATAGATGCATATTTGATTTTAGATAATTGTATTGGAGATGTAAATATGTATTTCTCTAAAAAAAAAATTCAAAAATGGGTCCATAATGAATAGAAATGCCGATGTGGCATTATTTAGAAACTCAAAAATCTATTTTTGCATTAGAGATGCTCTGAGACCACATGTTACCGGGGTACGAGTCACGCATAAACAATATGATCCAAAGTTATACTCAAGAATCAAGATAATTAACACTTGAGTATGAACTAATCAAGATGTTTATTCCCTTCTAAATAGGTGAGTCATCCTCATAAATAAAGTACATTTCTAGGCACTTATAACTCGTTATATCTATATTGACCCAAACGTTGGAATATAAACGCAAACCACAGTCAACGTTATTAACCTCTTTTCTTTCTTTCCTTTATGGATGAGATGTTGAGAACTCATACAAAGACTCCACTCGGGCCACCATAAGTCCCGACGAACCCATGCCCATTCACACATCTCCAGTTTAATTAACCACTATTTGTCAAAACGCTTTGTATTATTAGTCAAACTCATTTCTACGCACTACAAGAAATTTGATCATCGACTACGAGCGATGCCCGTTGTGGATGTGTATCCACTACGGGCATCACCCGTTATAACGTCTGTCATCTGTGAAGGTGTTATAGAAAATGGCGTGTTTCGAATATGGGCAATGCCCGTGATAAATAAGTTCGTCTACAACGGGTAATGCCTGTGATAAATACGTTACTGACAATGGGCATTGTTTGTAGTCAATACGTTACTGACAACGGGCATTGCCCGTGATCAATGAGTATTTTTTTCATAAAAAAAAAAAAAAAAAAAAAATTAATTTATTGATTTTATATGTAACCTGTTTAGTGCAAATAATTGGAAGATTAAACTCCAAAGCATTCTATATAAAAATCCACAAGCATTCAGTATATATGTTAAATTTATGAATCCATAAACATATTCAATTAAAAAACTTCAAGTATTAACATTACATTCACCCACAAACATTCACTTAATTAAAAAGTCTACTAACTCAACTACCAACTCAGCACTGTCTAGACCAGCATTTTCAGCAATGGTTGTCGGAATGGCAATAAGTGCCAGTGAGAAAGAATCAATAGCATGAGACCTTTTCCTAAGAGTCTTCCGTGCCAGCTCATCCACTTCCTTTGCCATCACCACCTTAGGCCATCCGCCTCCAAGCAAAACTCCACTGTCATCACACACAAGGCATCATGTAGGGACCTCTCAGCCTTGTCAAGCACATGGTGGCTGCCAAAATATATCAACATAACAAAATGTAACATGTCCAAGGGGAATCTCAACTTCAAATTCAAGCAAAAAAAAATAATAAATAATAATAATTATAATAATAACTTGTAAATGTAATTTTTCGAAGCCTCCAACCAATCATATCTCACTCATCCACAGAAATTATATTCATTACACATCAAAGAGAGCCTAAAAGATATTCAAAATCATAAACTCGCAACATCAAGACAAAGCATTGTCTAATTACCTCTGCAAAATAATTGATCTCCTCAATCAAATCCCTCTTGTGAGCTGCATTCACCTTTTCAGCTTGAATGCAATACGGTTGCCTCTCCTAAAATGAAAGCAAAAACGTATATGACAATCAAATTACAATACCAAAACATGACAATCTGAACTTTTGTTATGAAATGTTACCTCATGACAAACTTTGGATGTTTAGATCTTCAACCCTACTACAAATTTGTATACTTACATGCACCCTAATATGTATTCCACTAATACAGCTATCATGAATATTAATAAGACTTTTTCATCCCTACTGGTCTCAAGATACAGAGCCAAAATTCTACAATGTATTACCAAGCCAAGAGGCAGAAAAACAAGGGAACCACAGCCCGACCACAATCACACAAAAAACAAAGCAAACAGCAAAGGAGGCAACAACAGCACCTAGCAAAAGCAACCAAAAAACAGGGGAAAAACAGTCCCCAGAAAAAAGGAAAACAGCCACAAAGTAAAAGTTTTTTTACAGAAAAAAAAAACATGGTAAAATCATCTAATTAGTTAGCTTTTATTTTATTTTATTTTATTTTATTTTTATAGAAAAAAAAAACATGGTAAAATCATCTAATTAGTTAGCTTAACTAAATTTAGGCAAATAAGCTATGGAATTACTAACTTGTCAGCTTTTAGCAATTATGAATATCACTTTCATCACTACATCCAATCAATAAGGTCAAATGTGCGTTAGACAAACAAATTCAAGTTGACAAGTTGACAAGGTAACAGTTTGTTAGTATAGATAACCCACCAGAGCTAGACCTGTTTAAGTTGACATTTTCAGCATTTATTAGAATTAACAGTATAAATATGATCAAGCTTAAATAAATGAAGGAAAAGTAATGAGAAACTATCAGGTGTAGGTTTCATCAAAGTCTGACCACTATTATAGGAATTGGATATGGTGACATCTTTCCAGCTCAAACTAATATGCACAATCATGATTTAAAAATCAGATTCAATAATGCAATCAACAACCTAAACCAATTCCCATGTACCCACAAAAAATAGGCAACACAACACTTAAAAAACAGTGAAAACTTATAGTATAGGTGTAGCAATAACAGTGAGCTGCTCGTAAACAAAGCCCTAGTCCAATTCTCTCAACAACAAAGAGAGATTGTAAAATTAAAATAAGTAATAACACCCACCAATTTTATGAATAAAATAACTTAACACTTGAAGCAAGCATTATCATCATTTGTTATATCAACACTGAGAACAGAAGAACTCTAATTAGAGGCTTTCTTCCAAAATCATCCAATCAATATCAAAAATTCCTAGAAAGAAAAAAACAAAGAGATTAATACAATTAAATGCTATATTCAACTAAACCGAACATAATACTATATTCCATATTTCCAAAAAAAAAAAAAAAAATTTTGAACATTAACTTCACGTAATCGAAGCCCATCATCAGCATAGTTTATTTTAACAAAAATCTACCACATAAGTGACATTTTTAAGCATAATGTGACCACAAACATAGACATTCAACCCCAGTGACCTTTCAAGCTAATAAATAATAAAAATTCAATATTTTTTAAACAAAACACTCTGATTAAAGCATGTGAGAGAGAGAGGGAATACCATTACGAGTGAACATAGGCCATTACAGAGGAATCCATATGCGTTTGCCAGTAGAGTACTGGTGTTTTATAGAAACAAATAAAAACCCTAATTTATAGAGGTAATACACAAAAAAGAACCGAAAAAATTCAATATCAGGATAAATTTAACTAAAAATTTCTGGATAAATTTATCGAAAATATTTTAAAGCCCACTTTGCATCTTCCAAAATAACCCACCAGACACAGTTTGCTTCATTTTTTTTTTTAAATTATTTCTTCTTTCAAAACAAGATGTGATGTTTTAGCTAGTCATTAAAGCACCACCCAAAGGCGTGAAGAAAAAGTCCATGAATTACGATCTATTATTAAGCATAATTAACCAATGTCATCCCTATTTAATTAAACAAGTAGAGATATGTCAAGCAAATTAATACCCTAAATGTGTTGGTCCCCAAAATTTATTATGGAATTCTATGTACAGCTTGTCAACGGAAATTAATATGGGAGAGAGAGAGATAATTACTTGGGGATTGACATAAGTCATCGAACCCTGAATAGCAAGCTGCTGGATTTATTTGCCATCAATGCAGAAAACACATAATGAAGTAAGCCAGTGATCCAAATTCATTTAACAAGATCAAAAAAACAATAATATTAAAAATTTCAATCACCGTACATACATTCTAAGGAAAGATTATAACTTCATAAGGTCGCACCTGTGCATTTTGGCCAGGCAGAGTTCCGACTGCATCTCTTCTAGCAGGTCCATCCCCAGCCCTAGCAGATCCCTTGGTGTCACCCTGTCGAAGTTCGAGTTTGCTAATGTCACTTCAAATCCAAACTTTACAAGGAAAAAAAAAAACCATGCAAATGAACTTATTTAAATAAAGTAAAGAAAAGGGTTTCATTACCTCCAACTATTATGATGAAACCATCCCAATCATATCAATCCCCAAAAGGAAAAAATAAAAATAGCAAATTGTTAGAGGAAGTCCACAGAACACAAATTACCAAGATATTAAATGAAAAGTAAAACTAAAAATAAATAATGCATCTGATTTATAAGGAAAAGCAAGGAAACAACAGAATAAAGTTTTGGAAACAACAAAATAAAGTTTTGGAACAACAACACAAAAAGAAAAGAAAACCCCCCAATACCCCCACCCCACGCCTACAACAAGCACACCCAAAACACCCCAGCAGAACCCCCAAAAACATAGACCCCCGCTGCCAAAGAACCACAAAGCAAAACCAACAGGCGACAACCCAGAAAAGTTTGCAAATTATACCATGAATAAAAAAAAATAAGAATAATAGATTGAGAGAGTAGAGTAGAGATTTGGAGTTGCCGGTAAAGAGATCTTACCAGATTTTGAGAGAAGAAACATCAAGTGAGACACGTACAATGAAGCTGCTTGAACCTATTTGGGGATTTAGGGATTCAGGTAATAGGGATCGACTTTAGAGAGTGAATAGATTTAGGGGTTTTGGGAACCATCGGGAGTATTTTATGTTCCCTCCAATAATATAATTGCTTTCAACTACGGACTTTGCCCGTAGTGAATAACTCTAAAGACTACGAGCGAAGCCCGTAATGTATATATTATTCACAACGAGCCATTTTGTGTTCGTAATAGCTAAATTATTATCTTTCACGGGCTTTTAAAAGCCCGTTTTAAAAAATTTTATAAAACCAACTTTACTACGGGCTTTTAATTGCTCGTAGTGAATAATGCTTTTCCAACATGAGCCTTCTAAGCCTGTAATAAATGGTCCGTAGTGGATAACAAATTTTCTTGTAGTGACGTACGTGGAAGCACCGATGGTTTGAATTATTTGGGCTCATTAAATTTCCTTGTCAAAATTCACCTATGTCAAATTTATGGATATTTCATCAATTTGTCATTTCCTATCATTTGCCTTATGATTCTCTATTGCAATTATACAGATTTTACATGGCAATTGAATCACAAAATACTCAAAACAATCAAATTTGGCGGCGTAAGGAGATTAATTAGAAAAATCGTATACAGTAGTACCATGCTTTGAAGCTTTCAGAATTTAAATAGCTATTTTTCATTTTTTTCAGGTGACAATAGATAATTATTATTTTTCAAAAAAAAAAAAAAGAAGCACAAAAGTAGAGTTTCTAGTAATGTAACAAAAACCTGGACGAAGAATATTTTGGTTGTCTCTATAAGCTGAATTTGTCTCTTCATGACGAGAAATTTTTTATTTTTATACTAAAGAACTAAAATGTTCGCAAAAGATTATAATTTGGTAATATTAATCTCCCTGATCGAGCTATGGTAAGTGAAGACTGAGGATATTTTCGGGGAATACAAAGGAAATTATTTGGGAGGATTTACCAAACCTTTGGGTCTTTGTCTCTCTCTTTTTTTTTTCACTGAAATCATGGCTGTGATCTTTGCTATTGGAGCCATTGTTGGGAACTTTATATGCTTCATAGTCTATTGAGAGAATTTTTTATTTTTTTTTAACCAAATGAAATTCATTAAATTCAATTCTAACCGAAAAGTGGTAAAATTTCGTTTTTGATCAACCTTGTAGTAAAAGGACTATGTTGCCCTTAATGATCGAATTACATGTCATATATGTTACATGATGAACTGAAAACATATTACATGACAAACTATCATGTAATGTTCATCATAAACCCAGAAATTTAAGAAATAATGATGAACTTTGAAATATTACATGGCTGACTATCAAGCAATGTTCATCAGAAACCCAAAATTTTTAAAAACTTTAAAATTGATTTTGAAAACCATGACATAATCTAAAATAGTATCAAAACCTATGAAATATACACCAATACAAACAATTGTTTGCTATTTAAATCATTAAAAACTCACCTAATGGTGACTAGAAGGAAGAAAAGGGGATTTTGGAGAGATAAAGTGAAGAACTAAGAGTGAAGGAAGAAAAAGAAGAAGAAAAAAACTTTAGGGGCATTTTCGTCACTTTTAGGTTAGTTTTGAATAGTTTTTGGAAGTTTTGGTTAAATATGGTTTTATTTTGAAAACAATGTTATAAGTGAATTTTGATTTCAGAAATAGGTTAGATTTGTCTATTTCGTCTATTAGTACTTTTTTTTTTTCACAAAAAAAAAATAAAAAATAAAAACTTGCCTCAACTCTTTTTTACTTTTATTTTTAATTTTATCCACATTTACCTAGTATATATTGACCTTCGATAACATTGTATTCTTAAAACAGTAAACACATTACTGTAGTATTTATATACACATATGAGAGACATCTCATTTAAGGTTTGTAAGTTTGTTGTTATGGTCAGCAACATCAAATATTCTTTAAATTCAACTTTCCATTCTTTTTTCTTTTTATTAAAGAGTAACCATAAAATCCAATGGTTAATATAATTGGGTCTATCTAGTATATATAATCCCCTTTTTAATTGATTTGATCAATTTATCTGCTTCAGCTGTTGAGAGATTTTTACAACGAGCTCTACCTTACTATATACCAAAAAAATTAAATAACTAGACCCTTTATTTCATTATGGAGAGGAGATCAATCAAATGAGAATACATGACCTCAGCTTATTCGAGTTATATTTAATGTTGTATAACATGAAATAATTCTTTAATCAGATCGGACCTCATTTTTTTGGTTCTGATTTGATTATCTCATGTGATAATCAGTGCTAATTAAATCAAGTTGGATCTGATTTCTAAATAATATAACAAGCTAGTTGGGAAACTTAGCCTTGTAATCTGTCCACAACTGGTTGACATTCTTCCCCAGCAAATCAACAAAGTACCTATCATTATATCCATCTTTCATCTTCTTGTTCAGCTCTGCTACGAATCCATTTCTCAAACTGTTACAATAATCCAGAAACCTTGCTGTCACGTCGTACCCTTGATCCCACCTGTTCCCTTGCCCTGCCTTCACCCAGTGACTTGGCGCATAGTTCGCCTTCAACCTCACATAATCTGCGATCCCTTCGATCAATCCTCCAGGAGCCTGGCCATTGCCGTTCCATTGCCATATGTGAGTCATTTCATGGTAAAGCACCCCGGTGATTTCTCTTTTCACGTCACCGGAATAGCCTCCTATGTAGTTCGCGCTGACATGGATTTCACCGTTGATGGCGTAGGCTACTCCGTCCATGTTGTCGATGAATAGGCTGACTTTCTGCGTGTTTTTCCGGTCAGCTGCATTGGTTTGCTGGAAGATCCTCCAGATGAAGTCGGTGGCGGAGGATAGAGTTTGCTTGCTGTAGGCTTCGCCAATTTCATTGTTAAAGCGAGCGCCGCCAGCAGTGTTTCTGGCGTTGTTGGTGACTACGTAGTCGACTGCATGGCTGCTTTGCAGCAGCGATGCTGAGGTTAATAGTAAAGAGAGGTATAGCATGTAGTAAGCCATGAGAATGAAGAAGCGCTTTTGATTTTTGTGAATTGAAGTTTTTGTATGAGAAAATTATGTTGCTGCGCTATGGTTTATATAGAGTTGTAATTTGGAAATATGTGAACAGAAAATTGAAGCTTAATAAATTATGGTCAAGAGTGTTAGGCTTAATTAGGCAATGACGTATCAAATACTGCATATCAAAATGTAAATCTTCATTAAAATTTAAAATGTTCAACTTTTTGGAAATAATTAAGTTTTTTATTATTTGAAATGTCACTTTCTTCCTTCAATTCTATTTTGTGTAATTGTGTTGTACGTTGCTTCACTATTGTTTATATAGAGTTGGAATTTGGAAATATGTGAGTAGAAAATTGAAACTTAATAAATTATGGTCAAGAGTGTTAGGCTTAATTACCCAATGACGTATCAAATACTGCACAGCGAAATGTAAATCTTCATTAAAATTTAAAATGTTCAACTTTTTGGAGATAATTAAGTTTTTTATTATATGAATTGTCACTTTCTGCCTTCTATCCTATTTTATGTAACTGTGCTGCGCTATGGTTTATATAGAGTTGGAATTTGGAAATATGTGAACAGAAAATTGAAGCTTAACAAATTATGGTCAAGAGTGTTAGGCTTAATTAGCCAATGATGTATCAAATACTGCATATCAAAATCTAAATCTTCATAAAAATTTAAAATGTTCAACATTTTGGAGATAATTAAGTTTTTTATTATTTGAATTGTCACTTTCTGCCTTCAATCCTATTTTGTGTAACTGTGTTGTACGTTGCTGTGCTATGGTTTATATAGAGTTGGAATTTGGAAATATGTAAACAGAAAATTGAAGCTTAATAAATTATGGTCAAGAGTGTTAGGCTTAATTAGCCAATGACGTATCAAATACTGCATATAAAAATTTAAATCTTCACTAAAATTTAAAATGTTCAACTTTTTGGAGATTAATTAAGTTTTGGGGGATTATCACTAAAGTCCCTACTTTTTCATGAATTGTTACATTTTTAAACATCTTTATCAGATTAGTTACTTAAGTCCCTTGTTTTTTCAAAATACATCACTTTAGTCAATTTGACCAAACAACTAACGGTCAACTATAACAGAATATGTAAAAAAACAATTTTACCTTTATTGCTATTTTTTTTTTTTTGAAAGAAATCTTTATTGCTATTTAATCAAGATAAAATGTCATTTTTGCCCTTCAACTTTTTTAGTTTTTACGTGTTTTAACATTTTACATATAAATGGACTGTCCAAAATGTCCTTATTATAAAATGTCATTTACCAAATTTATCCTCAATCATATGTTTTATTACAAAAAAAAAAAAAAAAAAAAAAAAAAAAAAAAAAACACCACGGCTTAAATGTCTGTTGCTCAATTGTATTAAATTTGGGTATAAAATGGGTTGTCAAATGCATTATTTTCAACTTTTATTTTCACTTTTCTTTCTTATATCAAGTGCAAAATCTAGTCAGAATTTGTTTTTCTTTCTATTTTTCCTTTGTATTCCATCATAGTCCATCAAGTATGTGCATGTGTCACTGCTACAAAAATGTTAAAAGACGTCACTAAAAGACATCGGTTTTTGGTAACCGATTTAAAAAAAAAACTTTTAGACATCGGTTCTTATAAAAACCGATGTGGATTCAAAAGCAAAATTCTGCAACGCAAATCTGACCTATATCCACATTCAAGTATGCATCTCTAAAAATACTCAATGTTATTTGCTCAAATTTTAACACTAGAAATTAGACATGCAAACAAACACTTTTCAAACGTAAAATATTCCAAAAATCGATTTGGAAAAGTGTGAAAATGAGCGATGAAAACATCTCACTCGCGGATTCGTAAACAGCTTCTGACCTTTGATTGAATAATTGATCATAACTTTCAAAATAACTTCTTTATACCGTTGGATTCGTATCGAAAAATTGAAGAACCCGACATGGACAAAAAAATTTAATTCCTTTACAAAAGATACTGTTTTAAGGAAAATGTTTGCACAAAAATATCTCCAATCGCTTCAATTCTGACCTTTGACTGAATAATTGATTATAACTTTCAAAATACAGCCCATAATTTTACGTTCTTTATACAGTTGGATTCATATCGAAAAATTGAAGAACCCAGTAGACAAACAAATTTATTTCCTTTCCAAAAGATACAGTTTTAAGGAAAAAGTTTGCACAAAAATATCTCCAATCGCTTCAATTTTGACCTTTGACTGAATAATTGATCATAACTTTCAAAATACCACCCAAAATTTTACGTTCTTTATACCGTTGGATTCGTATCAAAAAATCAAAGAATCCATCATGGATGAAAAAATTTATTTCGTTGCCAAAAGATACAGTTTTAAGGAAAACTTTTGCACAAAAATATCTCCAATCGTTTCTGACCTTTGACTAAATAATTGATCATAACTTTCAAAATACTACCTAAAATTTTACGTTCTTTATACCGTTGGATTCATATCAAAAAATTAAAGAACTAACACTAACGAAAAAAATTATTTCCTTACAAAAAGATAAAGTTTTGGGGAAAAACTTTACACAAAAATATCTCCAGCAGAACACAAAACCACACAATAAAAAATGAAATGAAAAATAAACCCACCAATATATATATATATATTTTTTTTAATATATATATATTTGTAGTAGAAATTAGAATTTTGATTAGTTGAGTAAATTAAAATTTATCAAACAGGTTTTTTTTTTTAAAAAAAATTCTAACAACTCATATAAGTTATATATAAATATTGTGCAATTGTTAACACATCCAATCTTGTAGTCAGGCGATAAAGGCTTACCACTTTGACTTTGTGGTTGCAAGTTCAATTACTTATAATGACAATATTAATTGTCATTATTATATAAAACCGATGTGTTTTCTCTTGTCTTTACATCGGTTAAAAACCAATGTATTTTGCGTATTATTTTCTAAATCACTCAAAAAGACAACGTTTTTAAAATTTTCAAAAACCAATTTCTTTTGTGATTTTTGTAGTAGTGTGTTCATGTGGATATCTTATAATATATAAGTTAATGAAAATATCTCAAATATTCCACATCATTACAACATCAATGTCAATCCCCAAAATATTCCATAAGGCACATGTCATATATATTGTTTACATTGTAAGCATGTGAATGAGACCACCAAATACTATAATACAAAAAGCACTATTAAACAACCATGAAAAGTATGCAGCTATCCATGCAATATCACTGCAATTCAACCTAATAAGTAAGAAGCCCCTACACAAATCTTAACTGTCAACTTCCAATGCAATGTCCCAAATAATAAAATCCTTTGTGACTTGGTAATTAGATAAACTAAGCAAGCAAAATACTTCTTGGTGTCATCAGAGCTAGGAGGTGGAACCTATTTGCGAACAAACATCAGAATTACTTCTAGGTGGAGGCATCTGATGTTGGAAAACAGTGCTACTTGTTTGGTTGAGAGGTTGACCAGAATTCCCACTACCTTGTTTTCTTATGTGTCCTCTTCCCTACATAATACCATACAGGAAATGACAACATATAATTAGTGATTTTTGTAGTAGTGTGTTCCTGTGGATATCTTATAATATATAAGTTAATGAAAATATCTCAAATATTCCACATCATTACAACATCAATGTCAATCCCCAAAATATTCCAGAAGGCACATGTCATATATATTGTTTACATTGTAAGCATGTGAATGAGACCACCAAATACTATAATACAAAAAGCACTATTAAACAACCATGAAAAGTATGCAGCTATCCATGCAATATCACAGCAATTCAACCTAATAAGTAAGAAGCCCCTACACAAATCTTAATTGTCAACTTCCAATGCAATGTCCAAAATAATAAAATCCTTTGTGACTTGGTAATTAGATAAACTAAGCAAGCAAAATACTTCTTGGTGTCATCAGAGCTAGGAGGTGGAACCTATTTGCGAACAAACATCAGAATTACTTCTAGGTGGAGGCATCTGATGTTGGAAAACAGTGCTACTTGTTTGGTTGAGAGGTTGACCAGAATTCCCACTACCTTGTTTTCTTATGTTTCCTCTTCCCTACATAATACCATACAGGAAATGACAACATATAATTAGTGAATGACTATATATAAATATTATATGAAAGTAAAAACAATGCATAAAACTATAAATTGTGTTGATTCACCTTAGTTTTTTTAGATTGGTTCCTCGACACCCTTGATGGTTGTTGATTAGCCGTGGAACATGTCCTCTTATTGTGCCCATAAGAACAACAAGATTTGCAATGTTTAGTGAGTGACTTTGAAGGTGCAGGACCTTTATCAGGTTCTCTTCTAATATTCTTTTTGGGCCTTCCAATAGTATTACGTCTTTTAGGTGGCTCAGGTGGAGCCCCCTCTGCATCAGGCCTCATGGAGGGATTGGGTATTAGATTAATTGATCCTTCATAAGTCAACTTAAATGCTTCCTTTGAATAATACCGGTGAGTATATTCATGTGTGTATTGCCTCTAATAATCAATGACAGCTGCTGCATGTGCACAAGGAAATCCACTAATTTGCCATTGACCACAATCACATGACATTTCAGAAAGCTTAACAAGACATCTCTTTCCAAATGAATCAACAGTCTCATGATATTCTCCTCTGCCATGGTACATAATTAATTTTCTATTGTCATCCACTGCTTCATTCAACCTATGCCTTGCGTATGGTGAGATGATATCATTCATTTTCTCTCCTTCATCCCATTTTTCAGAAAATCTCACCATGACCTTTCTCCTTAAACACTCCATCAATGTCAAAATAGGCTTATCTCTGTCATCCTTGATCCAACTATTAAAACACTTAAACATGTTGTTAGCAATATGATCCGATTTGATCCGATCATCAAAACAATGTCTTGCCCGACTATTAATTGGAATGCTCATCAACCAATTGTATGCACTAACAGAAATAACCTTAATTTTTTCCCTTACTTGCTTAAAACCAACCTCACTTCCCTCCTTTGTAGCTTGCCAAAGTAGCCCATTAATGTCCAGATTTGAGAATTCCTTATTGGCATTAAAGTTTACAGAAATATGCCGAAAGTAATACCTATTACTTGCAGTGGGCCACTCATTTTTTATGGTTGCCAACACTCCTTTTTGACGATCAGTAAGAAAACATATAGCCTTTTGCATGTTCCATTGTAATGCTTCGCAAAGAAATTGCAAGAAAAAGCTCCAACTATCGGTATTTTCAAACTCAACAACACAGTACGCTAGTGGAAATATCCCATTATTGGCATCCATCGCACATGCAGACAATAATACACCTCCATCTACACTTGACAAGTGACAACTATCTAAACCAATTAAAGGTCTGCAACCTTTTACAAACCCAGTTTATATTGCACGAAAACTTATAAAAAACCTCTCAAATTTTGGACTATCCTCTACATCAGTATTGACATGAACCTTAGCCATACAACCCAGATTCATCTTAATCAATAAGTTCCCATATTTCCTAATTTGAGCATATGAATTTTCATGGTCAGCCTTTAAAGTTTTCAACACCTTTTTCTTAGCCTTATAAACACTTTGTGAACTACACTCCACCCTACCCTAAAGTTTTCATGCAACTCATTTTTCAAACTCTTAGCAGAAATAATAGGGTTTGAGTTGATAGATTTACCAACAACAACAGCTATCCAAGGGGATATAGCTTCTTTATTCTTTTTTCCTCTTCTACATTGTATATGCCCCCCACAAATGCTTATGGTTATAAAAGATCTTCCGTCTGGAAAAGAAGAAACATGTATTCTCCAATCACAAGTGTCATTAAAACACTTAGCAGTGTATTGGCATTGATTGTTCTTCAGCCTATTCAGTTCAAATCCTTCTTGAATAGCATACCCTCTTACAACATCCCTGACCATCTTAACGTTGAGAAAAACTTGACCCTCACTAAGTTAAATGGACCCATCTAGATTAGGCTTCCATTCATGCTTAACACAATATCAAACCATTCTAGTTGCACCATTCTCTTCTTCAGATGAATGATGGCCACCCATTTCATTAGGATCATAGTGTAGAGACCCACTACAATCCACATCCATCGAATCTTCTGCCTCTACAATGCTAATAAAAAGACTAACATTCGAATCATCATTCGACTTCAAATCAGGAATGTATTCGAAGTCAGGTTCAATATCAGAGTCAACCACCACTACACTTGAACTCTGAGTTGTGTTTGGTTGGGTCTCAGTGTTTGAATTGGGAGTTTGGCCAATAAGATTTGGGTTAGGTGGTTCAGAGGCATATGGTATGACATCAGTATTGAATTCAATATTGTCCAAGTTACGCTTGTCATATTCTTCAGGCACTGCCTACAACGCAACATCTGTCTCAAGTACGTGTTGTTGCATTGATCACAGAAAAATAATACGCAATTTTAGAATGTCATACTCTTTAATAAAGTCTCATTCAAAAGCCTTTTTAGCGTTGTTTATAATGCTACTAACGCTGAACTCGTCTGCTTCCATGATACCCAATTCACAAACTTTGTCACCATTTTTTACACTAACGGAAAATGGAAGCATTCTGCAAAACCAAATAACAATGTTTTCAGGTAATGTTTGTAGGTAATGTTTCTCCCAAAACTACATGAGAAGAGCAAAGCAAACAGACTCATGAGTTATATTCTCACAATACTCTCATGATAATACCCAAGAAAAACAAACAAACCTAACATAGAATTTTTGAAATAAATATACAAAAACCTAGTTTTGCAAACATAAAATACAAAAACCTAAGAAAAATTAGAGACAAAAATAACGCTTACAAATAAATTTAAATACCCAACATTCAAACCAAAAATAAACCCACGAAACCACCCAAAGAATCTTATCAAAAAAAAAAAAAAAAACCTAACATAAAAACTCTAACAAAAAACTATTGTAATCTTACCTCTGATTTGTGCCTAAGTGAAGTTTCTTGGACTAGAGAAAACTTGCCGAACCGAGTGAAACTTGCTAGAGTGAAGACCAAAAGTAAATATTTAGAGAAGAGAGAAGACATATGCTTGCTTCATCAAATAGAGAGAGAGAGAGAGAGAGAGAGAGAGAGAGAGACGAAAATTTTGGAATAATTGGGACCACTCTCAAAACCCTTACTTTTGTCTTTTAAAATTAATTTCCCAGATCTCTGTTTTTGTCTTTTCAAATTCTCTTTTTTATCTTTTCAAATTTTTTATTATATTTAATATGATACATGTCAGAAAACTTTTCAATTAATGAGCATGTGTCAAAAATTTAAAGTTTAATGCATTAAGGACTAAAATACCATTGGATCTGTTATCTTTGACTAACCGGTGACTAACAGAAGGACTAAAGTGATGTATTTTGAAAAAACAAGGGACTTAAGTGACTAATATGGCAAAGACATTTATAAAGGTGACAATTCACGAAAAAGTGGGGACTTTAGTGATAATCGCCCTTAAGTTTTTTATTATTTGAATTGTCACTTTTTGCCTTCAATCCTATTTTGTGTAACCGTGTTGTACGTTCCTGCGCTATGGTTTATATAGAGTTGGAATTTGGAAATATGTGAACATAAAATTGAAGCTTAATAAATGATGGTCAAGAGTGTTAGGCTTAATTAGCCAATGACGTATCAAATACTGCATATCAAAATGTAAATCTTCATTAAAATTTAAAATGTTCAACTTTTAGGAGATTATTAAGTTTTATATTATTTGAATTGTCACTTTCTGCCTTCAATTCTATTTTGTGTAACAGTGTTGTATGTTGTTGTGCTATGGTTTATATAGAGTTGGAATTTGGAAATATGTGAATAGAAAATTGAGGCTTAATAAATTATGGTTAGTAGTGTTAGGCTTAATTAGCTAATGACGTATCAAATATTGCATAGCAAAATGTAAATCTTCTTTAAAATTTAAAATGTTCAACTTTTTGGAGATAATTAAGTTTTTTTTTTTATTATTTATTTTATATTTTATTTTATTTTATTTTATTTGAATTGTCACTTTTCGCCTTTTATCAAAGCATGCCTTCAATCTATCAGCTCATGTGCTAGCACAAAGTAACTAGCATAGGGTCTTGATGCACCTAATCACCTCTCAGCTCAGGCAATCGATGGCGCCAAAAGAGTTGAGGTTTCCCTCCAATTCTAACCACCTCTTATCAGTCTAGCAATCCACGTCAACAATTGATTATGTTAGAAATAGAGGATTCTGTTAGCACATGATTCATGTGCTATTGTAATGTATATAAACAAACTTCTCACATGTTGATCATAATAATTCAGAAATAGAAAATCTCAAAGCTCTCTCAATTTCAGAGCTCAAATACATCTCTCAAATACATCTTTTTTGTTTTCAGCTTTTCTATTTTCTTTCATTCTTATATGGTATCAAAGCTATATACTTGCAGTCATGTCTTCTTCTAGCTCGGACTCTGATGGAGATTCAAGTTCAATGGACAATAACAATCGATCTAGTTCTAAGAAGCTAAAACCACAGGTTTCTTCGCTTTCCTCTAATCTGAATTTTAAGCTTGCCATAAAACTTGATCAGAACAACTATTTTTTTTTTTTGGAAATCACAAGTTATGCCTGCGATTAGAGCATTCAATTTAGAAAGTTTTGTTTTGAGGCCTATTGCTTGTCCACCAAGATTTGTTGAAACTGGCAGATCAAATGCTGTAGACAAGGTTGAGAATGATGATTTCATCAATTAGAAGAAAGCTTATGGATTGATTGTGTGTTGGCTTTTATCAACCTTAAGTGTGGCTGTTTTTGGTTATGTAACTCAGTATGTTACTTCTTATGAAGTATGGAGAACTCTTAAGAGTCTTTTTGCTCAATAGTTCAAGGTTAGAGTTTTGCAATTGAGAGATGAGATACAAAATACTAAGAAAGGAAATCCATTCATGAGTGAGTTTGTGTTGAAAATGAAAACTCTCAGTGAGAACTTGGCAGCAGCAGGTCAACCATTGTTTGAGGCTAAGTTGATTTCATAGATCTTGAGAGGTCTAGGTTTAGAATATGATGTTGTTGAAGGTGAGATCAATCTTCAAGAAGTTCAGTATCAGCTGATGAGTTATAAAAGTATGTTGGCCAAACATAATGTAGCTATCTCGATGGATGTGAGTAATGCCTCTATTCAATATGCTTTTAATGGAAATTTTAGAGGGTACAACACCAGAAGAGGTTGATTGAGAGGTAGAGGAAAATGAAGAAATGGTGGTAGGCCTAGGTCAAGATTCATTTGTCAGTTGTGTGGCAAGACTAGGCATGTTGTGTCATCCTGTTACAAGCGCTTTGACCAAGCTTTTTAGGGTCTAAGTATGCAAAATTTACCACTTCCTGGAGGACACCAAGGATAGGCTAGTAGTCAAGGAAATGGTGCTAGTTTTCAGGCATATATGAGTCAATACAACACTGGCTTTCTGCCCAATCAAGTGCAAATGCAAGGATATCCGAATCTCTCCAATGCAAACGTATTCACTACATCACCAAGCACTGTAATAGACCCCTTGTGGTACATGATAGTGGCGCTACACATCATGTCACAGTTGATGCACAAAACCTTGCTCAGAGGACTGACTACAGAGGACCTAACAAGGTCTCAGTTGGTAATAGAGCTAAACTTAAAATATCTCATATTGGTAATTCTTATATACACCCTTACACATCACCTCAAATTCCTTTATTCTTGTATAACATCTTACATGTTCCAACCATAACCAAAAAACTGCTGAGCATATCACAGTTTACTAGAGATAATGATGTTATAGTTGAGTTTAATTATGACTTTGCTTGATAAAGGACAAGAATTCAAGGAAGATTTTCTGCAAAAGGGTCTGAAAAATGGTCTTTACCTGATGGATCTTTCATTAATTGGTGACAAATCTCTTGTCTCTAAGGTGAAAGCATTGTTTGTGTCAAAAGAAAGTAGCACTGTCAACAAATGTCAAAGTTCGTTTGTTATGAGCCTTGTTGAGATTGTTCTACAGCTGATGGTCTTGAAAATGTCAAGACTTGTACAGATCAACTCTCAAATGTCTCTAGTTACAACGTAAATACAATAATACCTTGTAACAATTTCAGTTCCAATAATAAATATTTGGTTCTCCAGCTTTGGCATAGATTTATGTGATGCATGTCAATATGGAAAACTTCATCAGCTGCCCTTTCCTTCTTCAAAAACCATCTACAAAGCACCTCTTGAGCTTATGTTCTCTGATGTATGGGGACCTTCTCCTCATACATCTCAGTTAGAATACAAATATTATGTCCATTTTGTTGATGTCTTCTCTAGGTATACTTGGATTTATCCTGTTAAAACTAAGTCTCAAGTCATTGATGTCTTTCTCAAGTTTAGAAAATCTATAGAGTTTGCTTTTGATAGGAAGATTAAATGTGTTCAAAGTGATTAGGGAGGGGAATATAGACTTTTAGCTCAGAACCTTGGTAAGCCAGGAATACACTTCAAACATTCTTGTCCCCATGTGCATCAACAAAATGGCACAGTTGAGTGCAAGCACCATCATATTGTTGAGGTTGGTCTCACTTTGCTTGCCCAATCTCAGCTCCCTCTATCTTTCTGGTGGGATGCTTTTCACACAACTGTGCACATCATAAATAAGCTTCCTACTCCTGTCCTCAATCATATGTCTCCATTTCAAAAGCTTTACAACCTTTCACCTGATTACCACTCCCGCAAAGTGTTTGGTAGTGCTTATTTTCCATTACTAAGACCCTATAACAAGCACAAGTTTCATTTTCATACTGACAAATGTGTCTTCATTGGTTATAGTGACATACATAAAGGGTTCAAATGCTTGCATCCTAGTGGTCAAATCTATATTTCTAGGCATGTTTCGTTTAATGAAATAGACTTTCCATACAAGTCCTTGTGTAAGATCCATTATTTGTATTGGCTTGATTCCATTGCAAAACGCTCTATATTTGTATTAGTAGTTGCTTAAGTATTTCTTGGAAGAAAAGAGCCTTAAAGGTGAAGAAGCAACATCTTGTGCAAATATCGTCTTCAAGAGGAACATCGCTTACTTGGATGCTAAGGTATCAAGATTCTTCTTCCTCTTGCAAGGCGTTAGCGCACACACACACAATTCATACATGTGTGTCCCTGCATCATAGTTCAAACATTTGGTATAACACTTTCACACACATTTAGTACGCACATGCATTCATCTCATTGTTAACAATCTTGTAGAATTGTATGTTTTCTCACTATCGCTTAGATATGGCATGCTTGTGTTGTATAGTGTTTATTTGTTTGTGTTTCTTGTGTTTTGGACTTGAACATGGTCTTATTTGATTCTTTGTTGAGTCCCGGTCATTTCGGTTACTCATATGTTAAGTTTCGAGTCCAAACGATGTAGCTACGCTACGCTACTTTTCGTTCTCATTCGTTGAGTTGTGTTCGTCGTCGTTTTCCGAGACGGATTCTCAACCATTTGTCAAAGTTTCATAGTCTTCGTCGTGCATGAGGGAGTCACAATTCGTAATCCAAAAATGGATTGGAAATCAGAGTTCGGATGCCCGAATACGGCTAAAGAACGTGAGAGGTGCGCGGGAGAAGCTTGGTGGCCAAAGGCCATGGCAAGGCTTCCACGTGTGGAGGCCGTGTGCCACACGGCCTAGCCAGCTCTCTGGCCACGTGTGGCACACACGTCCCACACGTGGGCAAGGCTGGCCTGGTCTATTTTTGGATAAAAATGCCACTCTTCCTTCTCCTTCAAATGACCTCTCTTCCCTCCATTTCCAACTCACTTGAACATCATCAAATCTGATTTTCTGTAGAAATGTTCTTGATTTTGGTTTACTTACTTTGATCATAACTTATTCATACGAACTCGAAATCGAGTGATTCAAAAGCCAACATTGTTGGTCTTGATGAGAGCTACAAACTCCAAGCATTTTCAGAGGCATTTGATTTTGTCATTTTTCACAGCACTCTGATTTTCAGTACGAGGTCCATTAGTTGTATATGAAACTTCTTCTCTTGCAATTTCATTTGATCATCTCTATGATTCTTTCTATTTGATTGTTGAAATATGTTGAGAAGTATATTATATCATATGCTAGGGTTATATGATTGATTAGTTAATTGAGTTTAGCTTTGTGATTTCTCTTAAACATATTTTTGCTAAACTTTAGATTGATTGAAATTGATTATAGAAATTGCTTTTATAATGTGCTTCATGTTATCTTCTAGGCTCAATTTCTTGATATAAGAACTAAGATTTTTGTGACATATATTGAATATCTTAATCTTGTTGTTATTGTTTTTGACATGCTTTGATTTCTAGATAGATTTGTGATTGTGTGTTGATAGTATATTCTAGATTATCATTAAGCATGCTCATAGAGTGTGTTTGATCAACTTACTCTATTTATGTGTGCTTGCATCATTTGCATCACTTAGATCATTGCCTTGTAATGGGTTGAAGTCTCTTGTCAAGGTGAGTGAAGCCTATTTGACTTGAGCAAGAAGACTTGGCTAGGAAAGGTTTCCGGATAGCCAAGCAAGAAGCCTCAGTTAGAATCAAGGTGATTCGGATAACTAAGCAAGAAGTCTTAGCAAGGAGTTTAATACTCCGGATGGTTGAGCTAGGATAGCTTAACTAGGATCTCTTGATCTAGATTTCTAAGCAAAGAAATCTTCCTAGAGGCTTTTTAGTCTTGGATAGGAAATTGCTCTCTAGAGGTGTGGGATACATCTTGGATAGAGAGTTGGCTAGGTAATTCACTAGGCCTTTGAGAGGTGATTAGGATTTGATAGCTTGAAGTGGATATCATAGTGTTGATAGCTTTGAGTGTGTAAGTTCTTTTCGTATAGTGAATTTGCTTTGCCGGTGGTTGTGGATTCAACCCGTGGATATTTCCTCTTTGAGGTTTTACCACATTAAAACAACTTGTGTCTCATTTTCGCTTTATATTTCTTTATCTTCCATAAGTTCACCTGTATTGATTCTTTTGTGCATTGATGCTTACATGAATTGATTCATATCATACAATTGTTATATCATATCAAGTGTTCATTTCATTCTTATATTCCGCAATTTTTGAATATTGGAAGAATTTGGAACTATACCTATTCACCCCCCCCCCCCCCCCCTCCCGGTATAAAACACTATTGCTTTAAAGGAAATTTCAATTGGTATCAGAGCGGGTGTCTAGATGCACTTAGATAGATCCTTTATTTGTAGTGTTTGTGTTTTATTTGTGATAATCATGATTAAGGAAGTGTGTTCCTATGTAGCTTCTTTTGTTAAACATATTGACTTGTATGAGAAAAAGATTAATGATCTTACTCTTGAAAATGAATGTTTATCCAAAGTCAATATGTCTCTCAACAAGAAGTTAGAGAATCATGAAAAATGCTCAAAAGATTTTAATGATCTTAAAGACAAGATTCTAAGTCTTGAAATGAATTTGAAAGATAGCAATGATAGACTTGGTATCTTGAAGCAAGAAATTTAGCGAAGGGATAATTCTCTTGTTAGTGCTAAAAGGCTAGAAAGCTTGCTTAGAGCCAAACTTAGTGAGCACTTAACTCAAGAGAAAAAGTATGAACAATGGCTTAATAAATCACGTGAATATGTTAGTTTTAGTGATGACATTGCGAAAAAATATGCCATTAAAATTACGATGCTTAATGATAAACTTAATGAGGCCAGTAGGATGATTAACAAGATGTCAACTAGTTCTAATCAAGTTGATTCCCTCATTAAAAGTGGTAAGCATCCTAGTGACAAAAAGAGGTTTGGGTTATATCAATGAGAAGGAGACTCCTTTATCTAACAAATCTATATTTGTCAAAGCAAGTATTGAACCAAATGTAGGTACTCTCACTCAAGGTAAGCTACTGGAGGTGCCTCTACATCAACAAGGAAGTTCAATGAAAGAACTCAACAAGATCAAATTCAAAAAGCATCATCCTCAAAAGGAAAAGGTGAAGCATCAAAGAGTGTTCTTCAAAGAGGTAAAATTGTGAGAAGACCAAAATGCTTTGGAAGCAAATGCAAATGGTAAATTTCTCAAATTTATACCTATTTGTCATCATTGTAACATGATATCACATATTCGACCTAGGTGCTTTGAATATATTCGGAAATGCAAATTTGATAATGCTTTTCATGATATGTCTTTGAATGGTCCTAGGCAATCATCCATGTATGGATTTAGAACTATACCTAGGAAGACCTTGGAAAAGCATGTTGAGAAGAATTGTGTTGATGATTTGCTTGTTAAATCTTGTGTTGTGCCTCACTCTACTATGCATAAGAAAGTTGATAATGCTTTGTTTGATATTTTTGAGAATGTGACCAATGAGGTCAAGGTGCATGTTAAAAAGTCTAACATTGAGTCAAAGCATGAAAAAGTTAAGAGTGAGAAGCATGTTTTGAAAAGTGTATGGGTTAGAAAAGACACATCTAAATGTCTAGTTACACAATATGCTTTACGTGTCAACTTCTCCTACTCTTGGTCCCTAGATAGTGGTTGTTCTAGGAACATGACCGGGAACAAAGATTTCTTCAAAAATCTTGTGTTAAAGGATGGAGGGTGGGTCACCTTTGGTGATGGCACCAAGAAGCAAGTTCTTGGCAAGGGAACTATATGTATCCCCGGATTGCCTAAACTTCGCAATACTTTGTTTGTTGATGGATTACAAGCTAATCTTATAAGCATTACTCACTTGTGTGAAATATTTAAAGAAGTTAGCTTTAATAAAGATGTGTGTACTATTATCGATAAAGAGGACAATGTTGTCCTAAAAGTCAAGAGGTCTATAAACAATTGCTATTGTCTCAATGTAGATCCTCTAACTTGCAATATGGCACATGAGTGCAACAAGCTTGAGTTGTGGCATCAACGATTGGGTCACATGAATTTTAAAGACTTAAAAAAGCTTGAAAAACATAGCATTGTTAGAGGTCTTCCTAGTCTTGGTAAAAAGCTAGAGATTGTTTGTGAACCTTGTCAATTGGGTAATCAAACCAAAATGTCTCACAAAAAGAATTCTTATATAGCTACCAAGAGACCATTAGAGCTTGTACACATGGACCTAATGGGGCTAATCCCAACCGAGAGCATCAATGGCAAAAAGTATATTTTTGTATGCGTTGATGATTTCTCTAGGTTCACTTGGGTGTATTTTCTTAGGAGCAAGACCGAGGCTTTCAATTACTTTAGAAAGTTTTGTAATCAAGTGCAAAATGAAAAAGGTCTTGATATTAAGAAAATATGTCGCATTAGGAGTGATCATGGGACGGAATTTGAAAATGCTAAATTTAGTGAATTTTGTGATGGTTTGGGGATATCTCATGAGTTCTCGGCACCTAGAACTCCTCAACAAAATGGAGTTGTTGAGAGAAAAAATCATGTCTTGCAAGAGATGGCTAGAGTCATGCTCAATAGCAAGAAAGTCCCTAGAAACCTTTGGGCCGAAGCGGTCAATACCGCTTGCTATATGTCGAATAGAGTTTTTAGAAGGCCCGGCACAAAACACACGTCCTATGAGCTTTGGAAAGGCAAGAAGCCTAATGTGAGTTACTTCCACACTTTTGGGAGTAAATGTTATATTTTGAATGATAGAGATCACTTAGGAAAGTTTGATGCTAAAAGTGATGTTGGTCTCTTTCTTGGGTATGCTTTGAATAGTCGTGCTTATAAAGTGTTCAACTTGAATACTAAGACTATTATGGAGTCTATAAATGTTAAAATTGATGATCTTGGCATGCTTAACTTGTGTGATGATAATGATGTCAATGAACCTAATGAAAATCATGTTAATGACATTATTTCACCTATAGATGTGACTAGTAGTGAATCTAGTCAAGATGATGACAAGGATAGTTGTATGGATGTTCAAAGTCAAGGATTGGAAAATGTTTTAAATGATAATCAACAAAATGTTCAAGTTGATGAAAATTCTCCTCATCCTAGACTTCGAAATCTACATTATCAAGATGAGATCATAGGTGACTTAAATGAAGGGGTTAGAACTAGAAATCAAATTGCTAACCAAATATCTTATGCTTGCTATACTTCTCAAATTGAACCCAAAAATATTAATGAAGCTATTGTTGATGAATATTGGGTTGGGGCTATGCAAGATGAACTTAATCAATTTGAGAGGAATGAAGTGTGGTCATTGGTTCCTAGACCTAAAGATATAAATGTAATTGGCACTAAGTGGGATTTTAGGAACAAGACCGATTAAAGTGGCAAGATAGTGAGAAATAAAGCTAGACTAGTGGCTCAAGGTTACACTCAAGTTGAGGGTGTTGACTTTGATGAGTCTTTTGCACCGATTGCTCGTCTCGAGTCCATTAGACTTTTGTTGTCCATTGCATGTGTTAAAAAATTCAAATTATTTCAAATGGATGTCAAAAGTGCTTTTTTGAATGGATACTTTCAAGAAGAAGTGTATGTTGAACAACCTAAGGGTTTTGTAGATGCACACTCTCCTAATCATGTGTTTAAATTGAAAATGGCTCTCTATGGCCTTAAACAAGCTCTTAGAGCTTGGTATGATAGGTTGACTCAATATCTCATTGACAACCATTATAGGAGAGGTGGCATTGATAGAACTTTGTTCATTAAACATCATGATCATGACATTTTTGTTGCACAAATATATGTTGATGACATTGTTTTTGGTTCTACTAATAAAACCAAGGTTGATGAGTTTGTTAGTGTAATGTCAAGTGAATTTGAAATGAGTATGGTGGGTGAGTTAAACTATTTTCTAAGGATGCAAGTTAAGCAAACTAGCATGGGCATACTGTTGAGTCAATCTAAATATGCTAACAATCTTGTTAAAAGATTTGGTCTAGAAAATGGAAAAGATTTTGAAACTCTTATGAGCACCACTTTAAAACTTGACGAAGATGAAAAAGGTAAAAGTGTTGATCAAAGCCTTTATAGAAGCATGATTGGTAGTCTACTTTACCTAACGACTAGTAGACCGGATATTTGTTTTAGTGTTGGCTTGTGTGCTAGATTCCAAGCTAATCCAAAGGAATCTCACTTAAAAGCTGTCAAGAGAATCATTAGGTACATCAAAGGTACTTATAATCTTGGTTTATTTTATTCATTTTATACCAATGATATTCTTGTTGGCTATTGTGATGCCGATTGGGTAGGTAACATAGATGATCGTAAAAGCACATCGGACGGTTGCTTTTATGTTGGTAATAACTTAGTTTCTTGGTCTAGTAAGAAACAAAACTCGGTTTCCCTCTCTTCTTCCGAAGCCGAATACATTGCGGCCGGAAGTGCATGCACACAATTGCTTTGGATGAAACAAATCCTTAAGGATTATGAGATAGAACAAGGAAAAATGACACTTTATTGTGATAACTTAAATGCCATTAACATCTCCAAAAATCCGGTTCAACACTCACGCACAAAGCACATTGATATTAGGCATCATTTTATTAGAGATCTTGTTGAACATTCAATTGTAACTCTAGAGCATATGCCTACTAAAAATCAACTTGCAGACTTGTTCACCAAGCCCTTGGACAAAGAGAGGTTTAAAACTCTTAGAATGTCCATTGGCATGATTTGTGTTGATTGATGTGCTTGTGTGAATGTGGGTGGCTTGATAAGCAAAACTTTATTTGTATATCAATATCTTTGAGAGCTACTCACTTGAGAAGTAATGATCTTAAGCTAATAACTCCTATTGTTTCTAGATCATGCACTTGAGCTTGAAAAATTTTGTTTTTTAAAAAGTGCACAAATGCTTCTCTTATATGTTTTAGTTTTGAGTATATGTGTTTGAATATGTGTAGATAGTGGATGCATTTAGAATCCTATTGCGTAGTACATGATAAATGACCTATGATATGTATCCATTTTGCTTCGGCACTACATAGTATTCAATGAGCACCCTCTTGGAAAGGGCTACACGCATTGGTTGTGAAGCCGCCCAATGTTGGAAAGGGCTACACCTTTGTGTTGAGTGAAAGCCGCCAAGAGGTGTATTTTTTTTGTTGTTAAAAAAAAAAAAAATCAAAGAAGAGTTGAAAATAATCATAAAAAAAAAAAAAAAAAAAAAAAAAAACTTTGATTCTAAGCCTAAAAGAAATGAAAAATCAAAAGGCTTAATGGTGTATAGTTGAGAATTGTGAAAAGCTCGGATTGACAAATAGAAACGGGAAAACGAGCCACATGCACACACACGCTCACATGTTGATAACTATTCTTTTAAAGTGAAAATACGGATGAATATCGGTTTGACTTATTTTTGGAAAAGCTTTAGTTGGATAGGTGTGGAAATTGTTTGCATGTTGATATCACAATTACTCCTTCTATATATGTGAGAAGCATTCACACACACATATTTTGCTTATGTGCTTGATTCATTGGTAATGTGAGAATATTTTTGAGAGATTAATGAAAATCTATGATTCTCTCTTGGACTTTGAAAACTGTTGAAATATATTCTCTTATTGCTTGAATGTGTGAATGTTTGAGTCCCTTGTGAACAAATCTACTTGGTGATAATATGTGGAGCATATGTTAAGGGGGAGCTTTAGTTTATTCAACTACACTTTCTATACGATTTGTTTGCTTTATATCTCGTTCTTTATCTCTTGTGCCCTTTGTCTATTCCTTGACAAAAAGGGGGAAAATTGTATACCTCACCTTGTTTAATATGGGGGAATCCATGTTTGACATAGGGGAGATTTGTATACCTCACCTTTGTGCTTATTAGAGACTTTGTCTTAAGGGGGAGAATTCTTGTCCTAAGGGGGAGAAAAGAATTCTTGCCTTATTTGTTGTTAAGGTTTTTAAGGGAGAGCTTTTAATGTGATAACATTTATTCACTTGAGATAATGCATTGCATTGTTTGTTAGAGATAAGGGAAGTTTTATTTTGCTTATGTGATAGTTTCTCACCATTCTTCTTTGGAAGAAGTTCTCTTGTTGGTTGTTTCTTTTCTCATAGGTACTTTTAAGTTCAAAGAAGTGATTCATGAAGACTCAAGAAGACTTGAAGACCTTTTAGTCTAGGGATCTCTTTGTAATGTGAGGATGAGAGAATGCTATCAACATTGAGTCTATTGGAGTGATCAATGTATGGTGAGGATGAGGTTTTGCCATGGAATAGCCAAAGGGGGAGATTGTAAGATCCGTTATTTGTATTGGCTTGATTCCATTGCAAAACGCTCTATATTTGTATTAGTAGTTGCTTAAGTATTTCTTGGAAGAAAAGAGCCTTAAAGGTGAAGAAGCAACATCTTGTGCAAATATCGTCTTCAAGAGGAACATCGCTTACTTGGATGCTAAGGTATCAAGATTCTTCTTCCTCTTGCAAGGTATTAGCGCACACACACACAATTTATACATGTGTTTCCCTGCATCGTAGTTCAAACATTTGGTATAACACTTTCACACACATTTAGTACGCATATGCATTCATCTTATTGTTAACAATCTTGTAGAATTGTATGTTTTCTCACTATCGCTTAGATATGGCATGCTTGTGTTGTATAGTGTTTATTTTTTTGTATTTCTTGTGTTTTGGACTTGAACATGGTCTTATTTGATTCCTTATTGAGTCCCGGTCATTTCGGTTACTCATATGTTAAGTTTCGAGTCCAAACGATGTAGCTACGCTACTTTTCGTTCTCATTCGTTGAGTTGTGTTCGTCGTCATTTTCTGAGATGAATTCTCAACCATTTGTCAAAGTTTCATAGTCTTCATTGTGTATGAGGGAGTTACGATTCATAATCCAAAAACGGATTTGAAATCGGAGTTCAGATGCCCGAATACGGCTAAAGAACGTGAGAGGTGCGCGGGAGAAGCTTGGTGGCCAAAGGCCATGGCAAGGCTTCCACGTGTGGAGGCCGTGTGCCACACGGCCCAGCCAGCTCTCTGGACACGTGTGGCACACACGTCCCACACGTGGGCAAGGCTGGCCTGGTCTATTTTTTGGACAAAAATGCCCCTCTTCCTTCTCCTTCAAATGACCTCTCTTCCCTCCATTTCCAACTCACTTGAACATCATCAAATCTGATTTTCTGCAGAAATGTTCTTGATTTTGGTTTACTTACTTTGATCATAACTTCCTCATACGAACTCGAAATTGAGTAATTCAAAAGCCAAAATTGTTGGTCTCGATGAGAGCTACAAACTGCAAGCATTTTCAGAGGCATTTGATTTCATAATTTTTCACAGCACTCTGATTTTCAGTACGAGGTCCATTAGTTGTATATGAAACTTCTTCTCTTGCAATTTCATTTGATCATCTCTATGATTCTTTCTATTTGATTGTTGAAATATGTTGAGAAGTATGTTAGATCATATGCTAGGGTTGTATGATTGATTAGTTAATTGAGTTTAGCTTTGTGATTTCTCTTAAACATATTTTTGCTAAACTTGAGATTGATTGAAATTGATTCTAGAAATTGTTTTTATAATATGCTTCATGTTATCTTCTAGGCTCAATTTCTTGATATAAGAACTAAGATTTTTGTGACATATATTGAATATCTTAATCTTGTTGTTATTGTTTTTGACATGCTTTGATTTCTAGATAGATTTGTGATTGTGTGTTGATAGTATATTCTAGATTATCATTAAGCATGCTCATAGAGTGTGTTTGATCTACTTACTCTATTTGTGTGTGCTTGCATCATTTGCATCACTTAGATCATTGCCTTATAATAGGTTGAAGTCTCTTGTCAAGGTGAGTGAAGCCTATTTGACTTGAGCAAGAAGACTTGGCTAGGAAAGGTTTCCGGATAGCCAAGCAAGAAGCCTTAGTTAGAATCAAGGTGATTCGGATAACTAAGCAAGAAGTCTTAGCAAGGAGTTTAATACTCCGGATGGTTGAGCTAGGATAGCTTAACTAGGATCTCTTGATCTAGATTGCTAAGCAAAGAAATCTTCATAGAGGCTTTTTAGTCTTGGATAGGAAGTTGCTCTCTAGAGGTGTGGGATACATCTTGGATAGAGAGTAGGCTAGGTAATTCACTAGGCCTTTGATAGGTGATTAGGATTTGATAGCTTGAAGTGGATATCATAGTGTTGATAGCTTTGAGTGTGTAAGTTCTTTTCGTATAGTGAATTTGCTTTGCCGGTGGTTGTGGATTCAACCCGTGGATGTTTCCTTTTTGAGGTTTTACCACGTTAAAACAACTTGTGTCTCATTTTCATTTTATATTTCTTTATCTTCCATAAGTTCACCTGTATTGATTCTTTTGTGTATTGATGCTTACATGAATTGATTCATATCGTACAATTGTTATATCATATCAAGTGTTCATTTCATTCTTATATTCCGTAATTTTTGAATATTGGAAGAATTTGGAACTATACCTATTCACACCCCCCCCCCCCCCCTTCTAGGTATAAAACACTATTGCTTTAAAGGGAATTTCACCTTCTTTGAAGGTGCTAGTACTGTTAGTTGCAAATTAGCTAGCTCTAAGTCAAGCCTACTAGTGTCTGTGCTATTGAAAGTAAAGCACAATGAGGTACCGCGTTCTCTTCAGCATCATGATCTAAATACCATTCAAGTAGTACCATTTTCTGTGGCCATACCTTAGTCACCTTTACATACCTTAACAAATGTTATCTCGTAGCAGAATCCTACCAAACAAACACTCTAATCACCAAATGACTACCAGGTCTAGAGCTAAAATTGCCAATCCTAATGCTTTATTTACTGATGTCCATGTGTCCTCCAAAGAACCAAGTAATATTGCTGATGCACTAGCTAATCCTCACTAGAAGTATGCTATAAAGGATGAATATGCAGCAGAAATCAAACTTGGATTCTTGTTCCTCGTAGGCTTGATATGAATGTGGTTGGTAACAAGTGGGTTTTTCAAGTGAAACATAATCCAGATGGCTAGGTTCGGAGGTATAAGGCATGCCTAGTTGCCAAGGGCTTTCATCAAATGGCAGGGGTTGATTTCTTGAAGACTGATGAGGTCGTTTGTGTACTCAACAAAATATGTTTTATATGTTCGTTTTGAAAACCTTGTTTAACCACTAGAAAATCCACTTAGATAGAAAATTAGTAAAGTGATAAGTAGGATTCGTTCCACAGGGAATTCGAGTGATTAGTTGAATGAATTAACTAATCTAAATGCGATCAAATAAATCATAAGCAATAGATGGTTGTATGTGCTAACCGCCTTTTTTGGTATGGGTCCAAAGAAGAATTTTCCATCCATCCCAAGATCGCATAGAGTAGAAGGATGCAGCAAGAAGCATCTAGCTACCCAGGAAAGAAACCAAGATCAACACACATATCTATTTATTGAGGTCTAGATCGAGGTCGCCTGGTTCCTTAGGTACCAAGAAATATGGAAGTCAAGGTCCCGAATACCTCGCGGGACCCTTGTACCCCGCAGGACCCCGTAGTACCCCGTCAGTACCCCACGGTACCCCGATACCTCGATACCTCGTAGTACCCCGCAGGACCCCGTAGGACTCCACAGTACCCCGCGGTACCCCACAGTACCCCTTTCCCTGTGACTAGTCCTCCAAACTCCTCCCGACCACCTATCATAGAAGACATCAACAAAGGAGGTCGTAATGCACCATCTGTCACATTACCAAGGAAGAGCTAGACCACACCAAGATCAAGTTATAAATAACAGACTGAATACGACAGTGTTTAAGTAAACAAGGAAATTACCTTATTCCAGCCATTCAAGAGTCCTATATAAAAGTGGAGTCAACTCTTTCAGTTCGAAAAGGAATCACTTGATTATGGGAATCAATCCCACGATCTTCTCGCCTATCAACGTGGAACGCCCCGTAAATTGCTAGGTCATTGGATTGAATTTAGGGGAGTGAACAATAAGAAATATGACCTATATATATGACATTACACTAAACAGTGGAGGGATCTTCTTTTCCCAGGAAGACCTGTGGCTTCTTCCCCAATAAGGCTTCCTTTTCTTCTTTTCTACTGGTTAGAGAAAAGGGCCTATGCCCACTTATTATTGTAAGCTCTTTGGAGCACTTATGTTGTATTGTTCTCCTACTTGTGTAAGCTCCCTAGAGCACACCTTATTGATAAATATATAAATGATCTCTCTCCACCGGATACTACCTAGGGGTTTTTCAGCATATGATCATGCGTGATGCTTTTTCCCCCTATGCCAGTCCACCTTCTATCAAAAGACTTGTCATTCTTTCCCTCATATCTATTTTATTACACATGAATATAAGTTGATCATTGAAGAGCACCTATCCCTCCTCTTCTTTGCTTGCTATCGGAGTCAGCGAACTATAGAGGAGATCTAGAAAAGAGTACTAGGTACTAGGTACGGGGTACGGGGTACCAAGACTGGGTACCAGCCAGTACCAAGAACCAAGGACCATGATCAAAGCCCCTCACACCAGTAAAGGAACCTCAAGTACCGTATCTTCTCCATATGCTTGAAGCCCCAATAGGTGGGGTGATTTTCTCCTACCTACTGCACCTTATTCCAGAATTTTTACTCGTACAAAACATGGTACCTAGAGGTACCTATCCCGCTGTAGCCTACCGGGTTGCAGTTTGAGGGTATTAATTGAAATTCCTCACCCATAGCGAATTTTCGGTTAACATTTTGTCGCCGTCTGTAGGAAGTTCACTAGACCAGCGTGGCTTCCTTGCCTCTACATGAGCGTATGTTTCTCTATCTCTTACATATTATCACTTTACATGTGATTTAATGCATTCCACTGCTATATTCACTACATGTTTATACCATGATGCTATGATGCCATGATACTTTGTTTCACCCTGCTAGTTCATTTATTACTAGTATGATTTTATAAAAAATTTGCATGAATCATGTGAACTAAATCATCGCCTATTATAATCAGTTGATATTTCACCTTATATATGTTGCTACTTAAATACGTTGAACATGCGGAGTGCATCATGATGTAGATCCATGAGGTCTAAGTAATTTACTACCATGCAAGTTCAACCTTCTACTATCGAGATGATAGAGTCATTACTCGTGGTATATTATTCATATGGTTTACCCTTTCTCCATATTTGTATGTACTACATGTGAACCACGAGTGGTGCTCACTTTGTCATTTGACAACTTTTGTTTGATGTGGAGCAAATATAATGTGTGGGACTCCTAGTGGAGCCAGCCTACTATGCTACCCTTATGCAACAAACCTGCTCATATACTTGTGGAGCTCCACAATAGCAGCTTCGTTACCGATAGATCTCCTATCTAGCAGACCCGCTCCGGAACATCTAGAGCTCCTATGCAGCAGAGTCTTACCTCTCTTGCTTCTTTACAAAAGATTTGCTCCGGTACCGATAGAGCTCCTATCCAACAGATCTACCAGACTAGCACTTATACATACGGATCCCCTCATGACACCAGATCCACTCTTTCAAAGCTCCTAGTTCTCAGCTATTCAAGTCCTAAAAGATAATTGGAAGCAATTCGGAAGATTTTCGATCAGGCCTGAGAAAACAGCATCTACTGATGTGTCAACTTCAAGAATTAAACTGTATCATATCCGAAGGAACTGGATTTCGAGCTTTATATGGTTGGAAAGATACGGAAGTTAGCTTTCTGTAGAATTTTATGGTTTGTGATTTCGAGTCTTCTTGAAGGAGTTATGACCATTTTACTATCCAATGGTCAGCCATAATTTCTATGCAGGCAGCATCTGCTGATGGGTCAACTTCAAGAATTAAACCGTATCATCTCCGAAGGAACTGGATTTTAAACTTTATATAGTTGGAAAGATATGGAAGTTAGCTTTCTATAGAACAGTTTGTGATTTCGAGTCTTCTTGAAGGAGTTATGACCATTTTACTACCCAAAGGTCAGCCAGAATTTCTATTCGAGCATAATCTGCTAATGGGTCAACTTCAAGAATTAAACTGTATTATCTCTGAAGGAACTGTGATGCAATAGCAGCTAAGGCAATGGAACACATGGAGCGGGTGGCGAATTCGTATTTGGGTCGCATGGACCAACCAAATATGGTCTGAACTTCGTGGACCTCTATAGAGGGCATATGAGGTCAGATCGTCTATTATAATATGTTTTCGGAAAGCCCAAGATGATCCCTACAGGTTTTATGAAGACTCCGTCCTCAATAACAGATCAAAAAAGGCCCAAATTTGGCCATCTATCTTGTTGCGCGAAGACATGAGCTAGATGAGAGCTGGACAAGCTGGGGAGCTGAACTTCGTGGACCTCTACAGAGGCCAAATGGAGTCGGATCGTCTATTATAATATTTTTCCGGAAAGCCCAAGATGAGGTCTACAAATGTTATGAAGACTTCGTCCTCTGTAACAAATCACAAAAGGCCCAAATTCGGCCATCTATTTTGTTACGCGAAGACTTGAGCTGGAAGTTTGAATTAGATGACATTGAGTCTGAGTCAGATTAGGATTTGTTCTCTTTTTCGTAATCTTTGTTTGATTAGGATTTGTTCTCTTTTCCTAGATAGGATTTCTTTTTAGTTTTAGTTTAAGTTAATTTAGAAGTTGATTCCTTGTGGAAGTCGACTTATTGCTTTTCCTATCTAAGTTGTTTGAATCTAATTTGTTATGGAGTTTTTGATGATTAATAAAATTTGAGGGAGAGCATCTCCTTTTATCCAACTTCGGTATCCTGAGTGGATCAACGAATTTGAAGCCTATTATTCTGGTATCTGTGAGCAGATCAACAGATTAATAGTAGGGTTCACTTCCGGTATTCGTGCGCGAATCAACGGATCCGAATCGTTTATCTTTTCTTTTATCAATTGTTGTTTGTGTTGAATTTTCCTGCTACCTCAGTTGGTATTTGAGGCCTATTATTCTGGCATCTGTGCGCGGATCAACAGATTAATAGTAGGGTTCGCTTCCGGTATTCGTGCACGAATCAACGGATCCGAATCGTTTATCCTTTCTTTTTATCAATTGTTGTTTGGTGAATATTCCGCTGCATCAAACTGGATTTCAAACCTTATATGGTTGGAAATATATGGAAGTTAGATTTTTGTAGAATTTTACGGTTTATGATTTCAAGTCTTCTTGAAGGAGTTATGACCATTTTACTACCAAAAGGTCAGCCAGAATTTCTATGCGGGCAGCATCTGCTGATGGGTCAAATTCAAGAATTAAACTGTATCATCTTCGAAAAAATTGGATTTCATGATTCATATGGTTGGAAATATACAGAAGTTAGATTTCTATAAAATTTTACGGTTTGTGATTTCGAGTCTTCTTGAAGGAGTTATGACCATTTTACTACCCAAAGGTCAGCTAGAATTTCTATGCGGGCAGCATCTGCTGATGGGTCAATTTCAAGAATTAAACTATATCATCTCTGAAGGAACTGGATTTCGAGTCTTATATGGTTGGAAAGATATAGAAGTTAGCTTTCCGTAAAATTTTACAGTTTGTGATTTCAATTTTTCCTGAAGGAGTTATGACCTTTTTACTTCCCAAAGGTCAGCCCAGAATTTCTACACGGGACTTGGGAAACAAAGCATTGCGGGCTGCCTATTTGGGAATGAAGGAGCGGCACGACTGGTAGAAGACCAATGGCTCCTCACTTGTGTACCGGGCCCTTCAATGCCCAAGTGAGCCTCCTAGGTTCCGGTTCGTTCGAGTGGAGTCCAGAGTAACTGCTTGATACTTTTTGATGCCCTCATAAACCTCTGGACCAACATCATGTAGGAGGCTCCTCACTTTTGTACCGGGTCCTTCAACGCCCAAGTGAGCCTCTTAGGTTTCGGTTCGTCCAGGTGGAGTCCAAAGCCTCATTTCAGCTGTTAGGTACTTCTTGATGCCCTAGCAAGCCTCAAGACCAACATCATGTAGGAGGCTCCTCACTTTTATACCTGTCCCTTCAACGCCCAAGTGAGCCTTCTAGGTTCGGGTTCGTCCGAGTGGAGTCCGGAGCCTCACTTCAGCTGCTGGGTACTTTTTGATGGCCTCAAAAGCCTCTAGTTCAGCATCATGTAAGAGGCTTCTCACTTGTGTACTGGGCCCTTCAACGCCCAAGTGAGTCTCCTAGGTTCCGGTTCGTCCGAGTGGAGTCTAGAGCCTCATTTCAGTTGCTAGGTACTTCTTGATGCCCTAGCAAGCCTCTGGACCAACATCATATATGAGGCTCCTCACTTTTGTACCGGGCCCTTTAACGTCCAACTGAGCCTCCTAGGTTCGAGTTCGTCCGAGTGGAGTCTAGAGCCTCATTTCAGTTGCTGGGGACTTCTAGGATCCCAAACATGCCTCTGGACCAGTACCATCAAAGGAGGACTAGCAGTTCCTGATTTCTTACATCAGGCCACTCAATGCCCCAGTAAACAACCGAGGTCTCGGTTCGTTCCAAAGGAATCTCAAGCCTCATTATGATTGTTGAAAACTCTTGTCTTCCCCGAGCAAGCCCCTCTAAACTGGCTACAGTACTTGGGGATTGAAAGCTCACTATTCTCTCTCAGAAACCCAAGGGAGGGACGATGACCCCAATATTAAGAAATTTGATCGGGTTAACAACCTATGATAAAAGCGCCTGAACACCGAGATTTCTTGTGTAGAAATAGTTGATGCCCTGGACCAAGTTAATCCCTTCAAAAGGATCTCCATTACTGAATCGGCTATATAGCGCTCCTGATGCCCTGGACCGGGTTAACCCCTCTAGGAGGATCGCCATAACAAACCAGGAAAGCTACATAGCGTTTCTGATGCCCTAGACCAGATTAACCCCTCTAGGAGGATCTCCATTACCGAGTCAAGACCAGGAGGGTTACATAGCACTCCTAATGCCCTGGACCGGGTCAACCCCTCCAGGAGGATCTCCGTTACTGAATCGCCTCAAGACCAGGAAATAGCCTTATAATGCTCTTGTTGCCTTGGTCGGGGTATACCCTCCTCCAGGAAGATTCTGGATAAATCAGACTAAGGATCCGGACTCGTGGCCTTAGTTGCCTGCCGCATCCTCAAGACCAGGAAATAGCCTTATGGCACTTCTGCTGCCTTGATCGGGGTATACCCTCCTCCAATAAGGATTAGATTTACCAGACTAAGGATCCGGACTCGCGGCCTTAGTTGCCCGCCGCATCCTCAAGACCAGGAAATAGCCTTATGGCGCTCCTACTGCCTTGGTCGGGGTGTACCCTCCTCCAAGAAGCCTGGTGCTAAAGTGGCCTAAGTTGCCTATCAGGACAGATCATCAAAAAGGATTAGGATCCCTTATATGGGACGCCTGGTGCCATAGATTCGCCATATGAAGACCTGGTGCAAAAGTGTTCTTAGTTGCCTACTAGGACCTTTTCACCAAAGTACCAGGATTCCTACAATTGGAATGCCAAGTATCCAGATTCACCGGTGAATTTTCTCCAAAGTACCAGGATTCATGGAATAGGAATACCAGGGGAAATCTCTTCAGTGGTTCGCCACAACTCATCTATTTTACAGGAATGACTAGTACCATGGTTCGCCTAAAGCCAAGTATGCAAAGAATTGTTTTCGTTTCAAGTAATGACTACCAACAAAGAAGGATGAGCAAAATTCTTCAAGTATTACACATCCTGACTCCAACCCTAGCTAGGTGCCGGTGTTCAAGTCAAGGGGTACTTCTGTTAACCGCCGTTTTCGGCAGGGGTCCAAAGAAGAATTTCCCATCCTTGCCAAGATTGCATAGAGTAGAAGGATGCAGCAAGAAGCATCTAGCTACCCCGGAAAGGAACCAAGATCAACACACCTCTCTATTTATCGAGGTCTAGATCGAGGTCGCTTGGTTCCCTAGGTACCAAGAAATATGGAAGTCAAGGTCCCAAGTACCCCGCGGAACCCTTGTACCTAGCAGGACCCCACAGTACCCCGCAGTACCCTTTTCCCTATGACTTGTCCTCCAAACACCTCCCAACCACCTATCATAGAAGGCATCAACAAAGGAGGTCGTAATGCACCATCTGTCAGATTACCAAGGAAGAGCTACACCACACCACACCACACCAAGATCAAGTTATAAATAACAGACTAAATACGACAGTGTTTAAGTAAACAAGGAAATTGCCTTGTTCCTGCCATTCAAGAGTCCTATATAAAAGTGGAGTCAACTCTTTCAGTTCGAAAAGGAATCGCTTGATTATGGGAATCAATCCCACAATCTTCTCGTCTATCAACGTGGAACGCCCCATAAATTGCTAGGTCATTGGATTGAATTTAGGGGAGTGAACAACAAGAAATAAGACCTATATATATTTATATGACATGACACTCGATAGTGGAGGGATCTTCTTTTCCCAAGAAGACCTGCGGCTTCTTCCCCAATAAGGCTCCATTTTCTTCTTTTCTACTGGTTAGAGAAAAAGGCATATACCCACTTATTATTGTAAGCTCTCTGGAGCACTTATGTTGTATTGTTCTCCTACTTGTGTAAGCTCCCCGAAGCACACCTTGTTGATAAATATATAAATGATCTCTCTCCACCGAATACTACTGTTGACGGTGATTTTTGGATTGACTCGGTCAACAATAGTATGTTAATAAAAACGAATAATCAAAGAAAATAAATCAACACATGCAAGATGAATTTTATGTGGAAAAACCCTTGAATGGGAAAAAAACCACGGTGCCCCTTTAGGGCGAGAGAAATCACTATGAATTGCTTATAGTTTACACACTCAAAACTCTCATACAATAACCTGACTATTCTCTCTATAATCTCGAACCCCTTTTCATGGGGTTTTAGGTTCTATTTATATGGATTCTCTCTAGGGTTTCCGGCTTATATGCCGTGTTGATAGGGGAGTCCTTATCTTGTGTTGTATAAGGAGTCTAGAGTCTGCAAATAACTTCTTTAGGGTTTGTTTCCTGTTTGGACTCTTCCTTGTTTGAAGAAGATTCGTATCTTGTGTGAATAGGATTTAATCTTTGAGTCTTGTCTAGATTTGATCCCTGCTTTGACGTGGAAATATACTTGGAATTGGATTACCCTTTCTGGCTGTGTATCTTTGGCGAACGCCTTTAGACTGGCGAGCGCATTTCGCCTCTTCATTTGGTAAACGGCTGCGGCGAACACTCTTTTTCCTTGAATCGGCGAACGTGCCTACTGGCACTCCTTTTGACTGATTTCCTCTCGTTGACGAGTCAATGGATGACGTGTCTATGTCTTTATTGTTTCTATGCTGACGTGTCCTTTCATCAAATTTACACATACAACAATACCCCCATAAATACCTCGAGCTGATCCAATGTAGGCTGGTCTCTTTGGTTCGGCGAGCAGTGTTTATATGATTTACTTGTACTTCCTGACCTTCTTCATTTTCTGAAGATTTTTTGCAGATGTCTTTTCCCTCTCTTTTTAATTTTTGCCACGTGCTTCTTCTGATATTAAATCTTCCACGGCAAGCTTTCATTTTCAGCCACAGAATTTCAAACGGGATGTATTGATGTGACACGCTGCAACTGCTGTCACGCCTGCAGTAATGTCGCGTCTGTTGTGAACCCCCATGACGCCATGTGTCCTTCGTTCGATGGATACCTTCACCACAGCATTTACTCACAGGCGGTGGTACTTTATCACAGCCGTTTTCCTAATTATTACTTTTTTCTTGAATTTCGAATTTCCCCCTTTAAAAGGACGAAACTGTTTCCACTTCGTCTTCTTTTTTACTTCTGCTTGCCTTTATTTTTCACAAACAGTGCTCTCTTCAGAGAAGATCTTCAAAAATCTCTGACTCGACGTTGCTTGAGTTTCTGGTGGTTCCCAAAATCTCAGATTTCGACGCTGTTTAAGTTTCCGGTGGTTTTCTTTGGAGCACGGTTTCTATTACCCATCTTCTTTCATTTATCTCTGGTGAGTGTTAATGGATTTCTCTCAACTCCATTTTCTTTTTAATCAAATGATGCAAGCCCTTGAGCTTGGTGATAAGGAGGTTGCAGATAAAATTGAGTCTTATTTACGCGATTATAACCCAGCTTCTCCTGTACCTATTCCCCTTTATACTTCTCTTAATTCCGGATCCGATGCTCCTGATTTTGTTTTTATTTCGACTTCTGACAGTGATTCTCCAGATATGGCAAAAACTCCAAACGCTGCTGGCAGTGGTCGACGAGGACCTAGAGCCCCTAGAGATTCTCTCGTTGGTGCTCAAACGGTGGTGGGCTCAGATGTTGAGGACCATCGGCGAGACACTTTATGTTTTGCGGCCGAACGCCCCAGTTCCTTCGACACTGAGGTAAACGTAGTCGGCGAACAGGAGCTTAGCAAATATAGGAGAAGATATGACATTCCGAGTTCGGTTGTCCTTATTCCTTCGGGCGATCGAGCAGCATGGAATCCGCCGAGCGGCGCGGTCGCCATCTACGGGTCGATGTTCGGTTGTGGAGTGACTCTACCCCTTCAGCCGTTTATAGCCAGGTTTCTGGCTGACGCTAAGATTGCTCCGGCACAGCTCTCGCCAAACAGTTACAGGATTTTGATGGCCCTGGCTGTGATGTGGAAATCAATGGGTCGACGGTCGCCAACTCCTTGCGAAATCTGTCATTTCTACGTCCTGCGGCAATCTGGCCATGGCGGGACTTACTATCTCCAGTCGACTGCTGTGGAGAATTGGATTCCCGAGGGAGTGTCTAACGCAGGACAAGTGGAGGTCAAGTGACAAGAAGAAGATAGGTTTTATTTGGGGTTTCCCCACCTCAAACAAGAGGTGGAAGAACAGCTGGTTCTTCGCGGGTGGCGAGTGGGGAAGGAATAATCCCGCTGATACTCGCCGAAACCTGCGGGCGAGCAGGGTCCCGAGACACTTTACGTCTCCTGATGCCTGGACGAAGGCCTCACCTGCTTTGACTCCTCATGAGGTGAAGAACGTAACTGACGCTGCGGTGCTCAGTTTAATAAAGAGGGGTCAGGAGCAACTCCTCGACGAAGCCAGGATGGTCACTCTGGGTGTTTTCTCTCGTCTTTCCGGTCGGCGACGCCGCTGTAAGTTTCCTTTTACCAGCTTGTTTTTTTTTTTTTTTTTTTTTTTTTTTTTTTTTAAAAAAAAAAAAAAAACTTCTCATTGGTTTTTACCTTGGATAACACTATGTTTCCACTTTTTAGTGAGCGAGTTTGATATCATTTGCGACGAGCAAGTCCGGGCAGTGAAGAACGCGAAAGCTGCTAGTCAAAGGCATGCTGCGGGCTTGTCTAAGGAGGGGGTTGCGCCACCCGAGGGTGATGACTCTCCGGATGCGGGAGCGGGCGGCGTTCCTGACGTTGCAGAGGTTGTTGCGCAAGCCCAAGCTGGTGGTAGGGATGCGCCTCCTCAAGCTCCTAGCCGTAAGGGTAAGGAGAAAGTTGGGGTTCCTGCGGCGAGTGCAGGTGTTGCTGCTGTTTCTGGGGCGGTTGCTCAGCCTCGTGAAGGTCGGATTGACACTTCGCCCCGCAATCTAGGTCGCAAGGGGAAAGAAAAAGTTGTGGCTTCAGCAGCGAGTACGGACGTTCCGGTTTTTGATGCGAACGTTCCTGAACCCCCTGAAGACCCTTCCAATGACCTTCACCCAAGGGCTGGTCGGGGTAAACGCCCTGCAGAAACTACCCCCGAAGGTACCACTCGTCCTTTGAAACGGGCGTCGAGGGTGGTTCAATTTGTAGTTTCTTCGGATGAAGAGGAAGATGGCGAGCCTACTCGCCCTGAGGGTGCTAACATTGGCGAGACTAATACTGATGCTCCTCAGCCTATGGGTCCACCCCCACAATCAGAAGAAGGTGGTGAAGCGGGGAGTGTGCCTTCACCTGCGGCTCAAGGCCCTGTTCCCGATAAGTTTGGGCCCTCAGTACCCCCAGCGAATATTAGAGCGCGGGGTACTGCCGTGGGAGAAGATACCCCCAGGCCTTCATCCCCTATTATGGTAGCAGGTAAGGATGCTGCCACTCCGGCTGACATTCCTGGCCCATCGTCGACCCCTGCTACAGATTTTGGGGATTCTCGTGAAGGGGCTTCTGTAGATCCCGCCGATCAGGGCGAGGGATCGGGAGTTGTCTCCTTGTCCGATTTTTCTCCAGCCGAGCTCCTCAACCATTTCATAAGCAATGATATTTATTTTGGAAAGGGTTGGGAGCAAGTGAAGGGAAAAACGTGCAACAGCAAGATGGAGTTTTTCTTCAACTGCCATTCTCTGGTAATTTCTTCTGACCTTGTTCCTTACTTCTGTCCTCCTTTATTTCTCCGTTCCCTAACATGTTTGATTCGCAGATGATGTCGGAGATGGCGAACACCTATCGGCGAGCGAATAAGGCTTTGAGTGATAACAAGCGCTTGCAGAAGACAATTTCTCGGTCGGCGACTAAGAAGCTATCGGCTGAAGAATCACATGCACAGCAAATCGCTCGAATGCAGGAGTTCGCCGATGGTTCTTTGGCCACCCAGCTTGCTGCCGAGGAAAAGCTTCTCGCCGTTGAGGAACAAATCAGGCTACTCAAAGGGCAGCTCGCCGACAGTCAGGATGCTTTGGTGGCTCACATGGAGGGAGAGAGTTCGGCAAATGAGGCCAAGGAGAAGGCGGAACGCTAATGTGAGGATTTGCGGCATCAGCAAGCTACTCAAGACCTTCTTATGAATGATTTGAAGGCTGTTTTAGAAGTTGAAGCCGTAGATCGCTTTAAGAGATCTCCTGCGTATGACGCACTCTTCCTCCGTGAGTTTGAACGGGGCATGCGGTAGGCCAAGAAGTTCTTCGCCCTGAAGGACCATTCCAATGAGAAAGCCCTGAGGCGTTACGACCGAAATATTCAGCGGCATATGGATGGTGCGGTGCGGTGCGTTCGGTTAAGAGCCAGCTAAAGTTGTGGAAGGCCCACTGCCGTTATACCCGAGTGGATCCTCTTCCTATGCACCTTGAAATTCCCACCAAACGCGCCTCTAACACTTATTACTCTGGCCAAAAAGGGAGTTTCACGGGGTCAGGTGCCGAGCCCGATTTGGGTCCTATTGCTGGTCGGGATTACACGTCTTTCATGCCTGAAGGGGATGAAGAGGTTGTTTGGCCATCAGAGGATGAGGTGAGCGACACAGAGGAAGACGGCGAGGACATCCCTCCAGCGAGCGTTTGATTTTGTTGTATATCTTTATTTTGAACTCTGTAAATATTCTTTTTCTTGATAAATGAAATATCAATTTACTGTTGCATTGCTTAATTTTACATGCTTTTGTTCAGCTGCCATTGCTGTATTTTTGGCACAGGCGTTAGAACCTCTTATCACTTAGCCTTATAATTTTGCTAGGTTTTATTTTGTCAAGTAAATAAAATGACATTTTTCTTGCAATGTGTATCTTGCTTGTTCGCCATATCTTGCTTGTTCGCCATATATTGCTATCTATGTGTTTTGGTTCAACTGCCATTGCTGAGTTTTTGGCTCAAGCTCTAAAGCCTTTTACCACTTAGCTTTATAATCGCTAGTTTTTGTTTTTACCAAGTGTTTGTCAAGACGTGTCCGACCATACACCAGGTTTTATGTGAGCATACTGTTGGGACGTCTCCCGCTTTTGCTCACTGTTTTTTCTGAATGCTAGTTTCGCTTTACCCCCAGTGTCTTTAGTTCTCAGGGATTTTCCCGAATACTTTTAGCTGAACGCCTTGTACAGTTTCTTTTTAGGGGTTTTATGTCTTTGTTAATGGCGATTGCCTTTTTACGTGACATTTTTCTCTAGCTCAGGCTACTTTGTGGCATTTTAGCCTTAAGCCTGCTGTAATACGGGGTATTTCCCGGTTTTCATAGTTGTTCGCCGGATTCAGATAGCTCAATTTACTTCCTTGGGCGATCCGTTCGTCATGGCTGATCTGTGATTTCAACGATGGTAGATTTCCTAGTAATAAATTACTCTTTATTGATTATTTCCTGTAAACTCTAATGTCAAAAAACAAAAGAAACTTTCTAAAAAGATAAATTCAAAGAAACGAAACATAATAAAAGGTCCCCTTTGAGCTAGAGCATCAAGGGTAGTAGATCTTCAGGTACTGAGCATTGCATGGTCGGGGTAGCTCGCCGATTCCTCTCTTTGCTATGTGATACGCTCCATGGCCTGCTATACCTGTGATGTGGTATGGTCCCTCCCACTTGTCTGCGAGTGATCCTGCTGTTCTATCCTTTGTTCCGGGCGTCACTCTTTTTAGAACCAGGTCCCCGAGCGCAAATCTTCTGACTTTCACATGTGAGTTGTAATACCTCGCTGCTCTCTGTTGGTAGGCGGCATTCCTTATTCGGGCGTGCTCCCTTCTTTCCTCTAGTTCATCTAAGCCACACTTCAGCATGTCAACATTCAGCTCTGGTTGAAAGAACTGTGTTCTGGGCGAAGAGAACGCCGTTTCAACCGGAATGACTGCCTCAGTTCCGAAAGCCATGGAGTAGGGTGTTTCCCCAGTGGAGTTTCTTTCCGTTGTCCGGTATGCCCATAACACCTGTGGTAGCTTCTCTGCCCAGTTTCCCTTTTTGACGGCCAGTTTGGCTTTCAGGTTATGCTTGATGATTTTATTTACAGCCTCAGTTTGCCCGTTTGTCTGTGGGTGAGCTGGGGAAGCGTAGTAGTTGTTGATCCCATATTTCTTGCATAAGTCCCTGAATTTCTTGTTATCGAACTGTGTCCCATTGTCAGTGATGATGGTGTTTGGTATTCCGAACCTATATAGAATGTTTTTCTTCACGAAGCTGGTTGTATTTGCTTCTGTGATGTGTACCAGTGATTCGGCCTCTACCCACTTGGTGAAGTAATCCACTGCTACAATGGCATGTTTCGCCCCACCTGGCGCTGTGGGCATTGGACCGATTAAATCAATTCCCCACATGGCGAACGGCCATGGGGAGGTGATGCTCTGTAAGCGCTCAGGTGGCTGGCGAATGTTGTTCGCGATCTTTTGACATGCTTCACATCTGGTCGCTATTCTTTTTGCATCGGCGAACATGGTCGGCCAATAGAATCCTTGCCTTAGTGCTTTATGGGCCAGGCTGGTGCTTCCAGCGTGATTCCCACAGCTTCCACTGTGTATGCCCTTTAGGATTCCTTCTGCCTCTTCAGGCCCGACGCATCTTTGCAACGTTCTCGAGAACCCTCTCCTATACAATTCACCATTGAGGACCGAATATCTTGTTGCTCTGTATCTCAGCCGCTTGGCTTCTAGCAAGTCACTTGGGAGGGTGTCATTGATCAGGTATTCTCTGATTGGGGTCATCCAGTTGGTTGATACGTTCATGATGACCTCTACTTCGACCTGCTCGGCTGTGCTAGGTTGAAGCAGATGTGCCATAGGGATTGTTCGGGGCCAGATATTGATCGTGGCAGATGCCAGCTTGGCCAAAACGTCCGCCTGTTCGTTTTCTTCTCTTGGGATCTGCACAATCCTGTATTCTTTGAATCGCCTCAACATTTCCTTTGCTAGTCTTAGGTAGGCAATCATGTTGTCATCCCTTGCTTGGTACTCATCGAGCACTTGGTTGACGATGACTTGAGAGTCGCTAAACACCTCAATCTCGTCAGCCCCTAGGGCCGTACATACTTTCAGTCCTGCTATCAGTGCTTCGTACTCGGCTTGGTTGTTGGTGGCTTTGAAGTCAAACCGCAAGGCACATTCTACAGAATCTCCTTCTGGGGTGGTGACCACTATCCCTGCCCCGTTGCCATGCGTGTTTGATGAGCCGTCGACCCAAAGTTTCCAGCGAAAGTCCTTTCTTGTTTGATCTATCAACATCTTCGCCACTTCAGTGTCTGGCTTGGTAAATTCTGCTACAAAGTCTGCTACAAAGTCTGCTACTGCTTGGCCTTTGATTGCTGTTCTTGGGATAAATTCTATGTCGAATTCGCTTAGCTCAATGGCCCATTTTGTAAGTCTGCCCGACACCTTTGGTTTTTGCAGTATCATTCTCAATGGACAGTTGGTGTATACTCCTACCTTGTGTGCTTGGAAATACGGCCTCAACTTCCTTGCTGCCGTTACTAATGCGAGCGCCATTTTTTCAGCTGATGAATATCTCGTCTCAGCTGGCAGTAATGCTTTGCTTGTGTAGTACACTGGCTTCTGTATCCCATTCTCCTGTCTTATCAATACGGAACTGGTGGCTGCTTCTGTGACTGACAGGTACATGTACAGTACTTCTCCTGTGATGGGTTTTGATAGCAATGGTGCTCGGCCGAGGTATTCTTTCAGAGCGATAAAGGCCTGTTCACAATCCTTGGTCCATTCTATCCCTTTTCCCTTCTTAAGCGCTTTGAAGAAGGGTAAGCATCGGTCTGTTGATTTTGCGATGAACCTGTTCAGTGATGCCAGGCATCCTGTAAGTTTCTGGACATCTTTCAAGTTCTTTGGGGAGACCATGTTGGCTAGTGCTTTGATCTTGTCAGGGTTCACCTCTATCCCTCTTTGATGTACTTGGTACCCGAGGAACTTACAGGATGGCACGCCGAACACACACTTTGAGGGGTTTAGCTTCATCCCGAACTTCGTTAACACATCAAAGGTTTCTCGTAAATCGTCTACATGTCCCTCGGCTTTGACGCTCTTGGTTAGCATGTCATCGACGTACACTTCCATATTCCTGCCTATTTGGTTAGCGAACATCTTGTTGACAAGTCGCTGATATGTTGCTCCAGCGTTCTTCAGGCCGAACGGCATGACAGTGTAGCAGTATAACCCTTGGTCCGTGGTGAAGGCTATCTTATCTTCATCTGGTTCATGCATCTTGATTTGATTGTATCCTGAGTACGCATCCATGAAGCTTAACAGCTCATGTCCGGCTGTTGCGTCGACCAGCTGGTCAATTCTTGGCAAGAGGAAACTATCCTTTGGGCAGGCTTTGTTGAGATCAGTGAAGTCTACACACATCCTCCACTGATTGTTCTTCTTCTTTACAAGCACAACGTTTGCTACCCACTCAAGATACTTGACTTCTCTGATCGATCTTGCCGCGAGCAGCTTGGATATTTCTTCCCTTATTGCTGCACTTCTCTCTAGGTTGAAACTTCTCCTTTTCTGTATTACCGGCTTGCAGTCTTTGCTTACTGCTAGATGGTGTGTGGTTACGTTTGCATTGATGCCTGGCATATCTTCGTGGCTCCAAGCAAAGATCTCCTTGTACTCCCTCAATAGATTCACTATACCTGTTTTGACCTGCTTCGTCATGCTCGCTCCAACTTTGACCGTCTTATCAGACTCTTTTTCATCCAGGATGACAGTTTCTGTTGGTTCTTCTTTTTCTCTGTTGGTCTCATCTCTCGGGTCCAACTCAAACGTTTCAGGGTTCTCCTCTTTCGTCTCTTGGTCGAGTTGAAATACGCTTAAGGTTTCTGCTCCAGTCCTGTCTTTAAAGATTGACAGATTGGCCCGGCAAGCCATTTCTTGCGACCCTTTAAGTTCTCCAACCCCAAACTCTGTCGGGAATTTTACTTTTAATGCATGAGTGGACGTGACTGCTCGCGCCTTGTTCAGAAAGGGTCGGCTGAGTAAAGCATTGTATGGCCAGTTATAAATATCCACTACCACGAAATCCAGGAGGATGGTCCGTCGACAAGGTGCTGTCCCAAATCTCACAGGCAGTTTCACCGTTCCCAAAGATCTTACTTCTGCTCCTCCGAATCCTTTTAAGGGCACATGGAATGGTTCCAAGTCTTTCCTGTCTAGCCGAAGTTCGTTATACACTCTAGCGCTCAAAATGTCAGCAGAACTTCCGTTGTCTATCATCACTCGGAGGACATCCCGATGTGCTATTTGTACCCCCACAACTATCGCATCATTGGGTTTGGCATCAATTCCTTCTGAATCCTCGACCGTGAAAGTTATCGGGTCATGGCCTTCTCTTGGTTTTTTGTGGCTTCTCTGTACAGAGTTTACTTCAAAGTCCCTGTTTTCATACATCACTTCCCTGACTTCCGACATCCTTTCTCTATTGCTTCTACCTGTATGAGGTCCTCCAAAGATTGTGTTTATGGCTACGCTTGGGCTGCCCTTCCTTGGGCTTCTTCTCTCTTGCCCCGCTTCTCGACGGCTGCCTTGGCGACCTGTGTCTTGGTCTCTTTTCAGTGCAAAATCTTTAAGATGCCCTTCTCTGATCAGACTTTCGATGTGATCCCGCAGTTGAAAACACTTAGAAGTGTCGTGCCCATGATCTTTATGAAATCGGCAATATTTCGTCGTATCTCTTCGGGCATTCGCTGATTGTTGTCGGGGGTACTTGGCGAGCCCTTTGTCTTCTACTACAGATAGTATGTCCTTCTGTTCGCCATTTAGGGGAGTATAACTACTGTATCTGCCTCGGAACCTACTGGTTCTGTTGCTACCTCGGCTTTCTTGGGGCTTGCTTCTCCGGCTCTTTTCTTCTTTTTGGTGGTCGCGAGACTGACCCTTTGTTCTCTCATCCTTAGATTCTGACCTTGCGTCTGGCTTGTGACCATGGACGTAACTACCCCCTTGGGCAACTTCTTCTTCTTCTGCTAATGCATAATCTCCAGCTATATCCATCATCTCCTCATATGTCTTGGGTCGGTCTCTCCGTAAGTCAAAAGACAAACGTCCGCTTTGCAACCCATTAGTGAAGGCTGCTATGACAGCTACATCGCTCGCATCTTCTATTTGAGCGACTTCCTTCCCAAACCTGGCTAAATATTTCTTTAGTGACTCGTTACTTTCTTGTTTCAGGTTCGACAAGTGAGCCAGCGACTTCCTCCTTTGTACACTCCCCATGAACTGCCTTATAAATGCCTTGCTGAAACTGGAAAAGTTGCTAATACTCCTGGCTGGCAGACGTCCAAACCATCTAGAGGCGAGGTCGCCGAAGGTTTGTGGGAATGTTAAGCACAAGAGGCCATCATTGGATGCGTACTGGGCCATGACATTGCGAAATCTACGAACATGTTCCTTTGGATCCCTATTTTCCTTGTATTGCTCGATAGTTGGCATTCTGAATCTGTCAGGGAACCGGGTGTGAGTGATGTGGTCGATGAACGGATTATCCGACTCATCATCTGAAAACACATTGTGTCTGTATCGCTTAGCCATTGCTGAAACTTTCTGTGAGAGCTGTTGGAGGGTAACGCTTCGATGACCAGTTGGTTCTCCTTCTTGGTTGAGCCTGCTTTTGATTGTCATCTTCCGATAATCATCTTCCCTGCTATCGGCGCTTCTGTTACCTTCTAGGTCATCTGTACTTTCGGACCTCTGCTGCCGCGCCCTTTTTGATCGCAATTCCCTTTTCAGTGGTGGACTCCTGTCCTCCAGCGAGATCGATCGTCGCCTCCTACGAACTTTGTTAATTCTGTCGTCGGCTGGTCCCCTATGTGCCCGCCCATGATACCGTTTTCCTGGGAAATCTTCGTCCAGCAGATCTTTTCCCTTCTTTTGTCTTCTTTCTTCCTGGGCCTCTGACGAATCTTAGGGGGTTTCTTCCGCAATTGGTTCTGCCTGAGTACCGGGAGTTACAACGTGGATTTCTGATCGCACCCTCCCTGTGGGATGATTTCCGGGAGTGCTGGTCGTTAGTTCATAAGGAGACGAGGCTCCCAATCCTATGGGAAGTGTGAGTCCTATCTTGTTGGCCTCATTGACCAGGTTCACCAAAGCGGTGTGAAAGTGTTGCAGAGTTTCGTTGGCTACTCTCGTCCCTGGAGTTGCGGCAGATTGTTCCCCTATTGTCAACGTCTCCTCCCCTAGTATAGTTGCTGCTTGAGGGATCTGTTCATTATTGGGAATTTCATCCCTGCCGCTACCGTTGCTCATGCTGTGACTGTTTTTGTAAGGATTCCTGGAAGTTTTTAAACTCAGTAAACCCCCTCCTTCTAGCGCCAATTGTTGACGGTGATTTTTGGATTGACTCGGTCAACAATAGTATGTTAATAAAAACGAATAATCAAAGAAAATAAATCAACACATGCAAGATGAATTTTACGTGGAAAAACCCTTGAATGGGGAAAAAACCACGGTGCCCCTTGAGGGCGAGAGAAATCACTATGAATTGCTTATAGTTTACACACTCAAAACTCTCATACAATAACCTGACTATTCTCTCTATAATCTCAAACCCCTTTTCATGGGGTTTTAGGTTCTATTTATATGGATTCTCTCTAGGGTTTCCGGCTTATATGCCGTGTTGATAGGGGAGTCCTTATCTTGTGTTGTATAAGGAGTCTAGAGTCTGCAAATAACTTCTTTAGGGTTTGTTTCCTGTTTGGACTCTTCCTTGTTTGAAGAAGATTCGTATCTTGTGTGAATAGGATTTAATCTTTGAGTCTTGTCTAGATTTGATCCCTGCTTTGACGTGGAAATATACTTGGAATTGGATTACCCTTTCTGGCTGTGTATCTTTGGCGAACGCCTTTAGACTGGCGAGCGCATTTCGCCTCTTCATTGGGTAAACGGCTGCGGCGAACACTCTTTTTCCTTGAATCGGCGAACGTGCCTACTGGCACTCCTTTTGACTGATTTCCTCTCGTTGACGAGTCAATGGATGACGTGTCTATGTCTTTATTGTTTCTATGCTGACGTGTCCTTTCATCAAATTTACACATACAACAACTACCTAGGGGTTTGTCAGTATATGATCATATGTGATGCATTTTCCCCCTAGGCCAGTCCACCTTCTATTAAAAGACTTGTCATTCTCTCCCTTGTATATATTTTATTAATCATGAATATAAGTTTATCATTGAAGAGCACCTATCCCTTCTCTTCTTTGCTTGTTATTGGAGTCAGTGAACTATAGAGGAGATCTAGAAAAGAGTACCAGGTACCGGGTACGGGGTACGGGGTACGGGGTACCAAGACTGGGTACCAGCCAATACCAATAACCAAGAACCAAGGACCAAGATCAAAGCCCCTCACACTAATAAGGGAACCTCAAGCACCGTATCTTCTCCATATGCTTGAAGCCCCGATAGGTGGGGTGATTTTTCTCCTACCTACTGAACCTTACTCTAAAATTTTTACTCGTACTAAACATGGTACCTAGAGGTACCTATCCTGCTGCAGCCTACCGGGTAGCAGTTTGAGGGTGTTAATTGAAATTCCTCGCCCAGAGCGAATTTTCGGTTAACATTGTGGTTTGTCAAGCCATCAAGCAGACATGTAAAATAAACCTAATGAACTAATAAAACTAATAGAATGCTTAACAAATCTAGATAAGATAAATGGACTAAACAATTAAGAGAATAGCTAAGGGATTAATGGGATCACAAATAGATTACGGGAAATGCTTCTCAAGCTACCTTGGTGAGCAAATCTCACAAATGTTAACCAATTGATTTCTAGAATGTGTTTAGACCATTACTATGAACCCTAAACAACTTCTCACCACAATACCTAACCGATTAAGGAGATGGGGTCACGGCGGGATCAGTTTGTTACAATTAATAGTTTAGATTATCGCGGTTGATATACCCTCCGACAATCTATCCTAGTCACTATCTTCTCAATCCATCAAGGTTGTCAATCCAATCAAGATTATATAACATATTATCCTAAACAAGAGTATAATCAACTAGTGGGTATACATGTCAATTATATAATGCATAGAATCTAATTATAAAATGAATAGAACGCAAACAGAGATTAAAATATATTAAAGCTTAAGAAAAACCCAATCCAAATGTTCTCACATCAAAACCCTAGAAAGGGGATTTAATTACATATATTACAATCAAAGGGAAGGCAGGTAAAAAATTAGGAAATCACCCTTGGGCCTCCTTTTGTAAGCTTGATCATTTCCTTGCCTTTGATGCTTCTTATGCAAAGAGTGGATGATGAGGATGTGTCTAGGTGGAGTCAAATGGGATGTAACTAAGGAGATATGTGGAGAAGATGGGAAGAAAGGAAGGATTAGGGTTAGGTAATCTAGATGTTAAGTTTAGGTAGAAGAGAAAATGGTGGGATAAGGAATGGTGGAGAAATGAGGTTTCTTGGTGGTCAAGAGTTATTCAAAAAAGGAAAATAGTGATGTATTTATAAGGTTTTCAAATTAGGTCTCGGGTGGTAAATTACCAAAACACACCTAACCATGGCAAATTACCATTTTGTCCAATGGAGGGAGGCATTTTGTAATTTTCCCCACCAATCAGAACTAAACAGAGAGGGAGGTCGCTGTTTGGTTCATGGAGACATTGGGGGCGACTCCATCAGGTGCCAAAACAACTCCCTGTCGCTATGGAGACATCGGAAGGCAAACTGCGACATTGATTTACGCGGTTTTGTTGCGGTTTGGGAAGTGGCGACACAAAAGAGCGAGGGAGGCATGTTTGGGTGGCTCCGATTCTGATCATTTGGGCACCGCATGGTGACTGACCGGGTTGCCGTCCTCCTTACTGTCGTTTTGGGCCAGAATTCGATTGACGGTAGGTCAAGGATCACCGAAATGTTGTTAGCGCAAGCTAGGGTTTGGGGGAGGCTTGCCATGGCTGCTCGCGTGAAAAGGAAGAAGAAAGTGAATAGTAAATGGGGTGCAATCAGCAGCTAGCAGGGTCATTTACGGAATGTACCCCTGATCTCTTATAAAATCACACTAACTTCAATCTTCCTTCAATAATTACACTTTTTCCCCTATTTCACCAAAATTACTCTAATGCCCTTGAACTTCAGAAATACCTGAAAACACTTAATTTACACAATTAAATCATGGGATATTGCTTAAGAATCAAGTAAAAGGAGAAAGAAGTGAGAGCCAAAATCATATCAATTTTGGTTCGATCAAATACTCCCAAACCTATCTTTTGCTCGTCCTCGAGCAAAACAAACATAAGCACCATGGACATGTGTCTAAGTATTACACAATCAACATTTAAGTACCAACTCTTTGAAAAAGACTCAAAAGTCAATATTTGACTTGCAAAACCAGAAGTGAAGAGATTTAACCAATGTTGTGCTCATTAGGAAATAATGCATGTAACAGATGCTAAATGAAGATTAAAATCATGCCACTCTAAGTAAACATTGTGTGCAATGTGATCTTACATTCAAGATGCTAAAACTTCAAAAACTAGAGTGCTATTTAGGAAAAGAATGTAATTCGCCTCGACATCTAATCCTCTCCGGATTCTCTCATTTTCACACAGATTCCTAGGCTTCACTCACAATTCAAATTCAATATGAGTTTATGCTCAAGATATCAAATATAATTACACATGATTATTTAAAAACACAATTTCTGAAAATTTTTGTCTCATGAATGGAATTGAAAGCCATGAACCGAAAAGAATGCATCAACCAAAATTTCCAAAGTGGACCATCCCTAAAGATTAAATAGGTCTTTCATTTGGTTGTAATGGGGCCAAAGGTGAATGGTGAATCAATAAATGAGAAGAATTGATAGCAAACACCTAATGGTCACACTAAGGCATACATTCTAAGTTAAGCACAATTTCCTCATTACAACTTTGCATATTACACACTTTGGCGTTCAGGCCTACAATTTAATATGTGCATTTTCTGCTCTTAAATTTCATTGAGTAGCTCATTTAATTCCACATAATTGATCTAGGCACTTAGTGGCTCATTCATTTTTTTTCTTTTCTTTCTTTTGCATTGCTTTTCTTTTCTTTTGTTTGCTTTTCTTTTCTTTTCAAGCATTGAATTTCATCTTTTTAATGTGTTTGCACATACATATTTGCCTAGGTACATGCCTTACACTTTAATACATCTCAAAGCTTACATTCAACCCCTAAGTCTTAACTAACCATTTGGTACAAGGTAAGTCTAGTGTATAGGCTATATGGTTTATATTGATGTGGTTCATGAATTAAAAACTTAATTGTGTTTGGCTTCAAATGGGCAATGGAGCACACACATTAGAGGGATTGGAAGCATTTAGGCTAATTTTGTGGTTTTCACATGCATTGCCTAAAATCATCTTTAAAGGTTTGTCCACAAAGTCAATTAAGGCATCCACAAGCAGTCCATATATTCTATGGCAAATAATATTTAAGTGCGAATGAGACATTTTAAATATGCATAACATGTGTGTTTGAATGAGTGTTTAAAGAATGAAAACTTTCCCTCAAAAATAAGCTTTTTAGGCCGTGTTTGTAAACCTCACAGGAAGTCTCCACTATTAATTCCTAACCTTCAAGCACAATTAAATATTCACTCCAACATCAAGAGAAGGGAACTAGCACGCTTTGCTCAATGCAACCCTAAATGGCATGAAGTTAATCTAAACTAAGCACGACAAAGATGCACAATTCCTTATTCACACACACAATGGCACAATCTCTACAAGCAAAATATGCTCAAGCATGGCATTATCACAAGATTTTCGAAATTTTTGAAAAATTTAGCTCAAAATATTTGCACTCAATTTGCAAACAATAAATGATATTGCGCACACACTCCCAACCTAAATTAGACATTGTCCTCAAAGTCTTTGGGGCATATACCAGTAATTCGGCATAACACACATCCTCAATCAAAGAGTTTAAAAACACATTTTAATGTCCATTTAAAAACATATCCCAAGTGGTTCAATATCACCCTATATGCTCATAACCAACTCAAGAGATATATCAATGTAAATTCATCAAGAGTCACATCACAATCCATGTGTATAAAATATGTGATCATTCAAGCCTAAATCCAATATCACAAGCAACTCATAACCTTATTCTAAGAAAAAATAAAATAAAGATAAAAAAAAAATTAAACTAGAAAAGAAATATACCTAAGTGGGTTGCCTCCCACCAAACACACGATTTAACGTCTAGGCAAGACGTGGCATGGTGCTCCCGCACTTCGAACTCCAAAAATGTTGCTTCCTTAGGATAAGGCCCTCACCCTTTTTATGAGCACTCTTGGCTTGCTCGTCCCTCCAAGACTTGCAAGTTGTCTCGTTTCATCCTAAGAGATAAAGAACCTTGCATTATCGTACAAGAAACACAACATTTGCTTCTTGAAGAAGCATTAGAAAATGTACACAAGCACTAAGCACATTAGAAAGTTCCAACAAATAAAAATATTACTCAACACATGCAATTGCCAACAAGAGCTTGGATCACCAATTATTCAAAAAAAAAAAAAAAAAAACTAACTAAACAAATAAATCATAAAAAATAAAATGCACAAAAAGAATTTTTTCTAAATTATGTACTTGTGCTAGGGGTGTCATCAACTAAAGGAGGTTTTACCAAGTTTGGAAATTGGTTCTTTTTCACAACCCAAACAAGTTGAGTTGATTTCCTCTTTTCTTTTCTTTTCTTTTCTTTTAGGTCTAACTTGTTCAACCAAGTCTTTTCTTACCCAAATTCGCTTAACTCTAGGTGGACTCTTCCTATTCCTAGACTCTCTCATTTTCTTAGGCTTATGGAATTTAAAACAATGAGCTTTGAAGTGCCCTTTTTGAAAGCAAAAATAGCAAGTAGGAGGATGGTTTAGAAAACTCCCTCTTGGTTGGTGACTATGTGGCCTTTGATGTTGCTTCATTTGTAGCGCTTTGACCTCTTTTTCCACCTTGTCTAAATAGACAATGTAGTCACACTCCTTGACTTTTGCTATTTTGAGTGCTTCATCCTTCCTACCAAATGCCTCCTTCGTTTCTTCCAAAGCTTTTGCCTTCCGCTCTGCTTCCATAAGCAATTTCCTTGTCTTCCTTACACATTTTTCTTCAAATTCTTCAAATAGCCTTGCAAGGTCTTCGCATTTCTTTGATGTGGAATTCCTCTCAACTTCAAGTCTCCTAACTTGTATTTCCAACTCCTTGGTCTTGTTAGAGACTTCTCCTACCTTCCTCCGAAAGGTAGCATTCTCTTCTTTGAGCAAGTTTACTTCAAGAGTGAGCTTCTCATTTTTCACTTCAAGCTCTTCAATCTTCACCTTCCCCAAGGCCTCCTTTTCTTCCAACTCCTTTACCATGAGTCGTATTTTTCTTTCCAACTCTTCCTTTCCTTGGGAGGTTTCTACTAACTTCTCTTGAAACAAAGACAATGTTTCTTCCAATTTCATGCTTCGCTCTTGGTTCCTGGGCAATTCGTCCTTAGTTTCCACACCATTCTTATATACTTGTACAAGAGCGTGTACACGGCTCCTTGTCCTCCCTTACTTGAGATAACCCGATTCTAGTGATTGATCCAGCCAACTAGGTGACACATGGTTGGTCATCTTCTCCTCATGTGCTTGTTGTGTGGATTGGAATAACTCCATGGTCTCTCGTTGAGAAGCTCAGATTTTCTCAATCTCCCGGAAGTGATCCTCCATGAAATTTATCCTCTCATCATCAATGGCTTTTGATTGGTATAATGAGAATGAAGCTTGGTTAGTCCACCAATCCTTATTGAAGCTATTCCCATGAGTCCCGTAGCTAGGCCCTTGATAATCCGTGAAGAAATCCATAGATACCTGAAACAAAAGAAACAAAATCTACCAAAGAAGTAAAAAGGAACTAAAAGATTAAAAACAACTAAGAGACTAAAAATTAATAAAAATTAAATAAATAAAAGTTAATTGATTCAACAATCGCATTAATTCCTCGGCAGTGGCACCAATTTTGATGAGGTCGTTTGTGTACTCAACAAAATACATTTTATGTGTTCATTTCAAAAACCTTGTTTAACCACTAGAAAATCCACTTAGATAGAAAATTAGTAAAGTGGTAAATAGGATTCATTCCACAGGGAATTAGAGTGATTAGTTGAATGAATTAACTAATCTAAATGCGATAAAATAAATCATAAGCAATGGATTGTTGCATGGTTTGTCAAGCCATCAAACATACATGTAAAATAAACCTAATAAACTAATAAAACTAATAGAATGCTTAACAAATCTAGATAAGATAAATGGAATAAACAATTAAGAGAATAGATAGGGGATTAATGGGATCACAAGTGGATTACGGGAAATGCTTCTCAAGCTACCTTAGTGAGCAAATCTCACAAATGTTAACCAATTGATTTCTAGAATGTGTTTAGACCATTACTATGAACCCTAAACAACTTCTCACCGTAATACCTAACCGATTAAGGAGAGGGGGTCACGGCGGGATCAGTTTGTTACAATTAATAGTTTAGATTATCGCGGTTGATATACCCTCCGACAATCTATCCTAGTCACTATGTTCTCAATCCATCAAGGTTGTCAATCCAATCAAGATTATATAACATATTATCCTAAACAAGAGTATAATCAACTAGTGGGTATACATGTCAATTATATAATGCATAGAATCTAATTATAAAATGAATAGAACACAAATAGAGATTAAAATATATTAAAGCTTAAGCAAAACCCAATCCAAATGTTCTCACATCAAAACCTTAGAAAGGGGATTTAATTACACATATTACAATCAAAGAGAAGGCAAGTAAAGGATTAGGAAATCACCTTTGGGCCTCCTTTTGTAAGCTTGATCCTTTCCTTGTCTTTCATGCTCTTTGTGCAAATAGTGGATGATGAGGATGTGTCTAGATAGGTGGAGTCAAATGGGAAGTGACTAAGGAGATATGTGGAGAAGATAGGAAGAAAGGAATGATTAAGGGAAGGTAATCTAGATGTTAAGTTTAGGTAGAAGAGAAAATGGTGGGATAAGGAATGGTGGAGAAAGGAGGTTTCTTGGTGGTTAAGATTTGTTCAAAAGAGGAAAAATAGTGATATATTTATAAGGTTTTCAAATTAGGTCTCGTGTGGTAAATTACCAAAACAACCCTGACCTTGGCAAATTACCATTTAGTCCAACATATGGGGCATTTTGTAATTTTCTCCACCAATCATAAATGCACAGAGAGGGAGGTCGCTGTTTGGTTCATGGTAACATTGGGGGTGACAAAAATGGTGACTCTATTAGGTGCCAAAACTACTCCATGTTGCCATAGTGACGTCGGAATACAAATCGCAACATTGATTTACGTAGTTTTGTCGCGATTTGGGAAGTGGCGACACAAAGGGGCGAGGGAGGCATGATTGGGTGGCTCTGATTCTAGCCATTTGGGGCACTGCACAGTGACCGACCGGGTTGCCGTCCTCCATACCGTTGTTTTGGGTCTAAATCTGGCCAACGATAGGTCGAGGATCACCGAAATGTTGTCGGCCATGGCTGCTCACATGAAGAGGAAGAAGAAAGTGAATAGAAAATAGGGTGCAATCAGCAGCTCGTAGGGGTGCACGCAGCTGTCTCTTCTTTTGTCTTTATCGGGTTTCATTTAGAAATGAATAGAGGTGCATTTAGACGTTAACATGTGGTGTGGGTTAAATTGGGCCTTGCATTTGGGCCGCTAACTTGCCTACCACACTGAAACGCACCATTTCATTAAACGAGCTTGTCTCTTTCTTCTTTGGGGTGCGCTTAGATGCTGGCAGGGGTGCACACAAGCTTGTTCTTCTTGTCTTCATTGGGGGTGCGCTAAGTAATGAGGTAGGGTGCAAAGGTCTACACATTGGGCTTGTGCATTGGGCCACCCATTTACGCAAAACACACCGTTTAAGCTGACATGGAGCCTACTTGCCTGATTTGCATGGTCATTTACAGAATGCACCCCAGTTCTCTTACAAAATCACATTAACTTCTATTTCCTTCAATAATTACACTTTTGCCCCTATTTCACCAAAATTACTCCAATGCCTCTGAACTTCAAAAATACCTAAAAATACTTAATTTACACAATTAAATCATGGGATATTGCCCGAGAATCAAGCAAAAGGAGAAGGAAGTAAGGGTCAAAATCATACCAATTTTGGTTCGATCAGAGACATTCAACCCTGTGGTAAAGTCTTCATCCGTAAGAGTTGTCCTCTCTCTTGTTGTTACTCACAACTGGGTTGTGCGGCAACTTGACATTAATAATGCCTTCCTAAATGGTGAGCTAAAGGAGTAGGTCTTTATAGAGCAACAAGGCGGCTATGTCAATGACAAACATCCAGATTTTGTATGCAAACTGGTTACGTCTCTCTAAGGCATGGAACAGGCACCAAAGGCCAGCTATGAGAAGCTTAAGTCGGCCTTGAATCAATAGGGTTTTATGAATTCAAAGGCTGATACATCTCTCTTTATTTTCAGAAAAAAAGAAATGATTGTGTGATTCTCCTGTTGATATATGTAGATGACATCTTGTTGACAGGGAATAACAACAAGCTTGTTTCACAAGTGGTTCAGGACTTGAACAAGCATTTTGCCTTAGAAGACTTAGGTGAGTTGAATTTTTTCTTGGCTTTAAAGCTACTAGAGATGCTCGTGGCATTCTGTTAACACATAGAAAGTATGCTTTAGACTTGTTGCACAAAACAAAGGTGGGTGATTGCATTGCTTGTCCAACACCCATGTGGTAACAAGTTGTCTCAGGTTGATGGTGAGCCTTTCTCTGATCCAACCCTCTACAGAAGCATGGTAAATGCCTCACAATACTTGACCCTAACAAGACCTGATCTTTCATTTGCTGTCAATATACAACCAGTATCTTGCAACTCCAACTGTTGTTCATTGGCAAGCTTGCAAGCGCATTCTCCAATATGTTAAGGGAACTCTACACACATGTCTTCATTTTAAGTCATATCAATCATCTTTGTCTCTTAAGGGTTTCTCTGATGCGGATTGGGCTATCAATCTTGATAATAGGAAATCTACAAGTGGCTGGTGTATGTATCTTGGTGGGACTTAATTTCATGGAGTTCAAGGAAACAAAAGTTGGTTGCTAGAAGTAGCTGTGAGGCTGAGTATCACTCACTTGCGCAAGCAGCAACTGAGATTGTCTGGTTAAAGGCATTGTTAGCTGAGATTGGAGTGTCATTATCTGCCATTCCAATTCTTCGGTGTGACAACACTAGTGTTGGATCATTGGCTAAAAACCCTATGTTTCATTCAAGAACCAAGCATGAAAATATATATAAACGAGTCCTAGTATAATCTAGAGGGGGGGGGGGGGGGGTGAATAGATTTTAATCCAATTTTCGAGATTAATCAAGATTATAAAAACAACCCCAACTAGTCAACAACTAAAATCAAGTGTAGAGAATTTGGAAAGTAAATGACACGAGATTTTATACTTGGAAACCCACACGGGGAAAAATCACGGGTTGTTTTGTGCGCCACACTAGAACCTCAATCCACTAATTGCAAATACGATTACAATCTAGGTTGACCGCATCACACCTACGATTACTAATCCGTCTTTGCTACTCGCGGGCCTTCAAAAGTGTATCTAGTCCATTGCTTACAATCTACCAAAAGGCAATTACAAGACTTGACTCTAAATAAAGAGATACAACAACCTAGTGTGAATATTAACAATATTCAAGATGCTTAAAATGAAAGGTTAGACATTTAAGCATATCTAGGCATGGATGAACATGTTAGACATTCCTAGATATCATTTTGCTAGATGACATGCATTTGACATAGCTAAATAGACAAACAAAGTCCTATATGCAATATCTACCACAATACAACTCACAAAACACAATAAACACAATCTTGAAACTAAGTCAAGTCATAAAGAAGCAATCTTGAAACTAGTCAAGTAATAAAAAAGTTATCTTTTAGAGAAAGAATATGTAAAGTGATGATATTGATGTTCTAACTACAAGTCATGTGAGCAAATATGAAAACCGTATGAGAATCAAACTAGAACATGCTAGATGATGAATGAAACTTACAAGTATGATAGGTTTTTGCGTTTTGAGTAATAAAGATAAAGTCTAGATACCTTAGCTTGGAAGAACTCAAAAGCTTTCAAAAGATATAATTTTTGCTCTCTAAAAACGACTGTTAACCGCCTTTTTTGGTAGAGGTCCAAGGAAGAATTTTCCATCCTTGCCAAGTAGAGGGATGCCGCGAGAAGCATCTAGCTACCTCTGAAAGGAACCAAGATCAACACACCTATCTATTTATCGTGGTCTAGATAGCCCAGTAGAAGGATGCTGCACCCGCAGGACCACGCGGGACCCCGCTGGACCCCGCAGATCCCGCAGAACCCCGCGGATTCCGCAGGACCGCGCTGGACCCCGCAGTACCCCGCAGGACCCCGCTGGACCCCGCAGATCCCGCTGGACCCCGCAGATCCCGCAGTACCCCGTAGGACCCCGCAGATCCCGCAGTACCCCACGGATCCCGCTGGACCCACAGGACCCCGCTGGACCCCGCAGATCCCGCAGTACCCCGCGAACCCCGCGGACCCCGCCGGACCCCGCTGGACCCCGTGGTACCCCGTAGTACCCCGTACCCTGTGACTAGTCCTCCAAACTCCTCCCGACCACCTAGCATACAAGACATCAATAGAGGAGGTCGTAAATACCAAGGAAGAGCTAGACCACACCAAGAGTTTAAGTAAACAAGGAAATTGCCTTGTTTCTCGCCATTCAAGAGTCCTATATTAAAGAGGAGTCAACTCTTTCAGTTCTAAAAGGAATCACTTGATTCCGGAGAATCAATCCCACGATCTTCTCGCCTATCAACGTGGAACGCCCCGTAAATTGCTAGGTCATTGGATTAAATTTAGGGGAGTAAACAACAAGAAATAAGACCTATATATACATGACATGAGATTCGATTTACGGTGGCTCCTTTTTCGAAAAAAGACAGGCAGTGTCTTCCCTAACAAACAAGGCTTCCTTCTCCTTTAGTTTTCTATTGATTAAAGAAAAGGGCATATGCCCACCTATGATTGTAAGCTCTCCGGAGCACTTATGTTGAGTGATTCTCATACTTGTGTAAGCTCCACGGAGCACGCCTTATTGATAAATATATAAATGATCTCTCTCCACCGGATACTACCTAGGGGTTTTTCAGCATATGATCATGCGTGATGCTTTTTCCCCCTAGGCCAGTCCATCTTCTGTCAAAAAGACTTGTCATTCTCTCCCTCGTATCTATTTTATTACACATGTATGTAAGTTTATCATTGAAGAGCTCCTATCCCATATCCTACTTTCTTGCTTGCTATCCGGGTCGGGGAATCACAATGGAGATCTAGAAAAGAGTATGGGATGCGGGATTCGGGATACGGGGTATGAGGGACGGGATACGGGGTACCGAGTACTGAGTACGGGATACGAGGTTCATAAAGAGGGATCACAGCCCTTACTCCAACATGGGAACCCCAAGCGCCATATCTTTCCCATATGTTTGAAGCCCGATGGGCGGGATGACTTTTTCTCCTACCTACTGCATCTTACTTCAGACATTTTTACTCGTACAAACCATGGTACCTAGAGGTACCTACCCCGCTGCAGCCTGCCAGGTAGCAGTTTGAGGGTGTTAATTGAAATTCCTCACCCAGAGCGAATTTACGGTTAACATTTTGGCGCCGTCTGTGGGAAGTTCACTAGACCAACGTGGCTTCCTTGTCTCTACATGAGCGTTTGTTTCTTTATCTTTTACTTATTAAAACTACACATGATTTAACGCATCCCCTTGCTATGTTCATTGTATGCCAACTCCTCGATGTCATGATGCCATGAAACTTTATTTCACCCTGATAGTTCCTTTATTACTTGTATGATTTTATAAAAAATTTGCATGAATCATGTGGACTAACTCAACGCCTATTATACTCGGTTGATATTTCGCTTTATATATGTTGCTACTTAAATACGTTGAACATGCGGAGTGCATCTTGATGTAGCTCCATGAGATCTAACTAATCTATTGCCATGCAAGCTTAACCTTCTACTATCGAGATGATAGAGTCATTATTCTTGGCATATTATTCATGCGGTTTACCCTTTCTCCATGTTTGTATATACTACATGTGCACCACGAGTGGTGTTCACTTTGTCAATTAACAACTTTTGTTTGATGTGGAGCAAATATAATGTGTGGGACTCCTAGTGGAGCCAGCCTACTATGCTGCCCTTACGAAACAAACCTGCTCATATACTTGTGGAGCTCCATTATAGCAGCTTCGTTACCGGTAGATCTCCTATCCAACAGATCCACCGAACTAGCACTTCTACATACGGATCCCCTCATGATATCGGATCCACTCTTCCAAAGCTCCTAGTTCTCAGCTATTTAAGTCCTAGAAGATAATTGTAAGCAATTTGGAAGATTTTCGATGAAGCCTGAGAAAACAGCATCTGCTGATGGGTCAACTTCAAGAATTAAACTGTATCATCTCAGAAGGAACTGGATTTCGCGCCCTATATGGTTGGAAAGGTACAAAAGTTATCTTTCTGTAGAATTTTGCGGTTTGTGATTTCGAGTTTTCTTGAAGGAGTTATGACCATTTTACTACCCGAAGGTCAGCCAGAATTTCTACGCGGGCAGCATCTGCTGATGGGTCAACTTCTAGAATTAAACTGTATCATCTTAGAAGGAACTGGCTTTCGCGCCCTATATGGTTCGAAAGGTACGGAAGTTAGCTTTCTGTAGAATTTTACGGTTTGTGATTTCGAGTTTTCTTTAAGGAGTTATGGCCATTTTACTACCCAAAGGTCAGCCTAGAAATTCTACGCGGGATTTTGGAAACAAAGCATTGTAGGAGGCTCCTCACTTTAGTATCGGGCCCTTCAACGCCCAAGTGAGCCTCCTAGGTTCCGGTTCGTTCGAGTGGAGTCCAGAGCCTCATTTTAGCCGCTAGGTACTTCTTGATGCCCTAGCAAGCTTCTGGACCAGCATCATGTAGGAGGCTCCTCACTTTAGTATCGGGCCCTTCAACGCCCAAGTGAGCCTCCTAGGTTCCGGTTCGTTCGAGTGGAGTCCAGAGCCTCATTTCAGCCGCTAGGTACTTCTTGATGCCCTAGCAAGCTTCTGGACCAGCATCATGTAGGAGGCTCCTCACTTTAGTATCGGGCCCTTCAACGCCCAAGTGAGCCTCCTAGGTTCCGGTTCGTTCGAGTGGAGTCCAGAGCCTTATTTCAGCCGCTAGGTACTTCTTGATGCCCTAGCAAGCTTCTGGACCAGCATCATGTAGGAGGCTCCTCACTTTAGTATCGGGCCCTTCAACGCCCAAGTGAGCCTCCTAGGTTCCGGTTCGTTCGAGTGGAGTCCAGAGCCTCATTTCAGCCGCTAGGTACTTCTTGATGCCCTAGCAACCTTATGGACCAGCATCATGTAGGAGGCTCCTCACTTTAGTATCGGGCCCTTCAACGCCCAAGTGAGCCTCTTAGGTTCCGGTTCGTTCGAGTGGAGTCCAGAGCCTCATTTCAGCTGCCGGGTACTTCTTGATACCCTAGCAAGCTTCTGGACCAGCATCATGTAGGAGGCTCCTCACTTTAGTATCGGGCCCTTCAACGCCCAAGTGAGCCTCCTAGGTTCCGGTTCGTTCGAGTGGAGTCCAGAGCCTCATTTCAACAGCTAGGTACTTCTTGATGCCCTAGCAAGCTTCTGGACCAGCATCATGTAGGAGGCTCCTCACTTTTGTACCAGGCCCTTCAACGCCCAAGTGAGCCTCCTAAGTTCCAGTTCTTTCCAAGGGATTCTCTAACCCCATTATGATTGTTGGAAACTCTTGCCTACCTCGAGCAGGCCCCCTCTAAACTGGCCGTGGTACTTGGGGACTGAAAGCTTACTATTCTCTCTCATGAGCCCAAGGGAGGTACGATGACCCCTATATTCATAAATCTGATCGGGTCACCAATCTATGATTAAAGCGCCTCAAGACCAGGAAAGCTACATAGTACTCCTGATGCCCTAGATCGGGTTAAACCATCTAGGAGGATCTCCATTACTGAGTCAAGACCAGGAGAGCCACATAGCATTCCTGATGCCTTGGACGGGGCCAACCCCGCCAAGAGGATCTCCATTGTTAAAGCGCCTAAATACCAGGAAAGCTACATAGCACTCCTGATGCCTTGGACGGGGCCAACCACGCCAAGAGGATCTCCATTGTTAAAGCGCCTCAAGACCAGGAAATAGCCTAAGGGCGCTCCTGCTGCCTCGGTCGGGGAATACCCTCCTCTGAGAAGCCTGGTGCTAAAATTGCCTTAGTTGCCTACCAGGACAGATTACAGTAAGAATCGGGCTGCCTCCGGGTACCTGGTTCCTTACTTCGCCTCGAGACCAGGAAATAGCCTAAGGGCGCTCCTGCTGCCTCGGTCGGGGAATACCCTCCTCTGAGAAGCCTGGTGCTAAAGTGGCCTTAGTTGCCTACCAGGACAGATTACAGTAAGAATCGGGCTGCCTCCGGGTACCTGGTTCCTTACTTCGCCTCGAGACCAGGGAAAAGCTACATAGCACTCCTGATGCCTTGGACGGGGCCAACCCCGCCAAGAGGATCTCCATTGTTAAAGCGCCTCAAGACCAAGAAATAGCCTAAGGGCGCTCCTGCTGCCTCGGTCGGGGAATACCCTCCTCTGAGAAGCCTGATGCTAAAATGGCCTTAGTTGCCTACTAGGACAGATTACAGTAAGAATCGGGCTGCCTCCGGGTACCTGGTTCCTTACTTCGCCTCGAGACCAGGAAATAGCCTCATAGCACTCCTGATGCCCTGGACCGAGTTGACCCCTCCAGGTGGATCTCCATTACTAAATCGCCCCGAGACCAGGAAATAGCCTTATGGCGCTCCTGCTGCCTTGGTCGGGGAATACCCTCCTCCGAGAAGCCTGGTGCTAAAGTGGCCTGAAAGTATACAAACAAGGTTAAATTGCTTAAGACGTACCTAGAAGGGGGGGGGGGGGGTGAATAGGTTTTTCGCCTAATTTCAATCCCTTGAACAAACTTACGTTTGTCCCTCAAGGTAGCCTTACATACAACATAAACATCACGGAATCACACTAAGACAAGTTATCATGTGATCATTCTTACATTGTCTAAGTATCAATATGTTGTATGAGGTATAAAGAAAATACAAAAACAATTAGCAAGAATACTTGTATATGAATATATGTTCAATCATTACAAGTATATACAAATATTGCTATACATAAAATTCTAAACAATATACAAAAGAAAATGTATTTACAAATATGATCAAAAGAATATATTTACAAATCACACTATACAAAATCTTGTATCAATATACTTCACAAGTAATTGATGTGACACAAGATAACAACATATACATAAACAAATATAAAAGAGAGAGATAGGAAGAATTAACACAAGGGATTTTTTAACGTGGTAAAACCTCCAAGGAGGAAACATCCACGGGTTGAATTACAGCCATTGGGTACTTATATATATACTTGGAAAGTAAATTAGAAATTCCACAAAATGACCAATCCTAGTCACCAACCCATGTGGAGTCTATGTTTACCCAACCCTATTGGAAGATACAAAATCCCTCAATGATGTAAACCACCACATATTGGAACTCATACCAAAACCAACATCGTTGGAAGATTAGAAATTCCTCAAGAGTACATACACATCCCATGTACCCCGCTCTATCGGACTCTATGTCTAACCAACCGCCCAGGCCTACCAATATATAAGCCAACTCTCTATATAAGGCACACGTGCCTCTAGAAAGCCTCCCATGCATGACTATCCAAGTCCTCCTGACTCTAGCCATGACTTCTTGCTTGTCTATCCAAGTCCTCCCGACTCTAGACAAGACTTCTTGCTTACCTATCCGAGTCCTCCCGACTCTAGGCAAGACTTCTTGTTTGGCTATCCGAGTCATCCCAACTCTAGCCAAGACTTCATGCCTTTTACAAGGACTTCCTAGTGTGATCATGTGAATGCAAGTGATGCAATCAATCAAAACAACATAGAACATGTGATCAATACATTCCATGGAACAACTAGATCTAGAGATGTGAAAACACAAGCAATAGAAATCTAGATGCAAAATTATGAATGAAAACCTAGAGCATGTGAATACAATAAACACATAAAACTTCTAGATTCATTCATACAAAACAACACTTGAACAATTTCATATTCATAAGGCACAAGTTCAAGATGTCATAAACATACATCAAAAATGCTAGAATCATAAAACGTATTCAACAATTATTCTAGCCAAAGATTTAGAGATAGGAGACATGTTAAAAACAAATCAATCCTATATATATCTCTAAAAACACATAAAAGGCTCTAATCCTAGATTTTATCAATCATGGATCAAAGTCACATAAAAAGGATTATTAGTCATAAACTTGATCAATCAAGTCTCAAACAATCCTATATATCAATCTAATCACAATACAACTCACAATCATGTTAAGAACAAAGAATCCAAGATTCTAGTCAACATGTGTCTCTAATTAGACTATTCAATTAGATTGATTATGAAGCTATCTTTCTCTATAGCATTCACTAAACAAACATATACATATAGAAGAAGAAACCCCAAGCAAATTGGAGGATTAAAAAGATGAAATCACAAAGTTATGAACTCTACCTCAATTACAAGAGCTGGTTCGTTTTTCTGAGGAGATCTGTCAGAAATTCGATCAAACAGCTGCACAACCACTTGGAAAAGGTAGAGGACTCGAATACGAACAATCTCCAACTTGAATCACTCAATTCCGACTCCGTATGAGAAAGTTATGGTGTTTGGAAGTTGAGAAAATTTGGGAGAAAATCATAGACGGGATTTCACACTTTTTCTTCTTGAAAGAGAATGGAGGGAAATGGAGGGATTTAAAAAGAATGAAAGGAGGGGCAAAATTGTCCAAAATTTTGGGGGGACTTTTGCAAGTCCACGTGTGGCCAGCGTGTGCCACACATGGCCAGAGAGGAGCTCTGGCAGTGTGGCACACGTGGTCCACACGTGGCCACCCTTTGCTTGGCTTTTTGCCAAGCGTCCTCCTCGCGCACCTCTCACGATCTTCAGCCGTATTCGGGCATCCGAACTCCGAATTCGAATCCGTTTTCGGATTACGAACCGTGACTCCCTCACGCACGACGATGACTATGAAACTTTGAAAAATGGTTGAGAATTCATCTTGGAAAACGACGACGAACACAACTCAACGAATGAGAACGAAAAGTAGCGTAGCTACATCGTTTGGACTCGAAACTTAACGTATGAGTAACCGAAATGACCGGGACTCAATAAGGAATCAATTAAGCACTATTATAAGTCCAGAACACAAGAAACACAAACATAAAAACACAAGTTCACATATGAATGCCATTTCCTAGACATAGTCTTAGAACATGCAACTCTAAAATGTATGAGCATTTGAGTTCAATGCATGAGCATACAAAATCATGTGAATGTGTTATAAAAATGGTGCACAAAAATGCAGGGACACTCATGAATGATTTGTGTGTGTGTGCCTATGCCTTGTAAGAGGAATGAGGTCGATTATACCTTTGATGAGCAATGAAGCTTATATCCTCTTAGCAAGCCATCATCTTGTATGTACCGTAGTCAAATCTTTCTTTGAAGCTTTGTATCATCATCAACATGACCACATAAACATTTACAAGATAAACACATTTTGATATGGAATATATGCCAACATCAACCAAAAACCTAACATGGCCTTAGTTGCCTACCAGGACAGATTACAGTAAGAATCGGGCTGCCTCAGGGTACCTGGTTCCTTACTTCGCCTCGAGACCAGGAAATAGCCTTAGGGCGCTCCTGATGCTTTGGACCGGGTTAACCCCGCCAAGAGGATCTCCATTACTGAAGCGCCTCGAGACCAGGAAATAGCCTTATGGCGCTCCTGCTGCCTTGGTCGGGGAATACCCTCCTCCGAGAAGCCTGGTGCTAAAGTGGCCTTAGTTGCCTACCAGGACAGATTACAGTAAGAATCGGGCTGCCTCAGGGTACCTGGTTCCTTACTTCGCCTCGAGACCAGGAAATAGCCTTAGGGCGCTCCTGATGCCTTGGACCGGGTTAACCCCGCCAAGAGGATCTCCATTACTGAAGCGCCTCGAGACCAGGAAATAGCCTTATGGCGCTCCTGCTGCCTTGGTCGGAGAATACCCTCCTCTGAGAAGCCTGGTGCTAAAGTGGCCTTAGTTGCCTACCAGGACAGATTACAGTAAGAATCGGGCTGCCTCAGGGTACCTGGTTCCTTACTTCGCCTCAAGACTAGGAAATAGCCTCAGGGCGCTCCTGATGCCTTGGATCGGGTCAACCCCGCCAAAAGGATCTCCATTACTGAAGCGCCTCGAGACCAGGAAATAGCCTTATGGCGCTCCTGCTGCCTTTGTCGGGGAATACCCTCCTCCAAGAAGCCTGGTGCTAAAGTGGCCTTAGTTACCTACCAGGACAGACTTTCGCCATTTCAAGACCAGGAGGGTTATATAGCACTCCTGATGCCCTGGACCGGGTTAACCCCTCCAGGAGGATCTCCATTACTGAATCGCCCCGAGACCAGGAAATAGCCTTATGGAGCTCCTGCTGCCTTGGTCGGGAAATACCCTCCTCCAAGAAGCCTGGTGTTAAAGTGGCCTTAGTTGCCTACCAGGACAGACTTACAGTAGGATCGGGATGAGTAAAGTAATGGCTACCAACAAAGAAGGATGAGTAAAATTCTTCAAGTATTACATATCCTGACTCCAACCCCAACTGCGTACCGGTGTTCAAGTCAGGGGGGACTTCTATTAACCGCCTTTTTTGGCAGGGGTCCAAGGAAGAATTTTCCATCCTTGACAAGTAGAGGGATGCCGCGAGAAGCATCTAGCTACCTCTGAAAGGAACCAAGATCAACAAATCTATCTATTTATCGTGGTCTAGATAGCCCAGTAGAAGGATGCCGCACCCGCAGGACCACGCGGGACCCCGCTGGACCCCGCAGATCCCGCAGTACCCCGCAGGACCCCGCTGGACCCCACAGATCCCGCTGGACCCCGCAGATCCCGCAGGACCCCGCAGTACCCCGCAAGACCCCGCAGATCCCGCAGTACCCCGCAGGACCCCGCAGATCCCGCAGTACCCCGCGGATCCCGCTGGACCCCGCTGGACCCCGCTGGACCAGCAGTACCCCGCGAACCCCGCGGACCCCGCCGGACCCCGCTGGTCCTCCAAACCCCTCCCGACCACCTAGCATACAAGACATCAATAGAGGAGGTCGTAAATACCAAGGAAGAGCTAGACCACACCAAGAGTTTAAGTAAACAAGGAAATTGCCTTGTTTCTCGCCATTCAAGAGTCCTATATTAAAGAGGAGTCAACTCTTTCAGTTCTAAAAGGAATCACTTGATTCCGGAGAATCAATCCCACGATCTTCTCGCCTATCAACGTGGAACGCCCCGTAAATTGCTAGGTCATTGGATTAAATTTAGGGGAGTAAACAACAAGAAATAAGACCTATATATACATGACATGAGATTCGATTTACGGTGGCTCCTTTTTCGAAAAAAGACAGGCAGTGTCTTCCCTAACAAACAAGGCTTCCTTCTCCTTTAGTTTTCTATTGATTAAAGAAAAGGGCATATGCCCACCTATGATTGTAAGCTCTCCGGAGCACTTATGTTGAGTGATTCTCATACTTGTGTAAGCTCCACGGAGCACGCCTTATTGATAAATATATAAATGATCTCTCTCCACCGGATACTACCTAGGGGTTTTTCAGCATATGATCATGCGTGATGCTTTTTCCCCCTAGGCCAGTCCATCTTCTGTCAAAAAGACTTGTCATTCTCTCCCTCGTATCTATTTTATTACACATGTATGTAAGTTTATCATTGAAGAGCTCCTATCCCATATCCTACTTTCTTGCTTGCTATCCGGGTCGGGGAATCACAATGGAGATCTAGAAAAGAGTATGGGATGCGGGATTCGGGATACGGGGTATGAGGGACGGGATACGGGGTACCGAGTACTGAGTACGGGATACGAGGTTCATAAAGAGGGATCACAGCCCTTACTCCAACATGGGAACTCCAAGCGCCATATCTTTCCCATATGTTTGAAGCCCGATGGGCGGGATGACTTTTTCTCCTACCTACTGCATCTTACTTCAAACATTTTTACTCGTACAAACCATGGTACCTAGAGGTACCTACCCCGCTGCAGCCTGCCAGGTAGCAGTTTGAGGGTGTTAATTGAAATTCCTCACCCAGAGCGAATTTACGGTTAACAACGACCAAAAGCTATCAAGACATATATATATATATATGAGATCCAAGTGAAGTGACGTCGTTTTGAAAAGTTTGCCTAAAAGCGCACGATTGGCGGTTTCAATCGGTGGTTAGGCCGCCGATCACAAACCACTGAATGCAAAATGTGACCATTGGAATGGATCCATGGTCGAGTATGAGTCGCCAATCTAACCGTTGAATTGGGACAGAGGACCCATGTTTCAATCGACAGTTAATTCGGCAGTCTGGCCACCGAATGCTGACCTGAGTGTGTGCAACCACATCTCTTCAAATAAGAGACAAGATCAAGTAAGCTACCTTCCTTGAAGCTCTTGAGATCCACAATGAGATCCTTAAGCATTTTTGTAGAATTTCTTCAATTCTAAATTACCCTTACAAGATTAAACCCCATTGTGATTTTGTCAACGAAATTAGCTAATTAAAAGTAAGGCACTTACAAAGCATATAGAGCTTGATCTTCACCGTGACAAGGTTGAGGCCAAATAACTGGATGTTTGATACATTCCAAGCGACGATCAACCAGCTGATATCCTTACTAAGCCTTTTGGAATCAGCTGATTCAATGCTCTGAAGACAAAACTCATCTTGGACAAATATGAGATTCGTTTGCGAGGGAATGTCAAACCATGCCTTGAATCTGTCAGCTCATGTGCTAGCACAGAGTAACTAGCAATGGGTCTTGATGCACCTGATCACTAATCTGTCATTTGTTGTATATATTTCTAGTCTCCATTCTTCCAATAAATTGCTTGTTTCTCAAGTCTTTTAAGGATTTAATTTGTGTGTTTGAGCATTTTCAGGTTTTTGGATCAAAATGTTGTGTTTGGAGAATTTCAGAGGAAAAGGGAAATTTATGCAAGTTGAGGGACTTTTCTGTAAATAACAGTTTTATGTTGTCATGGCTGCTTTGAATTTCTGCAACGGTTCTAAGAGCGCTCCTAAGGATAGAGGCAACCGCCTTTATGGCCGCTCTAAATTCCTATAGCGGTCCCAAGAGCGTTGCTAAGGACTGAGGCAACCACTCTCATGGCCATTCTGAGTTGTGCTCTCAAAGCCACAATGCTGCGCAATTCATTGAAGACTGCTCACATGTCCGCTCTGGCTTTCAGAGCGGTAGTGACAGCAGTGAGGCAATTCCACACTAAAGTTGGATTTCTAATCATGTTCCAGAGACCTGTGGCTATAAATACATGAAGAATTAGGGTTTTGCTCTTGGGCTCACTCTCGGAACACAGACCATTTCACAATACTACTCATCACACAATTTTCTCATCCATCTTTACACATAAAAGATTCCAAGACGAAGAAGATTTCATCATCGAAGATTAGAAGAATTCATTGAAGGCCTCATTGGGTTTCAACTTTTCTATCTCTTGTCTTTTTATTTCCATGATGTGTAATTAACTCCATACTAGGGGATCGATGTGAACCTATGTAATGCTCATGTTATGATTCAAACTCCATATCTTTATTAATCAATTCTTATTTAGATTTGTTCAATTCATCATATGTCTTTACTCTTGACTTGCATTGATCTATGGAAATTAATTGATACTTGTCTAGGGTTTCAATAATTTATAAATTGAGATTGTACTATAGGAATATAGGTTATCTTAATTACTTTTAAATTGAATGAGTATGATTGTTCTCGACATAGGAATTAATGCGAGACAATTTTGGTTCAATAATGAAGATTGCACGTAATGGGTTCTTGGTTATTATTTACACATTTGACGAGGGTGAGTTGTGATTAAGAACACATGGTTAAATCCAGAGGAATTAAGGCAATACCATAATTAAAATAAGAATGAACTCTGAATCTAGATTGAATCTATTTAATGGAATTAGTTGATGAACAATGAGTATTGCATATGGGGAGCATCGGTTACCTAGTCTTCCATCTCTTGATCACATACACCAATTCTTTGTTAAATTGCTTTCTTAGTTTAATCTAGTTTTAATCAAATCAATCATCAAACAAACTCTCTTGGTTACTTTTAATTGCTTAGCTTTAATTAGGATTAGTTATAATTAATAAATATTTTTCCTCGTGGAAACTATCCCTACTTGTCGTTGTACTTATCTCACGATTCGTGCACTTGCGAGTTAGGTTTTTATAACATGATTTTACACATCAATCACCTCTTAGCTGAGGCAATCGATGGCACCAAAGCAGTTGAGGTTTCCTGCCAATTCTAACCACGTCTTATCAGTCTAGCAATCCACGTCAGCAAGTGATTCCGTTAGAAACAGAGGATTCTGTTAGCACATGATTCATGTGCTATTGTAATGTATATAAACACACTTCTCACATGCTGATCATAATAATTCAGAAATAGAAAATCTCAAAGCTCTCTCAATTTCAAAGCTCAAATACATCTCTTTGGTTTTCAGCTTTTCTGTTTTCTTTCATTCTTATACCTTCAAGTCTATATCTGAATACGTCGTTAAATTCCAAAAGAAATGCAAATTGCAATGGAGCATCCTCAATTTAGGTGTAATTGTAGTTGGATTGCAGTTTTACCTAAATAATATATTATTACTCTAGACCAAACAGTTGAATATTGATAGAGTTTCTTTAGTTGCATTGACTGGTTGATAGAATTAAGTAGAATATATATGTTAGAAGGGAAACTCTGAAACTAGATTGAAACAAATTATGGTGTGTTCGATATTAATCTAGAAGGCAAGATTATGAAAAAACCCTTAACTAATCAATATAAAATAGCAAGTGTAATATGTTGCGGAATATTAAATGACACTTGATATTTACGTGGAAACCCTCACGGGAAAAACTACGGGCTAATAAGTGAGCCACACTCGAACCTCTAATCCACTAACTGTAAGAAAGATTACAACCTAATCCCGGAAGTAATCACACCTACCTAATCCCGGTATGAATGAACCTAGTCCAATTGCTTGTGATTTACCCAATCTAATCCCGGAAGCTACACAAGTCTTACTTCTCAAAGAAGAGATAACAAGCCTATGTGAATATATGAATACTCAAAATGCAATAAGAGCAAGGCAACCCTATATGCTTATCTAGGATGATGATATATCAATGAAATCAATCCTAGATATCAAAAGCTAAATGACATATCAAAAAGCTTAGCTAATCAAAATTAAGCAAAACCTAGATAGATATCACAATACAACACTCAATCATATTCATCACACACAATCTCTATCTTGTATCTAGCATGTGAACATAAAGCATACAAGAATATAAAGAGATGGCTTTATAAGAAAGAAACTAAAATTAGATGAAGTTAGTCAAAATCTTACCAAGCAAGTTGTGATGATGCAAAACTATGCATGAATGATCTTAGATGAACTTGATGAATCACAAGGAAAACTTTGAGTGTTTAAAGGTGAGTTCTTGGTGGATTTTCTCTCAAGTATCTCTCTTTTAAGTTTAGGGTTCTTGGGAGTCAAAGAACTAACTCAGAGAAATGAGAAAGAATGATATTTATAGACATAGAAAACAGGGCATGTGAAAAGACAATTTTGCCCTTGAAATTACTGTTCGGCGGTTTCATTCTGCGGTCGTGGCCGCAGAATATAACCGTCGAATTGAACCCAAGAGGCAAGGGATCAAACGGCGACCACATTTGGTGGTCAACAAAACCGCCGATCATAACCCATAAAGAAACCAACCTAAAATATCTAGAACGACGGTTTCATTCGGTGGTTTCGAAACCGCCAATAAAACCTCCGAATTGAGACCGAGAATAAAAAATCAATCAGGTCCAATTGGCGGTTTCGATTCGGCGATCTGACCGCCGATCTAGCAGCAGATCCAGTCCAGAGCTCTCTGGAAATAAACGGCGGTGGTGGTCGCCGATCAAACCGTCGTTTCACCACTGAAGGTGAAACCAAAGGAGAAGCCAAGGGCATTCTCCGAGGGCGATCTTCGCGCTTAACCAAGCACAAATTTGTGCAAGCACGGACGTTTCCAAACAAAGAAGGAAACGAATTACAAGACATATACACACAACGAAATAACAATAAAGTGCATGTGTGAAATGTAACGTATAGAGAGAATGCACACAAATGCAAGTATGCTAAGTGTGTGTGTGCAACTAATCTCTTCAAAGAAAAATAAGCACTAATATTATACCTTTGGAGTGCTTGAAACCTTGAGGTCTTGAAAAGGGCCTTTGAGCATGATCCATAATCACCTACGCTACCCTTACAAGTCAAATCCCAACATGTGGTTTGTCCACAAAATAAGCCAATTAAAATGAGAATCCTTACATAGATCATTTTATCCTTAAAAGAAACAGAAGCCATAAAAACATCTCTAATGCAAAAGTGGCTTGCATACCAATAACTGTTGATATGACAACAATGTCAAGAGACTTACTTCCAATGTGGTATAAAAATAGACTTGATAGACAATCAATTCAAAATCTATTCTCCAATGCTTCTGTCTAAAATATAATTTTTTTTAATGACAAATCCATTTTTTTTTTCCTATTCTATTTTTTATTTTATTTCCTTACCAAAAATATATGAAAAATTAATGTCAATTTTAAATATTTGCTGAGTCATCCTAAAAAAATAGCTAAGCAACAGACCGTCTGAAAGTAGACGGTCATGTTGACAATGTATAATATTTTTTTGTCACATCAGTTTGAGGTTGAATATGCACGGTCGCATTGGAGATACAATTATTAACAAAACGTCTATTTATCCTACGTAGCATCTTTTTTTTTTTTTTTAAGCCACGATTACATTGGAGATGTTCTAAAAATATTTAAAAATGAGAAGAAAAAAACTACCATTGTCATTTTGTTCTCAAATGCCCAAAAACCAATTTCATCAACTCACCAAAATTCCCAAATGTAGACTTACTTAAAATCCATAAACGAATTCCCAAACTCTAATTACCACCGTCATATTTTTCTTCTTTTCTACCATCAGAATATTATAAAAATATAACAATAAGAAATTATAAAAATAATTTAAGAAAAAAAATATATAAGAGATCCTTTTAGGAACTAATCTCCATTTATATAAATATTGAGATCTCCATTAAATCTACAGATCAAGATCCCCTACCCATCTAATTTATACTCATCTTTCAAACATCTACCAACACGTGGCACCCAAACAAATAGATGGATAGGATTAATTTGTTTTATTTATTTTTCTCTCTATCGCATGACAAATGACATCATGTCACTCTTAAAGTTTTTTTTTTTTTTTTTTTTAATTTTCATTTTCTCTCTTCATCTTGATTTTCAACTAAAACCTAATTTCTCTCTATCTCTCTTCGTGTTCTCACATCTCGACATCAACTTGCCAACATCTGGTGACTATCGATGTTTCCGTTCTTCATCGCTTCCTCTACCAAATCGGTCGGTTCTTACCGCCGATCTAACAGTCGCCAGAATCTCACACGTCATGTACCTCCAATACCAAGTTTTATTTGGACCTCTGTCATCAAAGATTGGGATGTTTGATGATTGAGGGATTTGGTGAATGGGATTTGTCAAATGAAGTTCAAAAAATACCCAGGTTATGGTGATAGGACTATTCAATAGGTTACATTTAAGGTATGTTTGGGATTGTTTTGCTCAAGAAATAATCAGCTTTTAGTTTAACTTTAAGGAAAAAGTAGATAAGGCTTTGCTAAACTAAATTTTAAAATGGCTTTAGCTTCCGAAAAGGTGGAAAATGTATTGACAAATTGACTAAAATAGACATCATTAAATAATATGAAAAATAATAAATGATATAATATATAATTATATATTAAAAATTAAATATAACTAGTTGACAGCCCGCACGGTGCGGGTATTGTAAATTAAAATGCGTTGTCATCGGATTTACATGGCAAGTTAGAGTTCCGTTATTATATATTATATTTAGATTGAAAAAGAAAATGTATTTACAACTTATAGCTTTCAAATGATTTGGACTTGTGAAATTTATTAAGTTTAGTTGAAAATTTATCGCAAGAATAATAATAAGTAGCAGGCTGAATCATCATTTTTAAATTTTGCACCATAAAATTACTTTTGATAATGAAAACCTCCACAACAAATGCACACGTGTCATCTATAAGATACTCGTTCCTAGAATAATAAAATGTTTTTAGATCAATTAATTTGCTGATACCCAATTTGTTCTTCGATGCATGGTATTGTCTTACTTGCCCATATGCATCACCCATATAAGAAAAAAAAAATTGAAGTTTAATACCTTAAAAAATAATAAATTTATAATCATGTCAATGAATTTATCTTTAGGATATAAGCACATAAAACACATAACATATTTGTCTCGAAGATAATTGTATGTGAAAAACTGATAATCATGTTCACCTCCCATCCAACGTAAAGAGAATTGATCTCCACAAAAGCCAAGTAAATGGAGATTTGATCTTTCGCATTCTTGCTCTTGTATCCATTTAGATACAGTACCGGTCCTAAGGTTTTAGAGGCCACAGTGCGAATATATAAAATGGGGCCCTTCATTTAATCTCGCAGCTGAATATTGTGAAATCTCATAATAATAATAATATATTATATTTTTTGAGAAAATTTACAAAAACTTAATCAAAGTAATTTTCATCAAGTTTACATCGCGATACATAGAAAAAACAAAACTAAAAAAAAAAAAAAAAAGTTACGATCAAATAGATCTGCATGACAGTTTCTACTCAAAGAAATAACGTATGTAAATAAGAAGAGACAAACTTGCGTAGAAAATGAAAAGGGATGAGGAGACCTCCTCCTTTTTCTTTTTTTTTTTCTTTTTTTTTTAGAATTTCAAAAATAAATAAAAGAAAAGGTATATTTGGTAATGTTTGGGGAGTGCTTACAAAATATAATTTTATAAAAACTCTTAATGAGGTGTATATGCAAAAAAGGATGCACATACAAATTTTTAGGGATGCAAATAGAACTACTCATTTGCTTTTAATAATTCTGATGAAAGTCCATTTTGAACTCAATCTTTATATAAGAAGTTGATTTCCACATCTTTTTTTTTTATATTTTATTTTGGGCCCAAATTTGATAATCATATGAAGTTTGAAAAATAACAACAAATTTGTACCCTTTATTTATCAAAGTTCAAAAATGTAAACACTAAATACAGAAAATAAAAATAAAAAATGGGCCCTTTTTTGGCCTTTTTTTTTTTCTGGGCCCTGGGAGGGTGCCCCTGGTCGACCCACCTCAGGGCCGACACTGTTTGGATAGATAGATAGTTTCTTGAGTTAATTGCATGTTGAACTGTGTAAGATAGATAATACATTTACAAAATAAAATGCTTTTAATTATATATATATATATATCGCTTACTTCCAATACTTCCAATAATACCAAAAGCTCCTGAAATACGTTATTAAAATTACAAAATTAATGGAAAATGCAAACAATTGATTATTACAAATAAAACAACCTTGAGAGTATAGATACTTTGATAATAAAGCTTTCTTATTAATAAGAATGTATTTAGTCAAATATTAAATTAGTTTAATAAAAAGACTGCTAAAAGATAAATAATTATCAATAATATTATAAAGGATATATATATATATGGTAGGATAATTATCATTTTTTATTTATTTATAGAAATACGTGATATTACCCCAATCATTTTTATCTCCCCTACTATTTGTATCACATGGTGAGAATGTGATTGAAGAAAAACATTGATGACAAATGATTCACAAATATTTTACTTCTAGTGTTAACATCTTAGTAGAGTTTTTTTTTGTAAATTTTTTAGAAGAATGGTAAAGAAAGGTTTGTAATAATTAATGTTCTTAAATTGTTACCATTAATATTTGATTAAAACTTATAATTTTAATTTTTTGTTATGTTATCATTAATATATTACATTTAACCATTGGTGTGTTTTTAAAATTTACCATTAATTCCATACAAAACTAATTATGATTATTTTGATATTACAACTTATATTTTAATTTGTTTTGAAAGATATTTATTTATTATCATTTATAAGAATAATTAAATTCAAAAAAAATTATTTCTAGAAAAAATCATAGTGTATTTAATGCATATTTAATAGAAAAGATAACAGGGTTAAAATAGAAAGAATAAAAAACCATTAAAAAAAATGTTGTTTTTAAAACCTCTAAATACACCCCAATTTACTCTGAAATACCATTTTTATAAAAAATAAAAATAAAATTAGAAAAAGGTTTATTATAAAAATATTTGTAAAAAAAAAAAAAAAAAAAAAAAAACCTCCATGTAGGTTATTGTCATAAAATAATTTATTTTTTCACACTTATTTTCTAAAATATTCCATCTTTTTTAATATACTCATATTTCTAGAACTTTTTTTTTTTTTCATGCGATGTTCTCATAGATTCAATTAAAAAAAATAAAATGTTAAAGATTTTTATGATGATGCAAAGAGTAGTGGATTTATTTTTTATTAGCTTACAAAAATATTTATTTATTACCATTTACAAAAAATATTATTAGTGAATTTCATATATTTAGAAAAAGAATCCATTGAATTAATATCTTTAATGTGTTACCATTAATATTTGATGAAATATTATTATTTTAATTTTTTGTATTACATTATTATATTACCATTGATATTTTTTAAAAAATTTACCATTAATTCCATGAAAAAAAAAACGGAGTACCATTAATTTGGTATTACAATTGATAATTTAATTTGTTTTAAAAAATATATATTTATTACCATTTATAAGAATAATTAAAATTCAAAAACATTTATTTTTGAATATAATCATTGTGTATTTAATACATATTAAAAACCCAAAAAGAAAAGGAAACAAAAAGGTTAAAAATAGAAAAGAAAAGAAAAATGTAAAAAATATATATATGTAAATTCATTTTAAAAAGGAATATGCATGAGAAGAGACTTTTTGGGTGTATAAATTAAATTTAATGGTTTAATTAAAAGCCAAATTATCAATTTTTAATCTCAATAATGGGTGCACTTATCAATTGAAATATAGACATATATTGTGTAATTTCCAAATCTAGCGTTTTAAATCTATTTAATACTATATTAAATTTGAATAAATTTCTTTAAAAAAATTAAATTAAATTAACAAAATAAATAAATAAATAATTATGTGGTGTTTTAATTACCACGTTTATCTCACTCTCTCATCATCTTCTCAATCTTGTGCCTGTATCTCTTCATTTATCATTTTTCTACAGATTCTTTTCTCATTAATTTTAATTTGTTTCTCTCTCAAGCCTCTTCTTCCCATATATCTTATCTCTTCCTCCGTATAATCTCTATTCGTTTTTTCATGGCGGTGGCCCTAGTGACCAGTGGTCAACGATGTGAATTGGTTCACGACTAAATAAGGTAACCGTCGGGGCGGTGGCGGTTGTCGATTCACCTAACAACTTCTATATATAATTTTTTTTTTAAAAAAAAAGACAACAAACAACGATTTGAATATTAACAATGTACATAGTGATTCTATCAAATAGATATGAAATTTTTTGCATACCTCAATGATAGTCGTGCTCTGTCATCTATGTAGCAATTGAGAGTTGCATAACCCGAGCCTTGCTCCATGGTGACTAAACCTACCCATAATAATTGGGTAGCTTTTTGTTTCTCTACACACCATTATGCTTGTCTATATATATAGAAATTGTTTGGTTAAGATCAAAAGTTATATCAGTTTATTGGTATTTGACACCCAAAAGTTAGAATTGAAAACCCAAAAGTTAAGCTTTCAATTGATGATACTTAAAACAATTATTATTATAATTTATTACTTCTTTAATAGAATTTTTCAATTTATTAAAAAAAACAATCAATATTACTAATATAGAAAATTATATAGATTAATGTATTTAAATCCAAAAATTATATTAGTTTATTAGTATTGAACGCCCAAAAGTTAGTGTTGAAAAGCCAAAAGTTACCCCTTCAATTGATGATACTCAAAACAATTATTATTATTTATTACTTCTTTAATAGAATTTTTCAATTTATTTAAAAAAAACAATCAAAATTACCAATATAGAAATTATATAGATTAATGCATTTAAATCCAAGACTCCCTAACGGGGAGACGTGTCAAGGTGAGGTTTCATTTTACTATATTATTATTATTATTATTATATTTAATAATAGAAGATATTAGAAATAATCATATTTGATTGATTACATTTAATTCCAATGCTCTTATGCGGCGACATGTGGCGCTGTGAAACTCTATTATTATATATAAATGGTTATAATATATATATTATATAAAAAATAATAAAATGTTCAAACTGTCCTAGGTGGATCTGCCGAGCTCCACTGTTGGAGGAAATACCAGCCACCTTTGGTGAGGCCGATGTCGTCAAACCTCCTCGAAATTGGAAAACTCCAGTGGTGCCCACCACCACTGTTGGTATTTATATTGTAATACTTCAAAAGTAATAAACCGACTATAAATCAAAAACATAGAGGAAATTAATCAAATCTGAAATCGGTCTATGAGTCTGTGACTTGACATTATACACTAGTTCTATATATTTTTCTAAGTAAAATGTTTCTCAATTTCTTCTCTTTTAGATAATCAATATATATATATAAAAGATTTGTCACATACAATTCGTTAATATAAGGCTTACATACAAACCCACTTTTTGATTGGTGGAGCTCGATAACTCTCTTTCGTACTTATTGAAATATTCCTCATTAGTCTCATTATTTGTTGTTGTAAGCTGGGAGTAGGGTAAATTTTGTAGAGTTAACAAAGGAGCTTTAGATTTAATGGTTTTCAACTTGTCATGAAGTTGAAACTTGGAATGAAATTAGAGGGTTTAATGAAACATAGGCCGACATGAATCTTGTGTCTCCGCTTTGTCATTAACAATTGATTTCCTCTAACTAATGAAGTTGTTCCCATTCCATTGTGCTGTCAATTAGAGTTTAAGTGAGCTTACACGGATTAATGAGATAAATATAATAAATAATAAGAAACGACAACGTGTAATTGTAAAATTGAGATTCTTGAGTACTCTTGACAATTTTTTAGGGCATTTATAATTTTTAATATTGTATTATTATTTTTGAATGAATTAATCTATTATTATTATTATTATCATCATCCTAAGTTAATAATATTTCATTACTTAATTTACTCTATTTAAATTAGGGTGGCTCTATTACTACTCACAAAATATCTTCTTACACCCGTATTAAAAAATTAAAATTATTAATTTTACTCCTTACACCCTTTAAAATACCAAAACTATCCTTTAAGTAATTATTTTTTTTTAAACATACATTTTTTTCTCATTACACCTATTTCTCTTCATTTGCTTCCACCACAACCAAAAAAAGAGAGTAAAATTCTTGTATGTACAGTTTCTTCTTTCAAAAAAAAAAAAAAAAAAACTACGTACAGTTTCTTCGTTCCCTTTAACAAATATTATAGAATTTACTTGGAAACATATATATATATATACCATATTCAAATAAAGAGGAAATAGTAGGAAATGACACTCTTTTCGTGTTGAATTTTGAGAGTATTACTGTATTAACAACTTAAGTTTAAATTGCACCAAAGGACTAAAATAACCATATCTCCTTCTTTTATTACATGAGTGGTGCTATTGGTACACCTACTGCTGAACTATTTATACCTCACTTTTAAAATTATTTAGAATTCTTTTTTTCCCTTTATCAAATTACTTAAAGAGACATACTATTTTTGTTAAAAAAATCGTTGTTGTTTGAAAGCAAAGTCACCATGGTTGAGCAGGCAGTAGACCTAGTCAAGTTTAGGATAGCATGGTGGTTCAAATATTTTGGTAAGGGGGTGACAGATTTGGTCACTAATCTGGTGCTAAACATCAATTAGCTTTGTGTGGAGTCTAAAAAGGTGAAGCCTTCCTTGATAGCAGATTGGATCCCTCCTTTGATGAATAACCTGAAATTCAATGTGGACGGGTCGTCAAGGGGTAACCTAAGACCAGCGGGTATTGGAGGAGTGTTATGGGATTCAAATGGTAAGGTGATTTGCATGTTTTCGACCTACGTTGGGACGACAGATTCGAATTCAGCTGAGATTTTGGCTATTAAAAGAGATGTCAAGCTTTGTAGCTCTAATTCTTCCCTTCATGGTTGTGATATCTCAATTATTAGTAATTCGAAAGTGGTCGTTTCATGGATTAATAATGAAGACTTTAGGAGTTTATCGCATCTTCAAACCATCTATCACATTCGTTCTATGATGACAGCTCTTGGGGGCATAAAGATTGTTTTCAATTCCAGAGCATCTAATTCTTTTTCTTACAATTTAACCAAATGGGGTTCTAGCATGGTTGAGGATCTCGTCAAGTGTGGAGAAATATGAGTGGGTTGCTTCCTTGCGCTTGTGTTTTTTCTTTTGTTTGTTGTTGCTTTTCTTCTTTTAATTTGTTTTGTGTGCTACTCTTGTGGCTGTTGTAGTTTTGGGGTTTGTTGTCTATGTGTTGTTCGGGTTCCCCTGTTTCTACCTCGGTTTCATTAGGGCTTGCTTTGCTGCTGTTTCTTGGTTTTGTATAAACTTTACCTTTCAAAAAAAAAAAAAAAATCCTGTGCAAAGTAAAACTAATAAAACCTCACTTTCCTTATTTCAAAACCCTAATACCCTAATGACATAGATTATTTTAATTCATTTACTATTTTTGTTTATATTTTCTTTTGGATCACAATCTCATGTTTTCCATGTTTAGTATTTATTGATTTTATTGTTTCACAAGTTTGTTTAGTTTTTCTTTTCAAATTCCAGATCCATGTTTGCTATTTTTTTTTTCTAGTTTATTTTCTTTTAGATCTTCCAAGCATTCTATGATTTGTATCAACTGTTTTGTTGATTTTATTCCGGATCTTCTATAGTTAGTTAGTTTAATGTTTTTTACAAAAAAAAAAAAAAAAAAAAAAAAACAATAACGCACCAAGAAAACCTAATCTCTGACAAGATGAAACCACACCAAAACTCTAAAAAAAATCATCAGATGATCAATATCACACTCACAATCTACCACCAAAAATCTAATCGACTACAAAAAAAAAATAAAAAAAAATCGCATCTAATGAGGATGGTTTCACTTTGAAATAAGAAGAAAAAACAAGTCCTATGAATGGATGTGAGAAAACCGTATATAAAGATTACAGATGAAGTGTATTTTTAATTTTAATTTTTTGAAAAAGATATGAGGTGTATTAAGTTTGAAAAAGTAAAAGGGTAATCCTGGAAATAAATTAAGAAAAGATCAATAAAATGATTTAATTTTATATAATTAAATCAAAATTTTAAAAAGTGGGGAACAAATAGTTTGGTAGTGGGGTGCCAATAGCACAACTCTATTACATTTGTGTCATTTTTAGGGTTTTTTTTTTTTCAAAAACCTCCATTGATAGAGGACCTCTTCCATCAATGGAGATGAAAGACCTCCAATGGAGGTTTCAATGAAGAAGATGACAAAAAAAAAAAAATGAAAATTTTTATTTTTACCTAGAAAGTCTCAAAAATTGTAAAATATCTCGGAAAAGTTTTGGAAACTACAAAAAAGTCTCGTAAAGTACCAAAAAGTCTCGAAAACTACCTGAAAAGTTTCGAAAATTAGAAAATAAGTCTAAAAAATACAAATTAAGTCTAATTGACTTAAAGATCCACATTTTACTAGTCTATGATGTTGCCAAGTCTTAGATGCCACAGATATGTTTAATTATTTGGAGAAATCTTTTGTCGTTTCGTTTTAGGTTTTTCAACTTTAAATAATTCAGTATTAAGCAGTGATGTATGAAATAACGATCTCAAAACATACAAGTTGTTTTCAATCAAACCAAAACAAATATTCAAACCGTTTCTAGAAACAATAACTGAATTATTATTAAAAGAAACTGAATATAAACATTCTAATAATCTGGATATAGAAATCAAATTCCTTGTAAATCCAAGAATGTAATAAATATTATCTAATGAAAGAAAACAATTATTAAAAGCTAGTCTAACTACTTGATCAGTCCAATTCTATACTTATATTTCGCCCCTTTTTCCTATGTAATATGTTTGTCTCTTGAGTCCTTTTGGTTATTTAATGTGTTTGTTAAGCTTATATTGGTCACTTTCCATAGAAGTGATGTTGGATCTTATTTTGGATGAAATGAAGTCAAACGATGAAGTAAAAGGGCAAAACTGTCATTAACCACGGTTTATACCACTGCCGAGGCGTGTGCACCAACAATAACAGAGGATGGCATGTTGATTACCGCGGTCCATACCGCCATGCATGCCTAGACCTAGCGGTCCACACAACACCATATTCCAGAGGCATGCCGCTTGGAATACCGCTGCCAAGGCAACTTGTCCGCACAACGGTACATGCAGCGGGCGTGCATGATCCTTGTTCTCTTAGGATAGCGTGGAGACCTAATTAGAGAGAAGCATATAAAGAGCTCATGTCTTATTTTCTAGACATAGCCACACATAGGGATTAGAATTAGAACACCATGCTTTCACATAGATTCATTCATTCAATTCATTCCATCCTTAGAGGATTCTTGGAAGCAAAAAGAAGAAGATTGCCAGGCAAAGAAGCTCTCATGACCAATATGGGTTTTCTCTACAACTCATATACATTTTTATCTTCTCCATTGATGTGTAACAAAACCTTTAACTATGGGATTGATGTAACCAATTTTGGATAACTTGATGTAATCGATTAGTCTATCTTTAGTAATTCAATTGGGTTTTAGTCTTGTCTACTAAATTAATTGTTCTATTTTACTTGCCCGTATTATTTTGTGGACTTCAATTGATATGGGTTTATGATTTAGGTTATCCACGAGATTAGGTTTTAGATGTGGATGACCTTTTCCATCTAAACCGTACTCATAAGCTTAGTAGATTTGAAAGTTAATGTTTGCATGGCCTTGCTGCATTGATTTGGCTTAAAGTTTTGTGCCTATAAGGATTTTTTTACCGTTACTTGTCACATGGCCTTTGTGCGAGTGATGGGTTAGATTTTCAAACTTAATCGTTTATCTTTACTACAAGCTCTAAACTATATTGAAGTATTTAACGAGACTGATTGAGAACATTAAGTGTCAAAGAAAGGTGCATCGATTTCCTAGTATTTCTCTCCATATATTCATCCCTTGTGTGATTTGAGATTAATTTTAGTCTTGAGTTCAAGTATTCATAATTTTGGTTAATATTAGAATTCAACAAATTTCCAAAACCAAGCATTATGCAATTTTGTTTTTCTCATTTAGAGTAAATCTTTTCTAGATTAATTGGCCTTCGACCGATAGAATCACCGATCCCAATGAATGAACTTTCTTATAAATTGAACAGAATTTATTTCATCACTGCTCCTAGTGCTCTTACTAAAACGACATTCCCTATTCCAACGCAAATTAAGAAGGCCCCATCCTCTAGCTCTGTCCAAGAATCAGTCCACTACAAAGAAGAACAAACATGGTTAGTTGCCCCTGAATCTACTATTCAAGGTGAAGATTCATCTTCCACTAAACATGATTCAATGACAAGTAAACCAGATTTACCTTTCACTTTCTTCTTCTTAGAGAGCTTCTCGAGGTATTGCAAACAGTTCCTCTTCCAATGACCAACCTTGTCGCAATGGAAACACTTCCCTTTTACTTTGTCAGTCGTGGTGCTCTTCTTCTTATTTTGAACTTGTTTCTTCTTGAGCTTAACCTTTGCCTTGCCAGCAGACCTCTTCCTTTTCTTTAATCCAAAGGAAGATGGTTCAGCAACATTTGCCTCACCGGTCTTACTTTTGTTGTCCTTGATCATGGACTCAAAGGTTGTGAGCTCCTTAAGCAACTAAGTTAAATTGAACTTCAACTTGTTCATCCCATAGTTGCTTTTGAACTGATCAAAGCTCTTTGGAAAAGTTATCAATAAGATGCTCATCTGGCAAGCCTCATCTGTGGTCCCACCATTGACTTCATTAGTATTGAAATGGGACATCATACCCAGGACATGTTCCCGGACCAATAATCCTTCCTTCATACGAGTAGTCATTACAAAACAAACAATTTTGTGCCGATTTTGCTCAGAAGGTTGCCCAAACATTACGTATGGCTAACGTCCTAAGAAGGACCGAGAAAAATATTGACACAAGTCAAGGAGCTGACCGAAGTCAGAAGGGTCACAGTGGTAGGAGAAGTGTTCGAAAAATCGATCACCTAGGCCAATTAATAGGTTCAATATAGTTAGGCGGCTGTTTACTGAAGAGAAATGGCCAAAATCGACCAAATCACTCGAAATCCAACAAATTGAAAAAGTCGGTGACTAATCGGCAAGTTGGCTAGATGAGGTCAAAGTTGTTGACCCCACTTAGCCAGTTTTTTCTTTTTCTTTTTTTTTTTTAAAAAAAAAAAGCATCATCGTTTTCTACAATTTTCACTTCACTTCTCGTCTTTCCTTCTTCTTCGACCATATCAGAATACCAAACATAAATCAGAATGCCAAATCGGTCAAAGCGACTCGATTTCCACACTCGTTCCATAATAGACGACTTCATCTTCATAATCATGATGTTGTTGAAGATATCGTTCTTGTCTCAACACTCTATTGTCAAGAGGGAAGGAATTAGGGTTTTCTGAAGATGATTGATGAAATTTGGGACAAATTTTATATATTTAAGGCTTTGTCAAAAAAGAAGAAGAAGAAGAAGATAGGAATTTCAGAGAGGATTTTAAGGATTTTTAGACAGATGCAGATAAATGAGATAGCAAGAATTTTATAAGGTTGACTTCGAACCCAAAACTCAAAACGAAGCGTTTTGGAGCTCTTTGTTGGGCTTTTGGGTCATCATTAGCTTTAGGCCAATTGGGCCACTGTTGGAAATTAGTTATCTATTTTAGTTCCTTTTATTTGAATTAATTATGTGAGCTTGCTTTAGGGAATTATTCCCAAGCCACTAATGCAACAACGAATTAGTGAATCTCCACTCTTTCTACAACTCTATTTTCTCTCTCTACAATTCAGATTTTGATTGGTAATTTAGTATTCGTGGATTTAGAAAGAATTTTTTTTAGATTTGATAATTGTAATTTTTTGTAATTGGATTTTTATGTAGGAAAATAAAAAATAAAATAAAAAATTCACCGGTCGATTAATCACCGACTAATCGGTCTAGGCGCTAGATGCTGGGTCTTCGCCTGACTAGCACCTAGCTATTACTAGAAAACTAGGTAGGAGAAATGATTAGTGAAGTTGCCAGGAAAGATGGGCACCGTCTCGAATAAAGGGATATTGAATTTACTGTCACTATACAAAGATCACGGTCACGATACTTTGAAATATTTCCAGTTAAAAGATCATATAAGGAATCTCATTCGGGATGGCTACCTTAAAGAATACATTCTAAGAAAAATATGTAGGAAAAACTAAAATGCATGAGAGATTGGTTGGGCCAGAAGGATAGCTGGATCAATGGCCACTCCTAAATGAGCACCCGCAATAGTACGAAGTCGTGGGAGTAGTACAATGATAAATGAGATTCGTTCCATAGGGATTGATGTATTGAATACCACAATTGATTGATTAAACTACTATTTAGACAAGCAAAGATTGGATGATTGAATTACACTACTCAAATTTAACTAATTTAAACTTACAACTAAAATGCAATTAGTGAAACTAAACAAACAAACAAACAAACTCAAGCACTTTGATGTAAATATATGTGAAAGAGGCTAAAACCTTGAATCCACATATCTAATTCTCACCAATTTTAGTCACATCATTGAAATAAAGTATGCAAGTGTGTATGTAGATTCGTATGCCCTTAATTAGTCTCTAACCTCTCTCAGGTGATAAAAACAATATTCATGTGCACCAACAACCTATTTCTCAATGGTTATTCGAACTACACACAAATTCATTAAGCAAAGTGGCATACAAATTGAATCCTACAAGCTAGCATCACATATCTCTATCTTACTAGACTTGTATCATGCATTTCATCGAGCACATTTCCTGCTTCTCCTCTCGGTATTTCACAAAACAATCAAAGAATCATCTAAGTGTTAGCTAGGTGATCGTGCTCAAAATGTTCACATTTAACGCCCCCTTTACATGATTTTTGCAATCGTTTTCCGAGCATTTTATGTGTTTAATGTTGTAAATATGTGTTTTTAGGTAATTACAATGTTTCGAAGGCATTTGGATCTGAAATGATAAAAAGAAGGCAAAGAAGACAGAAAACCAAGGATGCCCTATTCCCACGGGTTCAGACACCAAATCCCACGGGAAAGTTCCAGCGAAGAGAACTAGCGGGAAAATTCTGGTAAAGAGAACTAGCGGGAAAGATTGCATAGGTCAGTGGTTTCATATCATCGGGCCTGCGAGAAAGAACCAGCTGACGGAAGCCGCAAGACCTCTCGTTGTCATACCCAGCGGTTTGATATCATCGGGCCAGCGGGAATAAAACTGTCGAACAAAGTCGCAGAAACCCATCAACAGGTTCAGACCATTCCCCCCGGCAAGAATATTACCACGAAATAGATCCACGAAGGTAGGGAAGAAGCATCCGCAGGTTCAATCTGCAAGAAAGAAGCTACAGAACGTACCCGCGGGAGACTCCAATGAGCTGCAATTGGATCTAATCCAGCCATCTCAAGTCTTTTTTCCATCCACTTTCCATCTTTAGCCTTTGTTATGTACCAAATGACCCTCACTTGTCTTAGGATGGCCTCCCCCTTATTGTATTTTCCACCCCTTTTTGCTTCTATAGGTAGAACCACTTAACCACAGGAAAAGGACTTGTGGTATGTAGAGAAATAGAGATATTTTAGATATTTTTCTCTTAGAGAAGCCAAGTTAGTTTTCTTGTCAATTTTCTAGGCAGCCAAACACCCACTTTGGTGCCATAGTTTACATTTCAAGTTTCCATTGAAGAAGTTGTTACTTGGATTGCAAAGAGGATCATTTCCACTTCCCAAGAGTTTTTAATTAGTGATGTTTCCTTCAATTGTATTTCTTAGTAGCTTTGACTTCATGTGTAACTAAATCCTCTTTGTTAGGGGATTAGATGTAGTTCTTGTAATTAATCTTACTACTTAATCAATCATGTTTATTTCACCTCAACAAGTCATGTAAGTGCTAATTATTCAATTTATGATTGGTAGTTTCAACCACCAATCTCTCTTGAATGCATTATAGCCTTGATGAACTTATATGCATTAAAGGCCACTTATGCATGTACCTCTTATGCCATCTAAGTTGTAGAGATTTACTCACTTGTGAATCTTTACTAACACCTTTGAGTAAACCTCCTTTAATCACTTTCCTAGCCTTAGGTTGTGATTAAAGTTGAGGATTTAATGCCTTATAATTTGACATGAATAGATGCATGTTAGAAACTTGTGATTGAGCTCAGTGAATGGTTGATTAGATAGTAAGTTGTTACTTGAACTAATCTATTCCCTAGCAATCCTTTAATTTAGAATTTGAATCCAATAATTGTAATTGTTTACAAATCATTCAAATCTTAGCATAGTTAATGTGTTGATCATCTTAGTTAGTTAAACAAGCAATACATAGAGTTTATTTTAATTGTTACACTAGTTATCTAATTAAGTGTAAACTTGCTCATCTCTATGGGAAGAATAACCCTTACTTTGCATTATACTAGTTTTACGACTTGTGCACGTGCAAAGGGTGAAACACACGTGCGTCCCTTTAGCATAACTGAGGTAGATTAGCATAAATTGTAGTTGTAATTGTAAAACCGGTTCGAGCATGTCAAAATTCATGGCACCACTATCGGGGACAGCGTTTGTGTTTTCTTAGAACATTAGTTAGTGTAATTTTGTTAATTGTATTTAGAATTCTGTTTTGAGCACTTAACCTTTTGGTGGTTTCTTTTCAGTGTGATTTCAAGTTACTTGTTACTACTTCATGCACGGAAGGCGATCTTTAGGAAGTTCACTCGAACCTTTTGTTGAAAACATTGATTGCATTGCTAGGCTACGGACGATGATGGACAATCCCAGAGGACTTTTCAACCTTAAGGAAGGGTCAACCTCTTCTAGCAGTTCATCAGTTAGATCAGAGCAATTACAGGATCAATGGATAATGAAGGACTTCTCATTGCCTACCGTTGGATCACATCCTTCTGCCATATTATTAGATGATGCTAAGAGGAATTATGAGCTGAAGAACTTGCACTACAATTCGGAGGTGACCTAAGTGAAGACTGCCTTCAATTCATGAAGGAGTATTACAATGTGGTAACAACTTTCCCACTTAGGAATCTGACGGAGGATCACCTACGCATGCGATGTTTTTCATATTGCATGAGGGATGGTGCCAAGAAGTGGTTCATGACATTATCGATAGGATCACTTACCACATGGAGTGGTGTAGAATAGAATTTTTTTGCCAAGTACTTTCCCTCATGGAAGACCAAGGAAATACGGAGTATGATAGCTGATTTCTAGGAAAATGAAGGCGATGCATTTCATGAATCATGGGGTAGATTCAAGTTACTTTTAGCACAGTGCCCTCACCACGAGTATACTTTAGTGTCACAGGTTCAGTCATTCTATGATGGACTGACCAGGCTCTCACAAGCGATAGTTGATAACGCATGTGGAGGAGCGATACGAGAGAAGACGACACAGTTCATATTTGATAAGTACGAGATGCTTGAGGAAAATTTCCAGTAGAGAAACACACGAGGTAGTCAGGGAGGAGTGAGCATGGAAATGGCAAGCCAAATGAGTGATATGAGTAAGAACACTGAGACACTCATTAGTAGGTTAGGAAATCAACCTATGGCAACTGAGTAGGTTTTTGCTAAAGAAAGCAAAGGGATGGATATGTATCCCATGATAGAACCTATGACACCTAGAAAGAAGGAAAGTCAAGTGGTGTATCAACCACGTCAGGTAAGACAACAGAATGGTCCGTTTTCTAATACAAACAATCTAGGATGGAGGAAGCACCCGAATTTGTTTTATGGGAACAACCATTGTTTGAATCCCTTTTTGCCTCAATAGAACAACAACAACAACTGGTATCCACCTCAGGGACACCAACCAAGACCACAACAAAGTACCCAACCATGGAAGGTGAAGGAAGCCTTATCGTGGCGCCAATAGGGCCAGAGAGACAATAAGTACAGACCTACTGACCAGTATCACCCAAATGATTCTAACCAAACACGGATTACCTCTATGGAAGGTGTAGTCAAGACATTAGAAAGACAGATTGGGCAGTATGCGGAAGTAAGTCAGAGGAAAGAGTCGGGGAAGCTCCCAAGTCAATCCGAGCAAACCAAGGCCGCCACGGTACTCAGAAGTGGTAAGGTACTTCCTAACCCAACTCTAACTGAATTTTCTAATAATCATGATAATGTTTCAGTGGACAAAGAAGTACCGAGTAGGAAGGATATTGATACCCAAGTAAGGATAGGGACAAGCAAAGGTCCGGAGCTATGTCAAAAAAACGCCTCTAGGATACACATATCTCTGAACCCCTACGTGCCCCCGATTCCATTTCTGGGGAGGCTTTAGAAGACAAAGTTAGATCAAGCTTTCCGAGAGATATACGACATTTAATCAAGGGTGAACGTGAGCCTTTCACTACTTGAGGTCATTGAAAAGATGCCAGCATATGCTAAGTTCTTCAAGGAACTTAATTCAAAAGCATGGAAGAAAGAGTTTTTGGAGAAGATAGTGATCTCCAAGGAAGCAAATGCAGCCATGGAAACGGTATTGCCACCTAAGATGAAGGATCCTGGGAGTTTCATCATCACTATATCAGTTAGCGATACCCGAAAGGAGAAGGCATTGTTAGACTTAGGAGCTTTAATCAATCTAATACCTTACGCATTGTTTAAGGATTTAGGATTAGAGGGATTGAAACCAACCACCAGGGAGTTGATATTAGCCGACCGCTCAATAAGACACCTAATAAGAGTGGTCAAGGGGGGAGAATTGATAATCCCAACTGACTTTGTTATTTTAGAGATGGAGAGCGATTCATCGAAGACTAGAGAGATGCCAATATTGTTAGGACAACCCTTTATGTCGACCGCCAAGGCAATCATCGTTGTCTACAAGGGACGACTCTCCATGACGGTCTTAGGTCAAACGGAAGAATTTGAAGTGTTTGAGAGCATGAAGAACTCGTTGAAGGGTAGTGATTGTTTCAACATAGGAAATACTGAACACGAAAATGACCCCCACTCCATTCTAGGGGAGTACATAGCACTCGCTCACAACGAGGTGAGGAACAAAACCCCGCTCCTAGAGCATGACTCATTGAGCTATGAAGACACTATAGCTCAACTCAAGGAAGAAAATAAGGAATGGACGGAAAAGAACTTTGAGTTGGCTACCAAGCTTGACGATGCTTTAAAGAAGAACTATGCCCTCTAAGACAAGATCGAGGATGATTTCTCCCTAGTGAAAGATGAATTCAGGGAAAGAAAAAAGTCTTTGGGTAAGGAATTTGAAGGCAAGATAAAGGTCATGGAGGAGGAGATTAAATCTAGGGACAATGCTCTAGAGATTTTGAGAGGAAAGAAGAGGGAGAATCACGGTGAACTTGCTATGCCAAAGATAGGCACTCAAGTCAAGTCCAAGGATGTGGCGAAGCCACATCGTAGGAAGACAATGCATGTGTCACATGAGGAGCCCAATACTTTCGCTCCAAACTCGAGAAGGAGAACAAGGAGGAAGAACAATGTCCAACCTTCAAAGACTACACCGGGAGGTATTTTTTCTGCTTTCATTCCCACTTGTTATTATTGCCAAAGAATAGGCCACATTCAGCCTAATTGTCCAAACAAAAGATGGCAAGTTAGAAAGAGTGTCACCCCAATGCCCAAAACATGTGTTAAGTCTATTTGGATTGAAAAATCCAAGTTGGAGGAAATAGGTGGAAATGGACCCCTTTGGGTCAAAAAGAAAGACAATGGATATGTTGTTATCGAGCCACCTATTCTAGGTAGGACTTGGAGGCGATGAATGGTTTAGTGTTTGCTTAAGTGTGCATATGTTGCATATCAAAGACATGCTTAGCAAACACTTGCATTGTACATATTTTCAATAGTGAGTAGGTCATTCTGTTTCTATGGTGTAATATAGGATGATTGAGCACCCAATTCTAGCTCACGTTCACCTGAAGTGCTTTAAGTTTCATCTTTAAATAGTAGGGGGAACAAAAGAAAGATTTGGGTTTTTATGTCCTAACTACACCTTAGGTTTTCTAAATTAGGTTGAGTAATGTAGAATATGTGTTGCATTTTGTGTACTTGTCTTTTCATGATATGCAGATGATAGGAAATTGAAGAAAAGAGACTCAATCCAATGGAAGTGTTGTGATTTCAAGAATCATGAGTTTTGTCCGTGGGAATAGTCCCACTAGGTAGACAAGAAGAACCAGCGAAATAGGAAAAAAAAGCTGAGGAAAAGCTAGTGAGTTCAATCTGTTGGATTATTCCCACAAGCCAGAATGAAGAAACCCGCGGGAGTTTGAAGGGTTTTCAAGGAAATTCTACGGAATTTGTTCACGGGAATGTCCCAATGAGCCAGAAACGTATGAAACCACGAAAGAAACCTCAAGGAACTTAGCTAGTTCCATCCGCGAAATTGTTCCCGAGGACCAGAAAGGTAGGAATCCACTGGAAAAATTGAAATTTTGAAAGAAGAATCTAGCAATTTCAGTCTACTGGATTTGTCCCGTGAACCAGAATGAAGAAACCCGTGGGAATTTAAAAAGATTTTTAGGGGATTCTAGCGAGTTTGATTCCACGAAAATATTCCCGTGGACCAGAAAGAAGGAAGTCGCTGAGATGGGTTTTTGGGTTTGATGATTCCCATGGTTTTCATCCGTGGAAATAAACTCGCCAGATATAAACCCGTGGCACCCTCAGACAGGTAAAATGCAGAGTTTTCCATCCGCGGAAATAAACCCATGGGAGTCCAAATTTTTGCCCACTATATAAACCCTAAAGGGAAAAACGTTTGCACGTGGTGAAAGCGAGACTAAAAAGAAGTTTAGTATATTTTAAATTTTTTCCAATTTTGAACCTTAACCCTTTTAATTAATTAAACATATACACCAAAAGATATCATACCTTTGTTGCGTGATCCGATTGACTATGCGTCGATGGTAATCCGCAAGATCTTCCAATCCGATCACGAACGTGAATCACCTAGGAGCGTGGTCTCCCTTCTCTTTGAATTGTGTACCTAAGAATGGATAACAAAACTTTTCTGATTTCTGTTAGTCGCAATAAACTCCAAAAGATTGCTAAGAATGTCCCAGTCACTTTTGAATTCACAATCGTTAGATTGAAACTCACGTGAACCTTATTCGAAATTGTGCACAAAACCTTTTGATGTAAAGGCTAGTAGTGCACTATTGAAACAAGAACAATATATTCTCTCAATCCCTCTTAGCCGAATTCTTTCACTACTCTTAGGGAAGGATTTTATTTTATCTCTCTAGCAAAAGAAAATCAATTCTCTATCATAAAAAGCTAAGGTGACCGAATTCTATCCCTTGTATTATATAGGGACCGAATTTTTTGCCTAAAATAAACTAGGGTTGCCGAATTCACTCTTGTGTAAACAAGGTGGTCACCAAAATCCTTTTCAAAAAAGGATTTGTGTTTCCACAAAAGACTTCTTCCAATCTTCTTAGAATTCAAACCCTAATCCAACTCTTTAATGAATTTGTGACTATATAAAAGACTTCCTAATTTGACTAGACAAATAAAATTCCTTATTTGTCTACTTGTCAAATATTGTCTTTTATATTTAATATACTACTACTAATAATATAATACCAGGAAACATATTTCCTAATCAGAAAAAGATTTGATTCTTAATTAAATAATTAATTAATTTTCATTTAATTAAATAATAAAATAAACAATATAATGGGTTAATTAAAATAGTCTTGCCGCCCATGACTATTACTTGGACCATATATTGTTTTTCTTATTTTATTAAATCCATTTGGACTTTAATAAAAAAAACCCACATGTGAACTAGACTCATTCTTATTAAAAGAAACAAGCCCACATGCCTTTCATTAATATATTAATATAATTAAACAGCCCATTAAATAAATAATGTGCAAATTATATTCTTAATATATTAAATACAATTCTAGACGGACTCATAAATAGTTCAGTATAATATATCAAGTGATTCATGCAAGTCCGTGCGGATTGGAGATCTTGGCAGGTCTAACTAAATTTAAGCTCCAATAGACATAACCCAATCACAATCAACAAATGATTCACTTAGGTTCAATCTATTAATTTTAGTTCATTCCACTAAAGAACTAAAATTGCACTCTTAAATAAAGATGGAATAAGTAAACGATTCTCATTCATACCCTAGACAATCTTATAGGAGAATAGTGAATCCTCGTGAAGAATATCAGTAAACGCCAAGAGCTCATAGACCGCCTACAGCTCTCCAAGTTTCCATATTTACTCATATGACCACACTTTGAACTTGGATATATATTATAACTTGTCTAGAAGTCATCTTTCAATAGTCACTAATGAAAACTCAACGTTAAGATTTAATATCCAAAACCACAAAGCATCCATATGATGATATTCTACTCACATTTAATAAATGGAGCTACAATGTCCATATCTATAAATGAAGTCCTCTATCGATTAGTAAATGAATATCACCAAACTATCGAGGTTAGACTATGCTATATAATCGTACTCATTAATAGCTCAAATGATAACATGTGTAACCATAAGTCCATCATTATCTCAGGATTTAGATAGACTCTCCGATTGTCTTGATAATGAAAAGACTTTTATCTATTGACGGTTCTAGAAAAAATCTAGAAAAAAGTATTTCATTGTGATCCAGTTCAATGCACCCAGTGCACTAGATTCTTTTACTCGAAGACCCTTAGATGATTTTAGACTCATCATAACACATATGATCTCACTCAAATGCTAGTAAAAGAATTCTACAACTTTAACAAGATAAAGGTGCCCAACCTTTAACTTAAGTTGTGAACATTATTCAAGACTAACTAAAGAATTGTGTCTACCTCATACATATCCATATGTACGAACAATTCTTCTTTTCTCATAGTCTTTTGACCTTATGATTATTTACTTTGACAAGTATAATTATAAATGCTATAAGATTTTGTTAAAAACAGAAATCACTTTGTTAATATGATAAGATTGTCAAGTACAATATTACACTCTTGCTATTGAGCATAATCCTAACAAACCCACCTGTCATTTTCAAGATCACTTTCCCCTTTTCAAAATTTTTTCTTCTTCCTGTGTCCAAATCCACCAAATTCCTTCTCAATTCTTGCTCGAAATCAAGTCAAGCATCACAAGGAAGGTATGTAATCTCGATTTAAGTACATTTAATCATTATTTTCTTGTTAGATTCATCCCAACTCGCCAAAATAGTGACTGTGAGGGTTTGTGAAAATTTTTGTTGATTTAAGTGGTTTGTTTTGAATTTATTAAGTGTTTAAATGTCATATAATCATCTTAGAACAAATCAACCAATATTCCCTAAGTATTGAGTCAATTTCGCAACTTTTTAGAGTTAGGGTTTGTTTTGGGCGAAATTGTGAAGGAATTGGCATGAGTACTATTTCGTTGAACTCAATTGAGGGATTTAAGTGATAAATGGTGTTGTAAACATGTTGTGATTGTGTGTTATAACATGTGATTGGATTTGATTGTGTTATATGCTCATTTTTGATGATATTGTTGTGATATATGCCATGTGATTGAAATTGTTGTGCTAATTAGACTGTGTAATTGAAATTGATTGTGCACATGTGCCTATTTGATAAAAGTATTTGAGGAATTTGTGCCTATATGAGGAGATTGTGAAATGTGTGCGTATTTGAGGAGGTAGTGCCTATTTGAGGTATATGTGCCAATGGTATAAACGTGTGCATTATTCTTGTGCATTTTGAAGCAACGTACTTATAGGGATACATATTAGTACACTTGAAATTGGTACACACAAGTTGTTGTGCAATTATGTTGCACATATTTGTACACTTGTATTATGCGCACATCGTGAATTGGATAGGCTTTGTTCAATAGTTCTCCACATATTGGTACACTTGAAATTGGTACACACATGTGGTTGTGAAAGTTCACAAATAATGTACGCTCGGGTGTGTTTACAAATATATATTAATCTAGAGGGGGGTGAGTAGATTTTAACTAATTTTACCCAATTTTCGTTTAAGGTCAATATTACGAAAATACCCCTAATAGTCAATATAAAAACAACAAGTGTAATAAGGTGCGGAAATTAAATAACACTTGATGTATACGTGGAAAACCCAACCACTGGGAAAAAACCACGGGCTGTATAGTGCGCCACACTCGAACCTCAAAATCCACTAATTGAAATGGAGTTTACAATCTATGTAGACCTCGTCTAACACTCTGGTCTAGGCCTAACGCGGTTCCGGTTCCAGTGGAACCGGAAATTTTTTTTTTTTTCTTTGTTAATAAAAAATAATAATTTAGACTTGTATACTTGTATAAATGTATAGTTGTATTGTAAGTTGTAGTTGTAAATAAAATATTAAAATAAAAATAAACAAAATGACAAATTACAAAATTAAATTAAAATAAAAATAAACAAAATGACAAATTACAATATTAAATTAAAATAAAAATAAACAAAATGACAAATTATAAATTACATTTCATTGGGTATTTGGGAATTAGGTCACCCGAAATTCGATAATAAATAAATGACAAATTACAAAATTAAATTAAAATAAAACTAAAAATAAATGTAAAGTTATTAGCCTTGCACTTAATTTTTACCACAATTAAGTTGCCTACGTATACTCTTGGGGGATTTAGAGGAATCAAAGGCCACGTAGTTCTCTTACCTTTTATTGCATAATTGGCGCCATCTGTATTCTATAGTCTGTACTCTGTACTGTAAATCTGCTATTCCGGCCCCGCTGCTCCTATATCAGGTTCGTCGTCTTTTAAGAAGTTGTATGTTGGGTCTTGTTGAAGTTCTTGTTGTTTGTATTGTACTTTTGTCCAATCATCTACACAAACTTGCATTTGTAGTGATTTTGGAGTTAAGCAAGAACGCTGTTCATCTAGAATATTTCCTCCAATGCTGAACTCTTGTTCCACCGTCACTGTAGAAACTGGTGTTGAAAAAAATATTTTTGGCTATCATAGCCATGATTGGATAGTACACTGCGTGCTCTTTCCAATATTGTAAGATTTCAAATTTTTTCCCTAGCGTATCTTCTATAAACTCAAAAGGAGTATTTAGATAAGATTCCAGCTCAGAATACTTATCGGTGTTTGATGAAGAAGCACATCTAGGTTTTTTGGATTTTTTGGATAACATACTATACCCTAACTCTATAAATCCGGAGGAGGAGGATTTTGGGGCCTGAGATGTAGTTTGTGTATGTGTAACATTTAAGTTCAGTGACGATCCATAAACTGTAAGATATTCATCATATAAATCATACAATAATTTCTTAACTCTAGCACAACATGCATCAATATCATATTCCATTTTTAAACCATCGACCCCATAATAACCATCTAGATAATAAGACATACTATCAAATTTACAACGTGGATCAAAAATCATGGCAATCAAATAAATATTTGGAATCTCCTCATAATAATCTAACCATTTTAGCTTCATAGCATGAACGGCTTCCCCTATTGATATGTCGGATTCACAATGACAAAATGCACCAGCAATATTAAAACTTCCAAAAATAAATAAATGAGTTGTAGGATAATAAACACCAGATAAATTTTGTGTAGCATTATTAAAGATGGATAACAAATTGAAAACGTTGTAACAAGCATCCCAATGTGATTGATAAAGTTGAAGGTGGGTAACATGAAATTGAATAAAAGAAACTAATAAATCCCTATATTCATAACTTTGAGCAAACAATTTATAATTAGAATTCCAACGTGTTGGAACATCACGAGAAAATCTAACGACATGTCTACCATTTTGTTTACAATATTTTACCCATGCATTCATTGAAGAAAGAATGTTTCCACAAAAACATTAGAGCTTTTTTAATAGGTAGAATAAAATGTTCAAGAGTTTCTAATCCTTTTTGAACACATAAATTTAAAACATGACATGCACATCTTTGATGAAAAAATGTACCACCAAGATAAGATTTGCATAAATCAAGTAAAGATGGAATAGCAGCGGTATTGGCAGAAGCATTATCAAAACCAATTGCAAAAATTTTGTTTTCAATTTTATACTCTGAAAAATTAATTCTAAGCTGTCTAAAAATATTATGAGCAGTGTGTGCATCATCAAAAACTCTAAATGCAAGAATTCTTTTCTGCATAGTCCATGTATCATCCATAAAATGGCAAGTGACACCCAAGTATGAATGTGATCACCAATGGTCAGTCCATATGTCGGCATATACGGAAACACGACCGTTATATTTTTCAAATAATCTTTCTAACTTCTTTTTTTCTTTTAAATAAATCTTTTCAAGTGTTGATGTGAGGGTGGTTCTAGGAACACGGCATGCAGTAGGGTTTAATGCTCGTCGACAATAATTAATAAAACCAATTCTTTCACCAAAACTAAATGATAGGTGTTCTACTGCTACCATTCTTGCTAATTCTTCTCTATTTTGTTCATCAGTATAACGAAATAATTGTTGGTTAGGAGTAGCGTACCTGGGAATTTGTGTTTGTGACCTCGATCTGGTCTCTGCTTCTAGATGTTTAGCTAAAATATGATTCCGATAAGTGCCATGTCCTCCAGATTTATGCCACTTATATACTTTGCTGCAGTAATTGCAAGCCACTGCAAAGCTCCCATCTTCTTGCCTAATTTTCTTCATATGTTTTGTGAAGAGATCAGATTTGCTCTGCCTCTGTATCAGATATTCCTACTCTTCTGGTTCCTGTGGATCAAATCCAAAATCTGGAGGTGTATCAATATAAGGCATATTATCTAACTGGCTTGTCAAATTGGGGCTGGGGGGTGGGTGGGGGGTCTCATCGAGATCGGGTTCTGAAATTATTAGAGGGGGAGTAGGAGAGTTTAGACCAAGGTCTTCAGCATAGGCCCGGCGTTGCAAATACTCGTGATAGGCGGTGTCGTCACGACCGAGATTATCGATCATAGGACCCTTACCTCTCATCGAAATTGAACGCCTAGGACCGTCACGGCCGTGACCCCTTCCACTTCCACTTGCCATTTAAAATTTGAATTGTAAAATAAATTGGAAATAAAATTAATTGCAAATAAAATTAAATGCAAAATTGCAAATAAAATAAATTGGAAATAAAATATATTGCAAATGAAATAAATATTAAAAACTTAGTAATTGACAATGAATTGGAAACTTGGAGAGTTGGAGAATAGAGAGAGAAATTAGAAATGTACAATTGGAAATAAAATTAATTGCAAATAAAATATATCGGAAATAAAATAAATATTAAAAACTTAGTAATTGACAATGAATTAGAAACTTGGAGAGTTGGAGAATAGAGAGAGAAATTAGAAATTTACAATTGGAAATAAAATTAATTGCAAATAAAATAAATATTAAAAACTTAGTAATTGACAATATTTGGAAACTTGGAGGAGAGATGGAGAATTGAGAGAGAATAATTGTGAGAAAAAATGAAGAAGGGGGGTGGGGGCGGGGTATTTATAATAAAAAAAGAAAAAAAAATTAAAAAGCAGCCGTTGGGGGGCAACGGCCCCCAACGGTCTGCTGACGTCAGCCGACCGTTGCACTCCAACGGTATTATAAAAAAAAAATAAATAAATAAACAAAACTGGCCGGTTTAGAACCGGAACCGGAATCCGGTTCGAACCGTCCAGTTTCGAAAAAATTGGAATTGGAATCGGAACCGGAACCGGGTTAGACCAGTTCTGGTTTCGGTTCTTGAACCGGAACCGGAAAACCGGTTTCGGTTCCGATTTTCCCTGTTCCGGTTCCGGTTCCGATTCCGATTCCGATTCCTGCGGTTCGAACCGAAACCGAGTCAGGTATACTCCGGTCTATAACCCCCCACTTCTACCATGCGGGCCTTTAAAAGTGGCTCTAGTCCATTTTGCTTGTGGCCTAAGCAACCTTAGCCAACAAGACTTAAATTCTCAATGAAGAGATGATACAACCTATGTGAATATAACAATACTCAATAAAATCAATAAGAGCTAGGCAACCCTATATGCTTATCTAGGATGATAATATGTCAATAAAAACAATCCTAGATATCAATAGCTAAATGACATGTCAAATAGCTTAGCTAAAAATATATTATAAAAACCTAAATAGCTATCACAATACAGCACTCAATCATGTCATCACAAACAATCTCTATTTTGAATATAAGATATTAATCTAAGATCATTCAAATAATAAAAGAGATGCCTTGATAAATAAAACACTAAATATCAATGGATAAAAGTGAAGAACATACCAAGGAAAGTGTGATGACCAAGACCCATTCAAATAAGCAAACTAACTATGCTAGAAAATGCTTAGATGATCTTTGATGCACATGTATATGGTTTTGAGTGTTTAGGGAATGAGTTCTCTATGAAATATCTCTCCAAAATCTCTCAAATGAGTTTAGGGTTCTTTAGGAGTCAAGAACTTGGTCAGAGAAAAGAGAAAGTGTGATATTTATAGACAAAGAGAACAGGGCATGTGAAAAGACGAAACTGCCCTTGAAATCACCGTTCGGCGGTCAGGACCGCAGAATTGAACCGCCGAATTGAACCCGAGAAGTAGGGGATCAATCGGTGACTAGATTCGGTGGTCAACGAAACCACCGATCAAAACCCAAAAAGAAACCGACCTAAAATATCTAAAACGACGGTTTCATTTGGCGGTTTCAAAACTGCCGATTAAACCGCCGAATAGAGACAGAGAATAATAAATGCATCAGGTCTATTTGGCGGCCTGGCCGCCGATCATAACTGCAGATCCAATCCAAAGCTCTCTAGAATCAAACCGCGGTTTCTATTCGGCGGTCATGGCCGCCGATTAAACCACCGTTTCACCACTGAAGGTGAAACCAAAGGAGAAGCCAAGGGCAATCTCCGAAGGTGATCTTCGCACTAAACCAAGCACACTTTCGTACATGTGCGGACGTTTCCGAACAATGTCTGGAAACAAATTACAAGACACAAAAACACACACTAAGATATAACAAACAAAGTACTAGTGTGAAAAGTGACATTTGAAGAGAATGCACACAAAGGTAAAGCAAACATATGAAAACAATACTAGTGAGTGTGTGCAACTAAATCTCTTCAATAAGAAAATAAGCACATTAGATATACCTTTTGAGTGGTTGTCAACCTTGAGGTCTTGAGTAGGGCCATTGAGCATGATCACCTATCACTTAAGCTACCCTTTACAAACAACCCCAATATGTGGTTTGCCTACGAAATAAGCCAATCAAAAACCGGGAATCCTTACATGTTGTTGTGCAATTATGTTGCACATATTTGTACACTTGTATTATGCGCAGACACATGATTTAGATAGGCATGGTGCTATTTGAGTGCACAATTGAGAATTGAATTGTTTAAATAAGGGAAGCTATTGTTGTAATTTGGAATAGGCAATTTGAGGTGATGTTGAACACCTTTGTCGATCGAAATCTTGTTTAGGTTTTTAATTTGAACGAACACACATATATTGCACATATATAGTAGGATGTTAATGTATATTTTTGAATTGTGGGGTTCCTTGACCCAAGTACTAATGTTTGTGGAGACTTTTGTGTTTTTATTTGCTCTAACCACAGGTGGCACCAAAAAAGAAAGCATCCCAAGCTCTTGAGGAGGGTGATGCCTCCCAGCAGAGAAAGAGGAAAGGACCCTCTGTCCCGGAGCCGTCACCAGAGGAAATATTTCAAATGAAGCTCATGGGCACTTCCAAACGACCCATAATAATATAAAGGGGCATAAGCTTTGAAAAAAATTACAGTGTGTTCAATATTAATCTAGAGGGGAGGGGAGGGGAGGGGAGGGGAGGGGAGGGGAGGGGGGGAATAGATTTTATCCGATTTTACCCAATTTTTGTTAATAGGCAAGATTACGAAAATACCCCTAATAGTCAATACAAATATAGCAAGTGTAATATAGTGCGGAAATATTAAATGACACTTGATATTTACGTGGAAACCCTCACGGGAAAAACCACGGGCTCTTAAGTGAGTCACACTCGAACCTCAAATCCACTAAATGTGAGAAAGATTACAACCTAATCCCGGAAGTTATCACACACGTACCTAATCTCGGTATGAGTGAACCTAGATCAATTGCTTATGGTTTACACAACCTAATCCCGGAAGCTACACAAGTCTTACTTCTCAAAGAAGAGATAACAAGCCTATGTGAATATATGAATACTCAAAATGCAATAAGAGCAAGGCAACCCTATATGCTTATCTAGGATGATGATGTATCAATGAAATCAATTCTAGATATCAAAAGCTAAATGACATATCATAAAGCTTAGCTAATCAAGATTAAGCAAAACCTAGATAGCTATCACAATACAACACTCAATCATATTCATCACAAACAATCTCTATCTTGTATTTAGAATGTGAACATAAAACATACAAGTAAGTAAAGAGATTTCTTGATAAGAAAGAAACTAAAATTATATGAAGTTAGTCAAAACCTTACCAAGCAAGTTGTGATGATGCAAAGCTATGCATGAATGATCCTAGATGAACTTGATGAATCAAATGAAAAGCTTTGAGTGTTTGAAGGTGAGTTCTTGATGATTTTTCTCTCAAGTGTTTCTCTTTTTGCTTTAGGGTTCTCAGGAGTCAAAGAACTAACTCAGAGAAAAGAGAAAGCATGATATTTATAGGCATCAAGAACAGGGCATGTGAAAAGACAAGTTTGCCCTTGAAAACGCACGATCGGCTGTTTCATTCGGTGGCCAGGCTGTCGATCATGACCGCCGAATTGGTCCTAAGAGAAACAGGGGAGCAACGGTGGTTTCATTTGGCGGTTTTGAAACCGTCGATCTAACCGTAGAATCAAACCCGAGAGATTAAAATCAATTAGGTATGAACGGCGGTTTCAAATCGGCAGTCGGGGCCGCCGATCTAATCGCAGAATCAGACCAAAGACCTCTGGTCCAAAATGGCGGTTTCATTCGGTGGCCAGGGCCGCCGATCTAACCACCGATTCACCAAAAGTGGTGAATCCAAGGAGAAAGCCAAGGCAATCACCAAGAGCGGTCTTCGCGTAAAACCAAGCACACTTATATGCAAGCGCGGACGTTTCCGAACAACTATGGAAAATGAATTACAAGACACAAACACACAACAAGATACATTTCATAAAAGTGCATGTGTGAAAGTGACAAGTGAAGAGAATGCACACAAACAAGAATATGCTAAGTGCGTGTGTGCTATTAAATCTCTTCAATGGAAAATAAACACTAGAGATATACCTTTGGTGTGCTTGTCACCTTGAGGTCTTGAGGGCATTAAGCTTGATCCTTAAACACCTAAAACTACCCTTACAAGTCAAACCCCAACTTGTGGTTTGTCTACGAAATAAGCCAATCAATATGAGAATCCTTACAAGCTTCGATGAGTTGGGTCACACATCCATATTCGAGGATATTCGTTGAAGTATGTGGAAGCATATGTCTCGTTCTCGAAGAGGGCAAACCGGAAGATAGTTCAGGAGTTCTACGCTAGCATAGACCTAGACAAGTTCGAATTGGGCGCTCTGATGATGGTCCGTAAGAAGCCAATCTCTATGACCACCAAGCAGATCAACAAATATTTGATGACTCCGGACTACCCGTTGTGGGAAGACTGGTGTGAGCCAAATGACCTTTTCTAGCAGTATGACCAGCAGTTCGTAGCAGCACTTACGGGGATCGAGGACATCCTATGGGAGACCCAAGACCGTAAGGTCTACCAGAGGGAGTTAGGGTTCAGTGAGCCCTTCTGGCACATCTACTTCAACTACTTATTGATGCCAAGCCAGCACCGGACAGATGTTAACAAGGAAATGGTGATCATGCTCTACCAGATGAAGAACCAGTTAGAGTTTGACGTGGGGAGAACCATAGTAAGGCGGATAGCAGAATCAGGATGGAAGTCCAACTTGAGCCTCTTCTTCCCGTGCCTGATCACACACTTCACATGTGAGGCAAGTCTCCGAGTTGATAGGCCCCATGATGGGAATGAGACCCCTAAGGGCATTGTAGGAAGGAGAGCCTACAATGAGGCAGATGAAGGCAATGAAGGGATTGCGAGACTCCTCAGTCCGAAGAAGTTAAAGCAACAGATGAAAGAGCAAAGGAGAGCAATCCTTAGGAGAGACTTGAGAGGATGGAGGCAGAGGCTCGAAAGGAAGAGTCTGAGATGAGAGACGATGGTGATAGCCGTTCTGAGCAGTCAAAGGCCGAGAGAGATGATAGCGTGCCATCATAGGCACATGCCATGATCCGATCGTATGAGAATATAATCGAGTCTAACACCGCTTTGGCAAAGACAGTTGACCATCTTTCCAGGCAAGTTAGGCGTCTAAATGGGGTGGTTGACCATTGACTGGTTACCAAAGGGAGGATCCCATTAAGGAGACCTCTGAAGAGGAGGAGCATGAGCAGGAACACCGTTAGAAGCACAGAGAGGAGGAGCCACCAGTGGTATCTGATCCACCTACCGCCAATGATGCACCTGCAGTGCCTACCGCACAAAAGTCAGGTATACCTTATCCTTATCCCTATATTTTCACTAACCTGGATGATTATTCTTTTCAGTCCGATTTCCCAGTCGAACCCATATGATCAAGAATTATACTTCATGGGCTTACTTTATGATGAGCAGCAGCAGCTAGACCTGAGCATAGCACAGATAGTGAACGAACAGTTTCAGGGCGTGTGGGACGAGTAGAAGCCGATGCCGATGCCGATGCCGATGCCAATGCCGGAGCCAAAACTGAGGAAGGAGCAGAGTGATTGGTCAGTCGTTGTGAGCATCGAGCTTCTTCCAAAGGAATGTGACTGTGCGAGTGCACAGTCAATGGAGTACATTGTGGAGGACTCCGAATCACCGATGAGCATAGTTCCGTACGTGGGGCCACCTCCTCCATCTGAGCCTACATGTTTTCAATACTCCATCAGAGGCATTCATTTCACACCTTTAGACCCCTCCAGCAGCAGCAAAAGCTCCAGCTCCAGCATGACCAGTAGCAGTGCCAGCACCAGTTATATGAGTGACGGGAGTGGACCATTTTAGGGGGATTGGTACTCCACAGATTTTTATGGGCGGAGCATTATTCCGCATTTTTGTATACACCGTACTTTGTTTTGGAGTTGTATTTACAATATTTTTAGTTTCATTATTTTATATATATTATACTCACTTGCGTATATTTTAGTTAGTTAGTAACATGTTAGATCTAAGTGTGGGATTTTTGTGTGGTTGAATAATAGTGTCTAGGATGATGCTATCTAGTAGACTAGGATCTTTTGAAGCATTGGATGGATGTGATACCATGTGATTAGACATTATATGTCTATTTTTTGTATGGATTGGGGAGTTGTTTGTTGCCCAAACAACCAAACCTTGGAACCGGGTATTGTCTTTCGTGTGCAAACATTGGGGACAATGTCGAGTTTAGGTTTGGGGGTGTGGGCACATTAAACACTTTTCCAATCATTCACATGCTTGTACATATTGTATATAGTGTTTTAATGTTTTAATGTTGTGTTTGTGTAAAAAACTTTCCAAAAGTTTTCGATTGAGCCAAGGGGACAAATATTGTTTAAATAACACTTTACGAGGAGAACCTCCATGGAAGCTTTGAGAGCTCCTCTATCTCTTTTGTGGTATTGGTAAAATATCTAAAGTGTAAAGTAGGGTAGGATGGGATTCTAGGATATTAGTATAGGATAGATAGGATATTTTAAAGATCAACAAGTAGGTGTATTTATAGTAGATGAAGGTTAGGGCACTAATTGGGGTTGAAAAGTCAATTTTCCCCATCAAAATCAAATGATCTAAAAGAAGATATTTGTTGTTGACCTAGATCTACGAGTTCATACTCGCAAATTTAACTCACAGTTGGCTTTGGGCAACATTTACAACCAAGATCTGGGAGTTCAAACTCGTAAAAGGCTCTAAAACTAATTTGCGACTTCGTTCTGCGAGGAAAAACTCGTAGATTTCACTAACTCCCAGTCCCAACTCGTAGATTTTTTTGCTCTGCATACTAGTCACTCAAATAGGCATAACTTCTTCTAGAAAGCTCGTAATCATGATCTATAAAGTTCTATGAAAACTAGACTCCCAGGGCTTTCCGAAAATATATAGCTCGATACCCAATTCATTCTAAGGAGGGAGATATGGCTTTCGCAAGTTAGGCAATCTGCACAAGCCATCTCAATTTCAACTCTTTTTCCTTCTTTTATTCTCCAAACCTTCACTTTAGGCTCAAACGCCTAACTTTAGAGAAATGAACCTACAAAAGGCTAAAACACATATTATATACACAAAAATGCTCGAAATCGAGCACAAAGGGTAGGAAATATGAGCCTAAAATAGGTACATAAATGTACCGATCAGTAGGCACTTTACCTTCACTAGAACTTTTCTTCTCTTCTACAACCTCTTCCTCAATAATACCCTTCTCTTTTTCAAGAACAACTTGTTTTCCCTTCCCAAAATCTTCCGGCAATTCAACATCTCTTCCATTTCTCAATGAAATAGCATTGCATTGCTCTTTAGGGTTGACCAAATTGTTGCTTGGTAATGCCCCTTGCTGCCTCCCTTGGATCGCCCTCACCAATTGCCCGACTTGTGTTTTCAAGTTTTGGATTAAGGCTTGTCAATGTTGAGCAACTTGGTCAATCTTTATGTCAAGCTTCCTCAAGGCTAAGTCTTGGGTCTCCATTCTAGTGTCCAACTTGCTCATATATTTGGAGAAGATGTCCTCTAAGTTAGGCTTCCTTTCTCCTTGATTGTTTGAGAGTTGGTTAGGGTAGTTTTATTGTTGTTGGGGTTGTTGGAATCTGGGGGGTTGTCTTTGATTGACGTTTTATTGTTGTTAGGGTTGATTGTCTTTCCATGACAAGTTTTGATGGTTTCTCCATCCGGGATTGTACGTGTTTGAGGAGGGGTTATTTTGGGGATTTTGGTATTGGTTGTCATTTTGTTGGTTCATGGGGTTATGGAAATTCCGGTTGTAGTTGACAAATGAGATTTGTTCTATTGAACCCGAAGCAAATGGGTTCCTAACCTGAAAGTCCATGCTAGAGTATGACCCCATACACGACTCACATGAGGCTACTTGCACATTACTAAGCCCTGCACTCATCTTGTTCATTTGTTTTGTAAGTGCCGCCAGTTGAACCTTCACATATGTTAACTCATCCACTTCTAGCAAACCCGGAACCTTTTTCGGTAATTGCCTCTCATTACCCCAATGGCTATTGTTGAGTACCATTTCTTCTAGGAGATCATTGGTTGCATCCATTGATTTGTTCATTAGAGAGCCTCCAGCGGCCGTATCTACCAAATTCCTCATTCACATTGTGATTCCTTGGTAGAAAGCTTGCAAAGTATGCCACTTTACAAGACCATTGTGAAGACATCTCCTAATAAGCTCCTTAAATCTCTCCCAAGCTTCGTAGACACTCTCGTTCTCAAATTGTGAAAAAGAAGTGATCTGATTTCTAAAGCGAGCAGCCTTCCCAAGAGGGAAATACCTATTCGAGAACACTTGAGCCAATTGATCGAATGTGATGATTGAATTTGGAGGTAACGAGTTCAACCACGCCTGTGTCATTTCTTAGATAGAATGGGAATAACTTCAACTTAATAAAATCTTCCAAAATTCCATTGTACTTGAAAGTGTCACATATCTTAATGAAGCTTTGTAGATGCATGTTCGGATCATCATTTGGCAACCCATATAACTGACATGTGGTTGCAATCATTTGAATGATCGACGCCTTTATCTCAAAGGAATTTGCCACAATTGTTGGTTGGCAAATGGACTGGTTGGCAAATGGACGACATATTTTGCTCAACTCTAGGCATAGTGTCATCCCTTAGAGTGCGTTCAGCTTCAATCTCATCACCCAACTAGTCTTGGTTTGCCATAGGAGGCAAACTCCTCTGTTCTAATAGTGCATTCAGATCTTCAATCTCTGCTCTTCTCACCCTTGTCTCTCGTCTATTTCTTAGAGCTAATCTCTCAATTTCAGGGTCAAAGTCCAAGAAGTGAAGATTTTGGCTTCTCGTGCATATGTGCATGCAAGAGCAAAAGCACCTATGAAGAGAATTACACAAACTAAATCAAAAAGTCAAATTAGCAATAAATTAACTAGTATCGATATCAATCATTCCACTCAATCCTCGGCAGCGGCGCCAAAATTTGACTACTCCTTAGTGACACTCACAATCGTATGAAGTTAGAGAGTAGTACATAAGTAAGGAAGATTCATTCCCACGAAGATTGAGTGATTGATTACCAAAATTGATTAACCTAATTGCTATTCAAACAAGCAATAAAATATGGTTTTCATAATTGAATTCCACAAGCAAGTTAATTTAAACTACTCAAAAGGTTTTATGCTATTGCGATAAGTAAATAACAAGAAATGAAATCAAGTGTAATATTAAAGGAAACGATGCTAAGACCGGACTCTACCCCACCCTCTCCTAATTCCTTTCTAGACTCACTTGCATACCCAATCTATGCTAATGCAATTTGTAGACTTGTGCACTCAATTGTTAACCTCTAATCTCGGTCGAGTAATAGAGATTAAACCCAAAACGTACCCAATCCTATCTATCGATTACCTTAGAATATATGTATGAATTCATTAAGAACATTGACTCACTAAAAGGAGTCATATATGCTAGCCTCGGTTGTCTACCTTACTAGACATGCATAGAAGACATTTTATCAAACACGTTGTGTGCGTCTCCGATCGGTTCATAACACATAACCAAAAATCATTCAACATGAGATCAATCTATTGAAAGCATTAAATACTCAAAAACATCCATACAAATCACAATTGCACATAACAGATAAATCAAAGGTCAATATATATAAAGTCAAGGGTGAGGTTTCATCCAGTCTTAGCACTAGAAATTTAGCTCATAATACTAAAGTAAGCCATACAACATATATGATCAAATGAATACATGGCTATATAATGAAAATGAAAGACAAAAAGTTGTAGAGAAAACTATGTAGAGTAGATCTTCTCTTCTTCCTTTGCACTTCTTCTCCTCCAAACTCCTTCAATTTCCTATTGCCAAAACACAAGAAGTAATCATGGATTAATGTCAAAGTGTAAGGTGGATTGTGTAGGATTTTAGTAATGGTGATGTAGGAAAATGATTAGGTGAATATTCTTAGCTAGGAAATTGGGGTTTTGGTATGAAAATATCAAATGTTATATAAGGGAATGAATTAGGTCAAGGGCAAGGAAGTAAAATCTTGAATTTTAACATTTTTTGGGTAAAAAGGCGACCTTGGGGAAACCTAGGGGTGACCTGGAGGCTCTCTGGTCAAGAAAATAGTTGAAAAACTTAGAGGAAAGCGACCTTGGGGCGACCTTGGTTGAGATTTCCCTGAGGTCGCTCTTTTTTCAGCTTCGCGCACCGTTACGAAAACAGACATAACTTCCTCTAAAGAACTTGGAATCGCGATCTGTAAAAAGCGTTGGAAAACAGACTCATGGAGCTTTCTATAAATAGGTTATAAGAAATGCAGTTTGATCGGTTATTTATTGTATATGTTTTGAATCCTCATTCCTCCAATCAATTGCTTGTTTCTCGAGTCTTTTAGTGTTTTAATTTGTGTGTTTGAGCATTTTCAGGTTGTTGAATCCAAGTGATGTGTTTGAAGTATTTCAGAGAAAAAAGGGCAATTTGGCCAATTACCGCGGCCCAGGCAAATATACATCAAGCGGAACATGTTGCGTCAAAGTCCAGAGGTGCATCATCCAATTTACTGCCCCCTGGGCACCTACCTACCTTGCTGTCCTACCTAGCGGTCAACTCCAGGAGTGTCACTTTGTATTTTCTGCGGGGTAGGCAACTTACCTACCCAGCAGTAGCCCGTTAGTGCAGATGACCCATATTGCGGGCCCCATAACTCTCAGCTCCGATTGAACTGTGTGTCCTGCCACCTATGGATTTGAAGCCCCGGAAGTCTAGTTTCCAACCCAATTTACAGCTTGTCAATCCGAATTTTCTAGAAGAAGTTATGCTCGTTTTAGTGTCTGAAGGTCAGATCAATCAGTTATTAAATCCGCGAATGCTTTCAGGATTTGTTTCGCAAGTTGTCGGAACGGGAAATATTACCTTCTTGGACATGTGTGGGAGTCTTGGAAAGCAATTAGACATCTAATCCTTATCCTCTTTCAATAAGCAATCAATTTGGATGGATTAGGAAAGAATTAGAATCCCAAAAAGGTAGAGTTCTAAAGGGGAAGTGATTTCCTTGTTGTTTAAGGGCTTGGCTTAGCATCTACACCTATTTAAGCCCCTTTGAACCCTAATTTTGGGGGAGAAGAGAGAGAGCCATCGAGAGGCAGCCAAGGGAGGTCCCCAGCCACCAAAGGGGCCGTCCCCCTTCACCATCATCCGTCATCCATCTTTACACATCGGGGGTTTGCAAGACAAAGAAGACTCATCATTGAAGATTTGAAGAATTCATTGAAGGCCTCAATGGGTTTTATCTTTTCTATCTCTTGTCTTTTTATTTCATCTATGTGTAACTAAATCCATACTAGGGATTCAATGTGAACCTCTATGAATACTCTTTGTTAGATTTGACTATGTTTTCGTAATTCAAGTTTCGATTCATTCAATTTGTGATTTCTTCTTGTCTATGCATGGTTAGTGCTAGTCTTGAATTTAGGGTTTTATATGTTAAGGTTGAGATATGTGTGAGGTTCACCATTCTTAGCCAATATTCAATTGAATGAATGAATTTATTGTTGCAGGTTGCACGTTATCTTTGGTTCTCTTGTTCTTGTGCTTAATGGGTTCCCAATCATGGTTTATATGCAAGGTTTGCTATTGACTGTGATTGAGAATACTTGATTGTGTGCTTTGTGGGTTTTAGGTTATAGTTTATATGCAAGGTTTGCTATTGACTCAACTAAGAACGCTTGGTGTATGGTTGATGTATTTTCTGTTATAGTTTGTATGCAAGGTTTGCTATTGATTGTAGTAGAAGTACTTAATTTATCCCAGGACCACATAGCACTAATTATACATAATTTAAGAACGAACCCTTAACTTGATTAACATTCTTTGTGAAAGTCAATTCGAAGCATTGAGTAAACGTAGTTGGGGAGCATTGATGACCTAGTCCTCTCACCTCTTGATCTCATTCACATATTCTTGTTAACTGTTTTCTTAGTTTAATTTAGTTTTAATCTCAAATCAATCAAATCAATCTGAAATCTCTTGGTTACTGTTACTTGCTTAGCTTTAATTAGAATTAGTTTTAGTCGATAAATCTCTTTTCCTCGTGGGAACGATCCCTACTTGTCGCTGTACTTATCTCACGATTCGTGCACTTGCGAGTTAGGTTTTTATAACACGATTTTACACATCACAGTTCAATCTGAGAAGGGATATATGTCCCATGGAATGTTAATGTTCTACACAAAGATTTCCAATTTCAGCCCTTTAACCTCTGAAACTCTTCAATTATACTCAACACCTTATTTTATGGCATATAACCTACACAAGGCTCACAAAACGCATTATATACAAAAACATGCTCCAAAATGAGTACAAAATCTAGGAAATGGGGACCTCAAATAGATATATAAATCGTCTGATCACACATGCATCCTCAACATCCATCTTAAGGAACAAGTTTGACTCAGGACATGAAATATTTTATCTCTCGGGAGGTCGCCAAAAACATTCATAGCGTCAACATTGGTCTCAAGGAACAAGTTTGACTCGGGACGTAAAAATATTTTACCTCTTGGAATGAAAAAAATTCTTTTCCTCCTTAGAGCAAAGGGATAAATGTTATACCATAAATTTTTAGTATGTACGCCATGTCAGCAGCGTTGACAAGTCAATAGGCCTCTACCCATTGCCACATTTGATGAGCAATTGACTAGTCAAACAATTCCCACTTTTTTCCCAAAAGAAACCAAGGCTGCCGTTTGGACCACAGTAAGAAAAGTATGATCCCAATGAGGATATCTATAAGAAATATGGCCCCCAACACCACTTTGGGCCATCCACTATTTGCCTAAATTCAGAACCCTCAGCTTGTACTCTCCCTCGGGGCCAACATAGGTCATTCTAGACCCTCGGCTTGTACTTTCCCTTGGGATCGACATCGGTCATTCAAGACCCTAGGTTTGCACTCTCCCTAGGGATTGACATAAGTCATTCAAGACCATCGGTTTGCAATCTCTCTCGGGACCAAGATAGGTCGTTCGATAACACTTGGCAGAAAATTTCTCGGTAAAGGAAATGTGAGTTAAGCAAGACCATAGAAATCGTCTTGAGCTTCGAGTCTCCCTAGTATGTCAGAATCACAGGCTATGAGGATGCATGGCAACCATGCATGGGATAACCCATTACAACATTCTAGGTATCTCATGACCCTAACCTATAATGGACCATCACGGATATTACTATGCTCAAACCAATAGAAATTAAATATCACCACTCAAGTATCAATGAGTATTCACTCCACCTCGCATATAAATAGAGGAAGAACCCTCATAAATGCACAAGGTCTTATATACCATATTTATAGTTCTTCGTCTCTCTAGATTTAATAAACTTGGAGCATTGGAGCACAAATGCCAGCCACAATCGATGCTCATGATCCATTTTTCGCATATCAAACCAATATCCCTCGGGACCAACTCGTCTCGACACTCATCATTTACCAATCAAATTGATATACCTCGGGACCACCTCGTCCAACATTCATACCCTTCACTATTAAGTGACAAACTATACCCTAAACTAAACACATTTCTATTTTCTTTTCATTAATTATTCAACATTCGCTCACGTGGCAGTATTAAATCTTTGACTTTAGTGTTAGCAAATTTTACACGTTAACAAGCATGTATGCATGACTTCTACTTTAGCAACGGAGCCACAAAAAATATCCAATGAAGATTAAAACTTGGCTGAGTTAAAAGTGTTCTTCAAATGAAAAAGTAAATAAAAATTATGGTGTAAATTGATCAATGTTAATTTTATCAAGGAGATGTGGTTACCACCCAATTATATATATATATATATATATGTATGTATGTATACGGGAGTGATCGGGAGACACAATATTTGACATGATTTTTAAGCCATTGGATTTATGAGATTTGGATGGTTTAGATTTAATTAATTGATATTTTCTTCTACATTATCTATCATTAATTTCTTTTCTTTTCTCTCTCATCTCTCATAGATTTACTTTCCTAATTAAAATCCAATTTATATTTCCACTTCCAATTTATATTTCCCTCTTCCTCTATATTGCGTATTAATTTTCTCATCTTCCTTATGAATCATGATATATAATTTGCATATGATTTCTTTAGTGTACTAAAAAGGGTTCTGTAACTTATGTTGAAATAAAGACTTTATTTTTTTATGAACAAATTACGCCGGGAAGAAAGGGTTTTGTATATAGACATTAAAAAAAATTTAGTTGATCATGTTATATTTTAATATTAATTACTATGTGACTAATTCCTGTATATTATAAGTCTTGATTTTATTTTTATACATAGTAGATAATTTATTATTATTATTATTATTGGGAATACAAAATAAAAGAAACCAACAACTAAAAGGCAAGGTAGATAAACTTAAAAGAAAAAAAAAACAATTGGAGAAGAAAGAATTAATTGACGGCATATATCTCAAGAACCAAAAGTAAAATATATATATATACATATTTGATTATACAAAAACATACCGGAGATGTGCCTTGGTTATACATTATAGAAACGTGAAAATTTATTATGTGAGTATTTGATGATTATACTAAATCATATAAATATAGGAAGAAAGTGATTCATTTACATACCTTACTTCGGTTCTGGAATGAATACAGTATGTTTCACAGGTCAGGAAAGAGCCACCAATAATTGGGACTCAAACTCTATTCACAGTATAAAAATCCTCTCTCTTTCTCTGTTTTCTCTCTTTTCTGTATTTCACGTTAAAACCTTAAACTCACTTACAAACACTCTGTATTATATATCACAGTGTCCTACAAACAGTCACTTACTGCATAAGTGGGCAGTTATTTTCTATAACTGATGTAAGTGGTTAATGTGTTGTGTTGGGTTGGGCTTCATGGGCCAATGCCATAGAATTGGGTTTGGACCCATCTTGGGTGTACCCAATATATACCCAATATATATATATACTAACATCTCCCACTCGCACAAGTGGGTCCAACACAGCTCCATCAGAGAGAACATAATTATGACATTATCATAAAATCGTACAAGAGTATTCATACGAACAAATATACTGTGTGACCTATGAACAATCAATGTAAAAATAAGGAGCTTTAAAATCTCAATTGTAAATTCTCTATTTACAAGAGATATAATATTGTTCATTATTGTGTCCTAGATTTAATTTTATAACCCCTTTTATCAGTCCGAAGCATACTTAACCCCTCATGAAGCTATGCTTGACTTTATCACATTTAATGTATTCACAATTGTATCTCCAAATACAATTGGCTAGCTGGTGAACACATAAGTAAGATAAAAGGTATTAAATCTTCCCATTCTATCTTAGTCTCTTAGTCTCCAAAACAGCTGCTACCTTAGACATGCCCCATAGGCTGTAACATAGCCATAGAAATAACACACTAAAGGTGCTAACACTATTTTGTCACTTTAAGACAAAGTGAATGGTCAAAAGGACATCATTTAAAGTATTATACAACTTTAATGGAACTTACACAATGAGGAAGCAGGGATTCATTCTCTCATTTTCCGTATCGGTCACAAATAGCACACGAGGTATGAAACACGTGTTACAGTGATTGTCGTTCTAAACGAGAACGATTAGGTCTTTCTTTAATTCACTGTACATATCTAAGTTTAGTCACATCCTGTGACTAACCCGAGTTCTTAAAAGCTCGCCATTCTCTAGCACCACATTAAGATCTCATATCTGGCTAAATCAGGTATCAATGATAGTGGGGTCTATCATGATCAGTTCTAAAATATATGTATATTTGTTAAGAACCTCATCTTGACACAGTCAAGGCGACATTTTCATATATATCAACTCCTTTTAGAATGTTTCTCATATTCTACATTATATATGTGTCTCATCTCAACTTGTTCTCTCAAAACAACTGAGGCGATCGCATGTGTAAGAATGCCGGTCTTAACTTGACGACATTTTATAAAAACAATTCATATATGAAATATAACATGCTAATAAGATTTCAAAAACAGAAACTAATTTTATTTATAACTATAATAACATCATTCAGTACAACGATTCAATATATCATTTACAATCTATGCAACCCTAATGACTTAGCATGTGATTCATAGACGTCTCTAGTCACAGCTTTAGTGAGAGGATCAGCTACCATCTCATGGGTTGAAATGTATTGAATCATTACTTCTTTCTTCGATACGATGTCTCTGACAAAATTGTATTTCGTCTCTATGTGTTTAGATTTACTGTGATACTTGGAGTCTTTAGTGTAAGCAATTGCTGCTTGACTATCACAGTAAATAGTTACTGGCTTTCCCATGCCCGTAGAGACATTCAGATCTTCCAAAAATCTCTTAAGCCAGACAGCTTCTTGTACTGCTGTCGAACAAGCCACAAATTCAGCCTCCATTGTTGATAGTGCAATACATGTCTGTTTCTTGCTACTCCAAGAGATAGCACCTTTACTGAGTAGGAATGCATATCCTAATGTAGATTTTCGCTTATCTAGATCGCCTCCCCAGTCGGCATCTGTATATCCAATGAGCCGTAAATCTCCACCTTGGTAACAAAGTGAGTAGTCGGCAGTACCTTTTAGATACGCCAAAATTCTCTTCACGGCAATCCAATGTTTCCGTCCAGGATTGGATTGATATCTACTTTCGAATCCTATCACATAGCAGATATCCGGTCTTGTACACAACATAGCATACATGAGATTGCCGATAGCACTAGAATAAGGAACATTTTTCATACTCTCTAGTTCTTGTGGAGTTTTGGGACACATGTCAATACTAAGATTTTGGCCTTTTGATATGGGTGTATCCATAGGCTTACAATCAGCCATATTAAATCGTTCAAGAATTTTCTTTATATAAGTCTCTTGCGACAAAGCAAGTAGTTTCTTTGAACGATCTCTTGTAATTTTTTACTCCTAATATATAGGCAGCCTCACCCATGTCCTTCATTTCAAAATTTGAAGACAACCATTTCTTAATGGCCAATACATATTCTTTACAATTTCCAGCCAACAAAATATCGTCCACATATAAAGATAGTAACACATACTTATCTTTATCCTGTTTTATATACACACAATGGTCTTCTTCAACCATTTGGAACCCATAAGACACAACGGCCTGATGGAACCGTAGGTACCATTGTCTAGATGATTGTTTCAAGCCATATATTGATCTTTTGAGCTTGCATACTTTGCGCTCATGGCCTTTTGAAATAAAATTTACTGGTTGTTCCATGTAAATTTCTTCATCCAGTTCTCCATTGAGAAATGCTATTTTTACATCCATTTGATGTAATTCTAAGTCCATATGTGCAACGATTGCTAGAATAAGGCGTATTGAAGCAAACCTAACCACAAGGGAAAAAGTTTCTTCATAATCAATACCCTCTTGTTGAGTATAACCTTTTGCGACTAAACGCACCTTATGTCTCTCTACTGTGCCATCCGCCTTTCGCTTGATTCGAAGGACCCATTTATTTCCAATGGCTTTCCTTCCTGGCGGTAAGTCAACCAAGTCCCAGACATGATTACTTTTCATTGAATCCATCTCCTCTTTCATGGCTTTAATCCATAGTTCCTTGTCGGGTGATTTGAGAGCCTCATTCACATTTTTAGGCTCATCAGCATCATGTGAAGCAACCATAAACGCTTCCCCCTCAATCTCAAAATGACAACGAGGGACGTTTCCACGGTTATTTCTACGATAAGGTAAATCTAAATGTGTTGTTTCAACAACATTATTACTCCCACTAGGGATAGAAGGTCCAAGTAGATCTATATTTATATCAAGTGGAGTTTCACTCCCACTAGGGACAGAAGTCCCTAATAGATCCGTATTAACCTCTAGTGGAGTATTTAGATTTGTATTCTCGATCAGATTATCCAATTTGTAGAATCGAATATCTCTATCAATTTCACCTCTTTTAGGAAATTCACTCTCCAAGAAATTCACTTCTCGTGATTCTATCTCAGTCACACTTCCATCTGAGTTTTCACCTATTAGTACATATCCTTTTGAATGCTCAGAGTATCTAATAAAGATACATTTCTTTCCTCTTGCACCCAATTTTCCATACTTGTTGGATGGATCATGTACGTATCCCGCGCACCCCCAAGGTCATAGATAAGTTAAGTTAAGCTTTCTACCTGTCCATAACTCATAAGGTGTGGAAGTAACTGACTTCAAGGGAACTCGGTTAAGTATATAAGTGGCAGTCAACAATGCATCTCCCCATTATTGTACTGGAAGACTTGCTTGCTCCATCATAGACCTAACCATTTCAAGTAATGTTCTATTCCTTCTTTCCGCGACACCATTTTGTTGTGGAGTTCTAGGAACAGTTAACTGTCTATGTATACCCTTTTCATCACACAATTCCTTGAATTGATCTGAAAGGTATTCTCGTCCCCTATCAGTACGTAATGCTTTAACCCTTTTATCTAATTGATTCTCTACTAAGTTTAAATACAAATTGAAACAATCCAATGCCTCAGACTTATGAGAAATCAAATAAACATGACCAAAACGGGTAAAGTCATCTATGAATTTAATAAAATATGAGGCACCATGTCTTGCTTTTACACTCATTGGACCACAAATATCAGAGTGAATTAATTGTAATGGATTTTCAGCCCTAGTTCCTTTTCCAAATGGCTTTCTAGTTTTTTTTCCAGCTAGACAATTTTCACAGATAGGTAATTCTATCTTATTAAATGAACCTATAAGGCCTTCTCTAGCCAACCTGTTCATCCTATCTTGGCCAATATGACCTAGTCTAGCATGCCAAATATTCACATCAACATTGACATTATTAGCGGAAGCAATTAACGAAAAACAACCATCACTGTAATTAAAACCGTCTAACTCGGTATTTAAAACAATAAAACCATTTAACAGATATCCAGTACCAACACAAACAGAATTAAAAATAATATCCATACAAACACCATAAAAGTTTAGTGCATAACCTAAACCTAGAAGGACAATAACTGAAACTAAATTTCGTCGGATTCCAGGAGCATATAAAACATCATGGAGATAAAGTACTTGGCCACCATGCATCAACAACCTGCAAGTGCCAATACCCTTCACTTCAACTCTAGAGTTGTTCCCCACGTAAATCCATCTAGTCCCCTGATTGATCCGACGATATTCTACGAACGTTGCTCTGTCTCTAGCTACATGGTCTGTGGCTCCTGAGTCTACAGTCCACAAAGGACAAGATTCAATAAGTAAAACAGAACTAGAAACCAAAACGTAGTTATCAGTTATTGAATTGGGTCGTACTTTTTTCGGCTCAGTGCACTCACGAGCAAATGACCCTGTTTTCCACAATTGTAACATTTCAATTTGGCTTTATCCTTCTTGAACCCAGCACTCTTGCCCCTTTTTTGGAAGCTGGTCTCTCCTTTCTTAAAGTTTCCACCTTTCTTAAGGTTCTCTTTAGGACCCTTCCATTTTCCCTTCTGGAAGTTCCCTTTCTTTCCCTTGCGCATAAAACCCTTAGTCTTACGCTTGCTGGATTCAGCCATGTAAGGCTGACCGGAAGCCTTAGCTACCTCTAGGCGCTCATCTTCTAGTTCAACATGACGTGATATATCATCAAAAGTCTTGATATTATCATTGTGGGTCATGTTGATCTTCATATTTTCCCAGCTATTTGGAAGAGACCGGATCACTGCTTGGATTTGCTGCTCATCAGTTAAGGTATGACCTGCAGACTTCAATTCACGTATCATGTTTGACATCTCTCTCAGGTGCTGCCTCATATCATGATTCTGGCGCTTCCTGTAGGTGTCAAACTTAATTGTAAGTCTCCTAAGCTTGGTAGTAGAAGTACCACCAAACTTGTCTTTCAACGCAATCCACATATCTTGCGCAGTGTCAAACCCCTCATTCTCACATATGAGAGCATCAGTCATACGGCTTAGCATCGTAATGCGAGCCAGACTGTTCTTCCTCTTCCAGGTCTGATACGTTTCCATCTCTCCTGTGTTGGGCAGTGTTACCTACTGGTGGTTCAACCATGGTATTAGTAAGAGTTTCAAGAGCCTCTTGCTCTTCAAGGATCAGCTGAACCTTTCGGTGCCACATCTCATAGTTATCACCGTTCAGCTTTTCTCCCTTGTTCAACTCAGCAACAATTGACTTAGATGCAGAAGCCATTTCTTGAAAATTTATTTAACACATAGTGTAATTAATAGTTATTTTAGCATGTTTCTCTAATAATTTCACAATTAGCACAATATCATGCTGCAAACTTGCACATAAAAAATATAATAAGAGGAATATTAGGATAGGAATCGAAATAAGAGTCAAAGCTCTTGATCATCATCCAAGTCTTTAATATTCACTAGTTTATATTTATTAGTGCCTTTTGCGCAAAACAGTTCTAACATTATTTCTTACAATTTAGAACACCCATATAAAATAAGCACAAGCATATAAAACTTTGCATAATCATGTGCATAAACATCCCATTTCATTAATAATAAAGAGTTGTATTTACAAACTAGGATTATTTACAGAAATATATACAACCTAAGAATTACATTCTCAATCAGTAATTCTTAAACTCTCTGGGATTTCATGCAGAATTCTATCAAAATGTGCATAGATACTCCGCTCATCATCCATGGGTAGGTGGTAATTCTCATTAACCATATACTTTGTAAATGCTTCATTTATATACCATCCTGCCTTAGGATTATAACGTTGTTGAGTTCTCAAATTAGAACCCATAATCAAAGCCGCATGCTTCCTAAGATTTCTACGCACTCGATGTTCATCATAATCTAAAATGACTTCTAAAGTTTCATTAAAAGTGGTAAGAACATCTCCTTCTATCAAAGCAAGTAATACATAATTATGTTGTCGTAGTTCTTCTGGTAGAACCTTAAGTAGGGCATGACTAATTTCTTTCCAAATAAATTCTATCCCACCATCACTCCAAGGCCATTCAAAAACGATGAGATCCCCAAACCTTAACAACTGTTCATAAAGACTAATGCTAAAATCCATTTTCTGAACTTCTAGTTTGTTTATGAACTCAGCTAGTAGCATTTCGAAATTCCTGTACCCTTCAATATATGCTTCATCCATCTCTATCCTTGGAGATTGTTGACTTTCATCGTCCTCAAGTGTCCCAGGTGTATACTCTTCAATAGTATTTTCCTCTATGGACATTTCATCCGCAAATGGTGAATCATCTTCTACTGAATGCGGTGAATATTCCTCCACCGATAGTGGTGAGTACTCCTCTGGAGGATTAGATTGAACCGACAATGGTGAATAATCTTCTACCGATTGTGGTGAGTATTCCTCTTGAGGGTCAGAGTCATCCGACAATAGTGGATTATCCTCTACCGACTGTGGTGAGTACGCCTCTTGAGGATCATACTCCTCTTGAGGATCAAAGTCATCCGACAATGGTGAATAATTTTCTACCGATTGTGGTGAGTACTCTTCTTGAGAATCATACTCCTCTTGAGGATCAGTCTCAGATGAGCTATGGTTACACATTTCCTCAATCTACAGATAAATGACAAACAGACACCCATTAATTAATTTGTCAGTAAATAAATAAATAAAATTTGAGAACTTTAAAAAATTACTGGGCTTATAATCAACTCCCATTGGAGTGAAAAACAATTAATGGAAAAATAAAAATAAAAATAAAAATTTACTCTTTTTTTTTTTTTGGTTGGAAAACCGCCATCAGTCGCCGGAAAACCGCCATAGGCTGCTGGAAAACCGCTCTGGGTTGACGAAAAAAAATCGTCAGAAAAAAATGGACTGTCGCCTGAAAATGCACCGGAAAATTTGGTCGAGCGCCAGAAACGGTGCCGGGAAAATTGGTCGGCCACTGGAAACGGCGCCGGAATCGACATCGGGAACTGGTCGGTCACCGGTAACCGTCGTCGAAAACCGCTCCGATCATCGGAAACGGTTGACCGTTATGGTGTAACACGTTCGTGCCACGTGGCAACAAGGGATTCGGCCACGTGTCATTGCTGACAGACCCCTTCCACGTGTCACTCTCTGGATGGTCACGTATCAACAGCACATAACTGCTGCCCACATTCACACGCGTATAACAGGCGCGTGTGGTGCACACGCCACCTTTCCGGAATCATCTGCTGACCGGAAAAATACCATCCGACTCCAAATGTCTTCCTAATTCCATTAATGCCCTTGGTTTTGAAAAATAAGTCTGGGGTGAAGTACACTCACCGCCCTAATAGCGCGTGGTACTGTTCATCATCTTCAACCTTTTAAAAAAAAATCTGGAAAAATTTTGCTCCCCAACCCAGTTTTCAATCGACTCGTTCTCACTCGTTACTTGACAAAATTTTGAAATTGCGGTGTCGTTAGAAAGCTTGGGATCTCTAGTTTCTAATGATACCAGATTAACAACAAATTATGTATATTATGACCCTCTACGACTATCTTAAAGTCTCGGTTTTAAGGCTCTATTTCTTAATGTTCATATGCAAAAACTTGAAGTTTTCATGGCATATAACAAAAATTAAACAATTCACATAGAATTCGAAATTCACATAAGCATATTACATGTATTAATGAATTCGAAATTAAAAAAAAAAAAAAATTTCTCATACAATTCACCAAAAATTACAGTAACATATATATATGAACTTATTAATTGCCAAGAAAATTAAATCATGGCATTCAACATATGTAAATTTATTGCAACTTAAATCATGTTGAAAGATAATCATTTGATTTCACAAATTAACAAGTCCATATGATCCGTACATATACATTAAAATCTGTACATATAATCCATTTGCATATGGAACATAAAACAACAAAAATATGATAATATAGCATTACTAAAACACATACATTGTGTATAATAATTCCGAAAAAACATCAATCAATTTGTTTTACATGTTATTGATTCATCAACAATAAAACATTGATTCATGCTTATCATAAAAATTTCCAAACCAGAAAACATACTTTCAAGCTTTGATACCAATGATGATTATACTAAATCATATAAATATAGGAAGAAAGTGATCATTTACATACCTTACTTCGGTTCTGGAACGAATACAGTATGTTTCACAGGTCAGGAAAGAGCCACCAATAATTGGGACTCAAACTCTATTCACAGTATAAGAATCCTCTCTCTTTCTCTGTTTTCTCTCTTTTCTGTATTTCACGTTAAAACCTTAAACTCACTTACAGACACTCTGTATTATATATCACAGTGTCCTACAAACAGTCACTTACTGCATAAGTGGGCAGTTATTTTCTATAACTGATGTAAGTGGTTAATGTGTTGTGTTGGGTTGGGCTTCATGGGCCAATGTCATAGAATTGGGTTTGGACCCATCTTGGGTGTACCCAATATATACCCAATATATATATATATAATAACGGTATTTAAAGGGAATTTGAAGAGAAAAATGAAATTTGGAAGAGAAAATATTAATAAGATTTTAATTAGGAAAGTAAATCTACGTGAGATGGAGAAAAGAAAAGAAATTAATGACAGATAATGGAGAAGAAAATAAAAAAGAAATCAATTTATTAAATCTAAACCATGCATCCAAATCTCATAAATCCAATGACTTAAAAATCGTGTCAACTTTTTGTCAAAAATTGTGTCCTCCGATCGCTCCCGATATATATATATATACATATAACTAGGATCACTAATTTTATTTTATTTTAAAATGTAAAGTTTTATGCTCTGACGCGTTATGAGTTATGACTTACGATCTTGTCAAAATTATTTCATTGATTTCCATAAAATAACGCAAGTGGCAAATAGTTTGTAGATTAGAATTTTCCTTGTAATTATCTAGTCATTAGTCAATTCCTTGTATGAGAACGATATCTCTCGTCTCTTTAATCAGTATAACACAAAAACAAATGATCTAGAATTAAAACTTGTCCTCATATGATGAAATCAGTCTTTATACAGTCAACAAAATTGATCAATAGAAAAATCAAATATTTTCATAGTACGTCAGATTAAAAAAAAGGTCAAAAAAAAAAAAGGGATCGGGCTTTATTCACACTAGGCTTCAAGCCTGGCCCTTGTATATGGGATGTTCACAGTGGTACATTTAGAGGCTCCAAGTATATGGGTACATCAAACAAATTACAGCTTTAACAAACCCGCTAGCAAAACAAAAGGGCTCGATCCATTAGCTTTGGTTGGGACTCGGGTTTAACAAAATGGTACTCGGGTTAAAAGCGTAACATCCAAGGTCAAGCTAAAACCTATGGGTTGAATACTTGAATAGAATTATTGGTTAATGCTAGGAAACCGTGTTATGTATTAATGTAAGAGCATCTCCAATGCAAATATACATTTGGATATTTGTATTGGAAAAAATTGACTACCACATAGGATAAATAATTAAAAAATTAGAAAAATTCTCTCTAATGCAATTATCGATCTTCGATATGGAGATGATGAGGCAAACAAAAAATTAGAGAATATGGAGTTGAGTTTCTAATTATAGAAAATCTCCTAGAAATGCTAACTTGGATTTCTAACTCTTACCACTAATAATATTAGAGCTCATTTAATTATAAAATAAAAGTAGAGAGAGTGAAATAATTGTTTTATTATGATTGGTCATAAAATAGATGTATATTTTATTTTAGATAATTGTATTGGAGATGTAAATATGTATTTCTCTAAAAAAAAATTCAAAAATGGGTCCATAATGAATAGAAATGCCGATGTGGCACTATTTAGAAACTCAAAAATCTATTTTTACATTAGAGATGCTCTGAGACCACATGTTACCGGGGTACGAGTCACGCATAAACAATATGATCCAAAGCTATACTCAAGAATCAAGATAATTAACACTTGATTATGAACTAATCAAGATGCTTATTATTCCCTTCTAAATAGGTGAGTCATCCTCATAAATAAAGTACATTTCTAGGCACTTATAACTCGTTATATCTATATTGACCCAAACGTTGGAATATAAACGCAAACCACAGTCAACGTTATTAACCTCTTTTCTTTCTTTCCTTTATGGATGAGAAGTTGAGAACTCATACAAAGACTCCGCTCAGGCCACCATAAGTCCCGACGAACCCATGCCCGTTCACACATCTCCAGTTTAATTAACCACTATTTGTCAAAACGCTTTTTATTATTAGTCAAACTCATTTCTACGTACGTGGAAGCACCGATGGTTTGAATTATTTGTGCTCATTAAATTTCCTTGTCAAAATTCACCTATGTCAAATTTATGGATATTTCATCAATTTGTCATTTCCTATCATTTGCCTTATGATTCTCTATTGCAATTATACAGATTTTACATGGCAATTGAATCACAAAATACTCAAAACAATCAAATTTGGCGGCGTAAGGAGATTAATTAGAAAAATCGTATACAGTAGTACCATGCTTTGAAGCTTTCAGAATTTAAATAGCTATTTTTTATTTTTTCCAGGTGACAATAGATAATTATTATTTTTCAAAAAAAAAAAAAAAAAAAAAAAAGCACAAAAACAGAGTTTCTAGTAATGTAACAAAAACCTGGACGAAGAATATTTTGATTGTCTCTATAAGCTGAATTTGTCTCTTCATGACAAGAAATTTTTTATTTTTATACTAAATAACTAAAATGGTCGCAAAAGATTATAATTTGGTAATATTAATCTCCCTGATCGAGCTATGGTAAGTGAAGACTGAGGATATTTTCGGGGAATACAAAGGAAATTATTTGGGAGGATTTACCAAACCTTTGGGTCTTAATCTCCTTTTTTTTTTTTTTTCAATGAAATCATGGCTGTGACCTTTGCTATTGAAGCCATTGTTGGGAACTTTATATGCTTCATAGTCTATTGAGAGAATTTTTTATTTTTTTTAATCAAATAAAATTCGTCAAATTCAATTCTAACCGAAAAGTAGTAAAATTTCGTTTTTGATCAACCTTGTAGTAAAAGGACTATGTTGCCCTTAATGATCGAATTACATGTTATATATGTTACATGATGAACTGAAAACATATTACATGACAAACTATTATGTAATGTTCATCGTAAACCCAGAAATTGAAGAAATAATGATGAACTTTGAAATATTACATGGCTGATTATCATGCAATTTTCATCAGAAACCCAAAATTTTGAAAAACTTTAAAATTGATTTTGAAAACCATGACATAATCTAAAATAGTATCAAAATCCATAAAATATAAACAAATACAAACAATTGTGACTAGAAGGAAGAAAAAGGGATTTTGGAGAGATAAAGTGAAGAACTAAGAGTGAAGGAAGAAAGAGAAGGAAAAAAAATTATTTAGGGGCATTTTCGTCACTTTCATGTTAATTTGGTATAGTTTTTGGAAATTTTAGTTGAATATGGTTTTATTTTGAAAACAATGTTAAAAGTGAATTTTGATTTCAAAATAGGTTAGATTTATCTATTTCGTCTATTAGTATTTTTTTTTTTTTTTTTAATTTAACCACATTAATTTACCTAGTATATATTGACCTTCGATAACATTATATTCTTAAAACAGTAAACACATTAATGTAATATATATTCAGTTATATACACATATGAGAGACATCTCATTTAAGGTTTGTATGTTTGTTGTTATGGTCAGCAACATCAACTATTCTTTAAATTCAACTTTCCATTCTTTTTTCTTTTTATTAAAGAGTAACCATACAATCCAATTGTTAATATAATTGGGTCTATCTAGTAGTATATATATAATCCCCTTCTTTAATTGATTTGATCAATTTATCTGCTTCAGTTGTTGAGAGATTTTTACAACGAGCTCTACCTTACTATATACCAAAAAAATTAAATAACTAGACCCTTTATTTCAATTATGGAGATCAATCAAATGAGAATACATGACCTCAGCTTATTCAAGTTATCTTTAATGTAATATAACATAAAATAACTCTCTAATCAGATCGGACCTCATTTTTTTCGTGCTAGTTTGATTATCTCATATGATAATAAGTGATAATTAAATCGAGTTCGACCTGATTTCTAAATAATATAACAAGCTAGTTGGGAAACTTAGCCTTGTAATCTGTCCACAACTGGTTGACATTCTTCCCCAGCAAATCAACAAAGTAGCTATCATTATATCCATCTTTCATCTTCTTGTTCAGCTCTGCAACGAATCCATTTCTCAAACTGTTACAATAATCCAGAAACCTTGCCGTCACGTCGTACCCTTGATCCCACCTGTTCCCTTGCCCCGCCTTCACCCAGTGACTCGGTGCGTAGTTCGCCTTCAACCTCACGTAATCTGCGATCCCTTCGGTCAATCCTGTGGGAGCCTGGTTGTTGCCGAACCATTGCCATACGTGAGCCATTTCATGGTAAAGCACCCCGGTGATTTCTCCTCTCACGTCACCGGAATAGCCTCCAATGTAGTTCGCACTGACGTGGATTTGATCACCGTTGCTGGTGTAGGCTACTCCGTCCATGTTGTCGATGAATAGGCTGACTTTCTGCGTGTTTTTCCGGTCAGCTGCGTTGGTTTGCTGGAAGATCCTCCAGATGAAGTCGGTGGCGGAGGATAGCGTTTGCTTGCTGTAGGCTTCACCGATTTCATTGTTAAAGCGAGCGCCGCCGGCAGTGTTTCCGGCGTTGTTGGTGACTACGTAGTCGACTGCATGGCTGCTTTGCAGCAGTGATGATAGGGTTAATAGTAAAGAGAGGTATAGCATGTAGTTAGCCATGAGAATGAAGAAGCGCATTTGATTTTTGTGAAGAGAAGTTTTTGTATGAGAAAATTACGTTGGTGCGCTATGGTTTATATAGAGTTGGAATTTGGAAATATGTGAACGGAAAATTGAAGCGTAATAAATTATGGTCAAGAGTGTTATGCTTAATTAGCCAATGACTAATCATATACTGCATATCAATATCAAAATGTAAATCGTCATTAAAATTTAAAATGTTCAACATTTTGAAGATAATTAAGTTTTTTTATTATTTGAATTGTCACTTTCTGCCTTCAATCATGTTTGTGTTGATAAGTCTATATCGGAATATGTTGTCTGTTTCCAAAAGAAATGCAAATTGCAATGGAGTATCCTCAATTTAGGTGTAATTGCAGTTGGATCGCACTTTTACCTAAATAACATATTATTACTCTAGAATAAATGGTTGAATATTGATACAGTTTCTTTAGTTGCATTGACTGATTGATATAATTAAGTAGGGTTATAGGGTATATATATGTTAAAGGGAAACTCCGAAACTACCCTTAAAAGAAACGGTAGCCATAAAAATCTTTAAAAATGAGAAGAAAAAAAATACCATCGCTATTTTGTTCACAAATGCCCAAAAAACAATTCATCAACTCACCAAGATTTTCAAATGTATCCTTAAAATCCATAAATGAAATCCTAAACTCTAATTACCACCGTCATATTTTTCTTCTTTTCTGTCATCAGAATATCATAAAAATATAACAGTAAGAAATTATAAAAAAAATTTAAGAAAAAAATATATAGGAGATCTTTTTAGGAACTAATCTCCATTTATATAAATATTAAGATCTCCATTAAATCTCTATGGAGGATATCTCAGTGGGATCGGTATGATCGCCTCAAATATATTTTTTAATTATTTGATTTAATTTTTTATTGTTTTTAAGATTTAATTATAAAAAATTTATTAAAATATTTGATAAAATGTATTGCTTATGAGTAATTTGGACATTTCATAATCTGTGACAGATCAACTTATTAACTTTAATGGTTAAACGTTAATTTTGTCAAGGGTATAAATGTATCATTTGAACAAAACTGTGATCTAATTGCAATTACACATAAAGTAGGAATGCATTCAGGTTGCTCCATTGCATTTTGCCCTAAAAAGAAAGATAAAATCTCAATCTCTCATTTTTCATTGACTTTGACTTCGACGACTCAGGGCTTAGGCAGTTAGGCGTTTGCCGACCAAAAAAGTCTTGAAGTCGATAGCAATAAATAGAAATGGTTTATCTTTACAACTTTGATTCTCTCCTTACTCAGCTCTAACTCACATTTTATAAAACATGCGATTGATTTTTAATAAAATAATAATAACCACTAATTTATTATAATGTTTATATGTCATGAGGTCATTAAAAGATGATCTTGAAGAGTTTAGGTTAGAAGATGATGCAAATTCGTGTAGGTAATCTGTATGTTCACCTATTCAATGTATACTTTTCAAACTTCCCATTAATGTTATTTCCTTTCATTTTTCATAAATGGATTATTAACCAAATATCATAAAGATAAATATTATATTGTATGGACAAGATGAGATTATCCAGTGATATACCTCTTAGACCTACCTCATTATAGCATATAGAGGGATGGGTAGAAGGTATGACCCTACTAACAAAAAGAATAAAATAAAAAACTCTTAAAAAATATATAAAATTTTAATATAGTATTAACCTCTCTAAATTAATATTCTTGGGACCACCCCCCCACCCCCTCGAGTATTAATTTAGAGGGGTTATTAATTTGGAGGGTTTTAATGTGATTAATTAGAAACCAAGCTATGATACTCACCCTATAAATATTGAGGCTTATTCTTTGGTTGTATATAACAAAAGAGATCTCAAGATATACCAAAAAATTCTATTCCTAATAGCTTCTAAAAATTCTCTATTTTCTATCTTCTTTGTTAAAACAAGAGGACAGTTCAAAAGATGAAGGATTAAATCAATAATATCAAACATAGTGGCATTGTGCAAACTAGCTAGCATCTTGAAGTACTTTTCTTGTTCTTGATTATTATGTAATATATTTTGTATTTTTATGTAATTATTAATTTATACATAAAAAGAAATTGGGATTGAAATTTTACATTGGGTTTCAAAAAGAAATTGTTAATTATTATGATAGAGGGGTTTATTAATTTTTTACATTGACCCGAGTCGGATTTTTTATTAATTTGGAGAGGATATTAATTTATAGAAGATTAATTTACAGGGGTTCTACCGTAAAATTTAATTGGGCTTAATCTGTCTTCTTGTATGGGTTTGCATATTAGTCATTAGTTCTAGGTCTTTTATATTCAAAACAATCTATAGAATGAAACAACTGCTAGAAAACAGAATAGCTAGCAGAGCAAACAAGCAGCAAAAACGTAACACGTAAGAGAAAACTTTAAGTAATTAGTTTAATCATTCACGCTAATTATAGTATTCTAAATATCTCAGAGTCACCATTTTTGCTGCAGGCTTGCATAGAATATTAATTAAAAAAAATAGGCTACTAGATTATATATACCGAGAAGTGATTAGGGTTTTTTTTTATTCTTTCTAAAAGCTATTTGAAATTAGGAATATGTAAAAGAAGGAATTCTATGCCATATCAAATTAGAATAAATTTGGAAATATATATTTGAAAGAGAATATTTTAATTGTAATCTAGTGATTTGAAATTAAGTTAAAAGTTAAAAGTCAGTATTCCTTACTTTTTTTTTTAGTTGATTTTTTGGTAATTTTAAGTTGTTTAACCACTTATAAAAACAAACAAAATAACTTAATAAGTTTAATTCAGGCTCATTTAGTTTTAAGTGGAAAAAAACAACGGCCCCTTATAGTTGTGCATCAGTGCATTACATGCATAAATATATATGAGTTTTTATTCAACTTTTAAATCTTTTAAAAGGACCATTTTATTACATAAAAATATATGATTTGTATTTAAAAATTATTTTCTTAATTTTCTGAATTACAATATATCAAATCATCACTCATCAATTAATTTTCAACCTTTTAGGCTTTTAATAACATCCACTCATTTTCAATATTTCATATTTCTAGAGTTAATTGATGTTTAGATTGTTTACTTGTTTAGTAATTGACCAAGAAAAAAAAAATAATATCGATGGAATGACTTTGAAAAGTCGACAGAGAGATATTTTACCGAAAAACCTTCTTCGAAGGCAACGAAATGTACATACATAGAATATATCCTTACTTTTTTTTTTTTTTTTTTTTGACACTTGGGTCTACTCCTATTCTTTTTCAAACCATTTAATCAATTTCGGTGGTGAATTGCCGTCATTCAAAACATATTTATTTAATACTTTTATCTATATTTATGGGAAAATTGCACAGATTTCCTCTGAATTTATGTCTAATTATATCTGGATGAATGGTTAACACAAAAAGGAGCGAATATTGACACTCATATAATTTATTAGTACACTCATTTTTATAAGTACATCCAAATCTAAAATTCTAAAAAATAAATATTACTATAAGCACCTATCATAATACCAATATTACCCTCATTGAAATAAATATATTCATTTTAATACATATTATTTATAAACACTCTTAAATTATTATCACACCCAATTTATAAAAAATATTATATTATTTTTGGAATCAAATCATCTTTTAATGATGGTTCAATTTACTCTCGGAAATATCTCGAATGTAGGAGCCTTATAAAAGGAAATATGTGGAACCGTATATGGGGTTAAGAGATTTTCAATCTAGAATTTTCTTATTTATACAGCTATCTTAAAAATAAATAAATAAATAAAAATAAAAATAAAAATAAAAAACCCTTGTTGATATCTACTTCTATCATTAAAAAAATATATTTTGTTTATCGATAGAGTTCATAACTATATACAAAAGAAAGACAAAAACAATATGATAATCATGTGATGATGAAAAAGTTTGATACTTGAAATAAAATTAGAGTTTAATTAGGGTTTATCATAAGTTTTTTTTTATTTTTATTTTTTTGAAAAGTAAATTTTTTTTTTTTTTAATAAAGAAATATAGTTGAAGATATATGTGTAATTAATGAGTGTATATAATATTTGGTTTATTTTTAAGAGTAGTGTTACTTTGCCCAAATTTAGTGCTCAAATGACGTGACAACATTCTTATCCATTCATTTAGATCAAGCAAATCTAATGCAATCTAAATGAATGGATGAGAGTGTTGTCATGTCATTTGGACACCAGATTTGGACACCAAATTTGGACAAAGTATAATTACTTTATTTTTAATTAAAGTAATTTGTCCTTATTGATAAATTTCTATTAGGATATTTTTATAATTAATTTTTTTTTTTATAAAATATAGATATACTAATAAGTTTTATAGGTATCAATATGACACCTAATACAAAATTGTACAAATTTTCTTCGATATCAGATGATTTTCAGCACACATAACTTTTGGTCGGCTTTTGCTATCAAATTACTAAAACGTGTGGACCCTATGATATTAGAAAATTCAACACGGGAAAATATCGGAGAAAAATCAATGCATCAATTCATGGACATTTGATGAAATAGTGACTTCAATTCATGCCCAATTGAAGAGTTCAGTTATATGCATCAATTCGTATAAACTTTTGAGTAAAATTGACTTCAATTTAAGATTTTTTTCTTAAAAAAAATAAACATCAATTCATCAATTTAATCTTAATTCAAAGGTTGAGAAGAGTATAATAGTAAATGATCATCATGGACATTTGATGAAATAATGATGCTAGGATACCCCGCAATTTTTTTTTTAATCAAAATTCATACTCAAATGACATGGTATGTGAGTTGTTAACATATGTAAATCAAGAGAGAATTAGAAGATATCAGATGACGATGGTTGTCTTTGTCTTTGATGATTGATATAATATGAGAGAGAGTAATGCTATAATACCCAAATTCGGTGTCTAAATCTGGTGCCCAAATGATGTGGCAACAATGTAGACCATTCATTTAAATCATGTAAATCTAATACAATTTAAATGAATAGTCTATATTGTTGCCCCATCATTTGTACACCAGATTTGAACATTAAATTTGGGCAATGTAGCATTGCTATATGAGAGATCAGAGAGTGATGCTGTGAGGATTTAGTGAATTTTCTTTAGTTTTTGTTATTTATTTTTAATTTGAGTTTGAGTGAATGTGTGAATTAGGATTTTAAAAAAAATGGAACTGGTTGGAACTTTCAGTTCCATTCTAGTTTTTAAAAATTTTGAACCGGAACCGGTCTGGTTCCAACAGTAAAGGTTTCGGTTCGACCGGCAGTCACCTCTAATTAAGAGTAATGCTAGGCTTTCCAAATTCTTTCCCAAATGATGTTGACATGTGAGGTGTCAATACCCCACATCATTCATCAAATAATCTCATGATTTACAAGATGTTGACACCTCACGTGCCAATATCATTTGGGAAAAAATTTGGGATGCCTAGCATTACTCATTCATTAGTTGTGTACCATTTTCAAGTTTTTATAAAGTTTCATAAAATCCTATGTTGAGCTGATGATGTAGTGGAAGCTCTATCGAGAAAAAACATGTAAGAAACAAATCGAAAATAAACAACCTACTAAAGTTCCGTTGATTTGCGTACGAATACCGGAAAATTAGGCTTCAAGTTCGTTGATTCATAAGGAATACAGAAATTGAGAGATAATTAGAGAAACTCTAAATTTTATAAATCAAAAACTAAATTGCCCTTTGGCTTATAGGATTATTTAAAGCAAAGAAATCCTAACCCTAATCGTATTCCTTACAGAACAAGAAAAACGAGCCTAATTATGAAAAACACGAAAATTACTAATAAAGGCAAAATTGAGATTAAAGCGGAAACTACTACTACTACTAAGAATCCTAAGAAGACTGAAATTGATGGAAGTCAATTCGGATGTGGAAATCTCAATTTATTGCGAAAAAGAAATTTTCCTAAAACAGCAAAAACAGCCTTTTCAGGACCTAAATGATGAAATTTGGCTAAAAAAGGGTATGCCACAATAGCAAAGCTATTAAGTATCTCCTCTTTCGCCGAAACATTTCAACTGTGAAAGTTTCATGTCATTCCAACTCCGTCGCTTGGCCTTTCTTCTTGGTCTTTTTTCGATCCCACTCCTCCATATATTCCAATGCCATGTAATCCAATGCTGTTGCATCAGCTGATCTGCTAACATCTGTAGTATGTGGCTAAAATTAATTTTTAAAAAATTCACTTTCACTGTCTTTAACTTTAGTGTATTATCTCAGGTGTTTCATAATCGGAACAAATTAGATTAGCTCAGGAGAGGATTGATTCCTCAAAAGAGATTGTTGCACTTTCTCTTTTTCTTTTTTCTTTTTCATTTTTTTTTTCATTATTACACCTATCATCCATTCTTAGTAATATGGTTGGACACTTCCTCTTCGCCTCAGTGATAAGGATTCAAGTCCAACATTTGTCAATAAACTCCTTACCTAATGATGTTACGATTTTTTTAAAAAAAAATTTACTTTTATAATACCGAGTCTAAGGACAAGTGACTTAATTTTAGGTACAAAAAGATAATTTTTGTAAAAACGGAGTAACTTTTATAAATTTTTCTTAATTTTAATTAATTAATTTTTTTTTATAATTAAATTTGAACAAAACTTATAAATCTCAAAATTCTTCCAAGGATTAATTAACAAGCTTCATCTTATTGAGGTTTGCCGGATCATAATACCCTCACACAGCCTCACACCCATGACCCATATCAATAAAAATGTAAATCATTTCTCAGTTTTCTAATATCCAAATTGTAATAGAAGAAAAAAATGTGAAAGAAAGAAGCCGGCACGCAATTCATATCTGGCGTTGATTTTGACTTGGCAGTTGGGAGTATCATTGACTCCGACTTTTCAACCTACGCGTAAACTTTGTTAATTTCTTTGGCTTCTGGAATATAAACTATGTTTAACCTATTGAAAATCTATCTGCTGCTTCCGAATTCATACAAATGGCCTTTGTTTTCCATGAGAATTGAGAAGACAGAGATTAGTCAAACACAAACACAATTCATACAAGGCAAGCAAGTGGTTGTAACCTGTAAAGGATAATATTCAATTGGCAGACATTTTGACTCATTGAATATAGTTACATCCAGAAGTTGGTTCCAAATTAAGGATGTACTGGTGATATAGACGGTGATATATAGTCATTGAAACTTCAACAATATTTTCTTTTTCTTTTTTTTCAAAAACTTCAACAAAACTGTTAGGATTTGTATGACACTAGTATGTACAGTTTGCCAAGTTTAGAATTATCCCATAATTTATTGTTAATTACTTTTGATGATTATTATTAATAAAAGCATTTATTTGAGCAAATTCATATGGTAATAGGACTATTCAATAGGTTACATTTAAGGTATGTTTGGGATTGCTTTGTTCAAGAGATAATCAGTTTTATGGAAAAAGTAGATAGGTCCTTGGTAAACTAAATTTTAAAATGGTTTTAGTTTCTGAAAAGATGGAAAACGTATTTGACAAATTGACTGAAATAGACATCATTAAACAATATGAAAAATAATGAAATGATATATTTAAAAAATAATAAAAAGTTCAAACTGTCGTAGACTCGTAGGTAGATCTGTCCACCTCCACTGTTGGAGGAAATACCAGCCACCATTGATGACGCCGATGTCACCAAACCTCCTCGGAATTGGAATACTCCGGTGGTGACCACCACCATTATTGATATTTATATTGTAATACTTCAAAAATAATATACCGACTATAAATAAAAAACATAGAGGAAATTAATCAAATCTAAAATTGGTCTATGAGTCTATGACTTGACGTTATACACTAGTCCTATATATAATCAATAAATATATCTATATATAAAAGATTTGTCACATATGGCTTAAACCTCAGTTTTATCAAGAAGAATTGGGATGTGATTAGAGATGACTTCTTGAGTTTTTTGAGGGAGTTTCATAAGGATGTGACGGTAGTGAAACACTTGAATAGAACTTTCATTGCGTTAATCCCTAAACTTGGCAATCCGGAAAGCATTATGGATTTTAGACCTATAAGTTTAGTTGGTTATATTTACAAAGTGTTAGCAAAAGTCCTAGCGAATCACTTGAAGATAGTTATGAATTCGGTTATAGGTGAAACTAAAATGGCCTTCGTCAAACAACGCCAAATCATTGATAGCTTTGTGATAGCAAATGGGATCATCCATAAGTGGAGAAGTGATCCTACGGGCGACATTGTGGTGAAGTTGGATTTTGAGAAGGCTTATGACAGTGTAGATCGCTCTTTTCTGGATTTTGTGATGGATAGTATGGGTTTCGGTGGCAAATGGAGGAATTGGATTCTACATTGTATTTCTACACCAAGGCTCTCGATGCTTGTCAACGGTAGCCCTACTGAAGAATTCGGTATTGAAAGAGGCCTTCAACAAAGTGATCCCTTGTCTCCCTTTCTCTTTAATATCGTAATTGAGGCCTTAAATTGTTTGGTTAAAAAGGTTGTCGGCTTGAACCTTATGAGAGGGACTATTCTTGTCAATAATGTGATCCATATTTCCCACCTCCAGTTCGCAGATGACACAATTCTTTTCGTGGAACTGAATGTGGACTGCCTTATGACCCTCGAAGAGGATTCTACATTGCTTTGAATTGGTGTCTGGATATAAATTTCCACAAATCGGGTCTCGTTAAAGTTGGGAAGAAGTCAATTATGGATGAGAAATGGGCTGAAATTTTCGGGTGTAAACAAGTCTCTCTCTCCATGGTGTACCTTGGCCTTCCTCTTGGACCAATCTTGGCACCAAGTCTTTTTGGTATCCAATTATCCAAAAAATTGAGAATCGCTTGGCTCTGTGGAAGAAGCAATTTTTGTCGAAAAGTGGTCATCTTGTTTTGAACAAATCAATCCTCTGTAGTATTCCTACTTACTATTTGTCAGTTTTCAAGATTCCTATAGAGGTGGCAAAAAAAATTAAGAAGCTTCAAAGGGACTTTTTCTAGGGAGATGGTGTTGAAAAGAGAAAGATTCATTCGATTTATTGGAATTCTTTATGCAAGAATAGAAAGAATGGTGGCTTGGGTATAGGCCACATTATTGATAAGAATAAAGGCTTATTGGCAAAATGGGTTTGGAGATTTGGCTTCGAAGTCTCAGCCTTATGGAAGAGGGTCTTATGTGCTATTTATGGGTTAGATAAGAAGCAAATTCATTGGAACTGGCAGGGGGGTTATAATGCTTCCTACTTTGTGAAAGCTATCTCTTCTCTATTCATCAATGGTTTGCAAACTGAGAGGTTGATTCGTAAGGGAATGCAGATAGTGATTGGTTGTGGAGATAGAACTTGTTTTTTGATGGACATCAGCTTTGAAGGGACCCCGCTATGTGACCTTTTTCCAAGGATCTTTGCCTTAGCCAAGGAAAAAGATGGTGTTGTTGAGAATTTTGGAAGCTGGACTTGGAAGCTGAATAATAGAAGACCAGTTTTTGTTTAGGAATTGGATCAATGGACTAGCTTCTTGACTTTCTTAGATAATGTGATCATGTGAAAGTCAATTACAGACTCTATTGCTTGGGCTTTTAACAGCAACAGTGTGTTCTCAATGAAGTCGTTTTGCAGCAATTTGGAGAACCTCTCTGACGAACCAGGTCCAACCTTTTGTGGAAAGACTTGTGTCCTCCCGAGATAGAAATTTTTGCTTAGAAGGTCCTGAGAGGCAAGATTTTGGTGAGGGAGGTGCTTACTCATTTCGGAATTGGATATGGGCAGTCCGTGAATTGTCCTATGTGCCACAACAGCACTGAGAACATCAATCACTTATTTGTCCATTGTTCTTGGTCTCGGAAGGATTGGAATCAATGTATGAGCTGGTGGGAGATTGTTTGCTATCCAAATAAGACATTCTATGATTGGATGGAGAGCTTGTCTGTTCTTTGTCAAGTTGCAAAGAACTTGAGGGCCTGGAACATTTTGTTTTATGCAATGATCTGGACAATTTAGGAGTGTAGGAATAACCTCATTTTTAGAGACCAAGAAGCTGTCATTGAGAAGGCTGTGGATGAGGTGAAATTTAGAGTTATTTGGTGGTTCAAATGTTTTGGTAAGGGCTTTATGGACCCTGTTTCCACCATGTTGCTCAACGTTAAAGAGAGTTGTGTCTTGAATGTGCCCCATAAGAAGGCGAGTTCAGAGTTATGGTCTCTTCCTCTTGGAGACAATCTAAAATTTAACATCGATAGCTCATCAAGAGGGAAGCCAGGTTCCACCAATATCAGAGGTGTCCTTAGGAACTCTGAAGGGAAGGTCATCTATCTCTTTTCCTTGTCTGTTGGTATTCAAGATTCCAACACAGCTGAGATTTTGGTGATTCATAAAGCTTGCGAATTGTGTGCTTTGAACAAGTTTCTGGCTAGGTGGAGTATTCAAATTGCTAGTGATTCTATGGTTGTGGTCTCTTGGGCTAATAGTGTTGAGAATTATGGAAGTTTCAGGCACATAGACTTAATTTACGATATTGAAGGTTATATGCACCAGTTAAAGGTGCTGTCTATTATCTTCAATCCAAGGGTGTCCAATTATATGGCTGACAGTTTGGCTAAGTTAAGCTCAAGTGGGTCTGAGAATAGGTTAGAGTAGTACCAAGAGTGATCTGTGTCCGTTCCTGTTTTGGTCATGTGCTTTGTTTTGTTGGTTGTCCTTTGGTGTTGTCTCTGCTCTGTTTTTCTTGGTTGTGTTCTATTTTGTTCTTGCCTTTTTGGCTGTTCTTAATATAATTTGTAGTTAAAAAAAAAGGCTTATATACAAACCCACTTTTTGATTGGTGGAGCTTGATAACTCTCTTCCGTACTTCATGAAATATTCCTCATTAGTCTCATTATTTGTTGTTGTAAGCCGGGAGTAGGGTAAAACTTGTAGAGTTAACAAAAGAGCCTTAGATTTAATGGTTGTCATGAAGTTGAAACTTGGAATGAAATTAGAGGGTTTAATGAAACATAGGCCGACATGAAACTTGTGTCTCCGTTTTGTCATTAACAATTGATTTTCTCTAACTATGAAGTTGTTGCCATTCTGTTGCACTGTCAATTAGGGTTTAGGTGAGTTTACAAGGATTAATGAGATAAATATAATAAATAATAAGAAACAACAACGTGTAATTGTAAAGTTGAGATTCTTGAATACTCTTGACAATTTTTTAGGGTATTTATAATTTTTAATATTGTATTATTATTATCATCATCCTAAGTTAATAATATTTTATTATTTAATTTACTCTATTTAAATTAGGGTGACTCTATTAAAATTATTAATTTTACTCCTTACACTTAGGGGTGGACATAAAAACCGAAACCGAATTGAACTGAACCGAACTGAACCAAAAAAGGGTATTTGGTTCGGTTCATAATTTCTATTAGGTTTATACCGATTTGAAATTTGAAAACCGATTTGAGTTCGGTTCGGTTCGGTTTCGGTTTTGGACATTACAAAACCAAACCGAACCGAATAAACCGAATTGCCTTAATTAATTATTTTCTAAGGTTCAATTTTATTATGGACTATTTGTTGATGATGTTTTATTTTGGACTACATTATGTACTACATTTTTTGACTTCTATTTTATATAAGTTATGAAGATTTTATATTTTGATTAAGTATATAGACATAATATGATTGAAATTTTAGATTTGGATCAAAAATAAGGTTGTATTTTGTTTAAATTATTTTTCACTTATTATGCTTTCTTAAAAAAGTTTAAGCTTAAATGTCAAAAATGCAACATAAAGGCCAAAAAAATATAAATAAATAAATAAAAATAAAAAATAAAAAACCTTCAAAACCCAATAAGCCCAAAACCGAATTGAACCGAACCGAGATAAGGGTGTTCGGTTCAATTTGGTTCAAACCGATTCACATTTTCAAAAACCGAATATATGTCAGTTAAATACGGTTTTGGCCAAAACCGAACTTAACCAAACCATACCCACCCCTACTTACACCCTTTAAAATACCAAAACTATCCTTTAAGTAATTTTTTTTTTAACTTTTTTTTTTTTCTCATTACACCTATTTCTCTTCATTTGCTTCCACTACCACAAAAAACAAAATAAATAAATAAATAAACTACGTACAGTTTCTTCGTTCCCTTTAACAAATATTATAGAATTTACTCAGATAATATATATATATATATCATATTCAAATAAAGAGGAAATAGTAGGAATTGACACTCTTTTCATGTTGGATTTTGAGAGTATTATTATATTAATAACTTAAGTTTAAATTGCACCAAAGGATTAAAATAACCATATCTCCTTCTTTTATTACATGAGTGGTGCTATTGGCACTTCTACTGCTGAACTATTTATACCCCACTTTTAAAATTATTTAAAATTCCTTTTTTCCTTTATCAAATTACTTAAAGAGACATACTATTTTTATTAAAAAAAATCATGTACAAAGTAAAATTAATAAAACCCCACTTTCCTTATTTCAAAACCGTAATACCCTAATGACATATATTATTTTAAGTCACTGAATGTTTACTATTTTTGTTTATATTTTCTTTCAGATCTCGATCTCATGTTTCATATTTTTAGTATTTATTGATTTTATTGTTTCACATGTTTATTTAGTTTTTCTTTTCAAATTCCAGATCCATGTTTGATTTTTTTTTTCTCTCTGGCTTATTTTCTTTTAGATCTTCTAGGCATTCTATGATTTGTGTCAATTCTTTTGTAGATTTTATTCCGGATCTTCCATAGTTAGTTTAGTGTTTTTTACCAAAAAAAAAAAAAAACGGGAAACGAAAACACACCAAGAACACCTAATCTCTGATGAAACGAAACCACACCAAAACTCTAAAAAAAATCATCAAACGATCAATATCACACTCATAATCTACCACCAACAATCCAATTGACTACAGAAGAAAAAAAAAAAAAAAAAAAAAAAAAAAAAAAAGGTCTTGCGAATGGTTGTGAGAAAATTGTATATAAAAATTAGAGATTAAGTGTATTTTAAATTTTACATTTTTGAAAAAGAAATGGGGTGCATTAAGTTTGAAAAATATATAAAAGGGTAATCCTGAAAAAAAAATCAAAAAAAAAAAAAAATCAATAAAACGATTTAATTTTATATAATTAAATTAAAATTTTAAAAAGTGAGGCATAAATAGTTCAATTTGTAGGGATGCCAATAGCACCACTCTATTACAAAGAGTGATTGTAGTCAAAATCAAAAACTACCACCAACTCCTTCCAAGACCTTGTTTGAATAGACTTACAAGCACAATAATGTAATACTAGTAATAAGGAAACATAATCAGCTAAAAGCAATCAAACCATAACACAACACAACACAAGCAATTTTACGTGGTTCACCAAAATTGTCTACGTCCACGGAGGCACCGATTTCAATAGATAATGAGAATAACAAGTACAAGAGATTACCTCTATCCCACAAGCCTTCTCCCTCTCTCTCTCTAGGTCTCAATCCTTCAACCTCACAATCACTCTTTATTCTAGGTTTTTCTCTCTAGCTTTATTGTCTCTACACATTTGCACACATTTAATCTAAAAGCTCAACTAACAACTTACTTATATAGTGAGACTTTTAGCTAATTACAACATAGCCCAATAAAACCTCAAATTACAAATATGCCTCAAATACAAATACATGTTACTTTGAGACAAACATCAACAATCTGCACCTTATCGAAAAGAAACTTCAACCTTTGAAAATCATTGGATAACGCCGTGTTTATAACACCTCCACCTTGACAAGAAAATCCCTTCCCACACACTTCAAGTGGTGAGGTGCCAACCTAAACTCAACAAGAGAAAAGGTTTAGTAAGCTCAAGCAATGCTCAAATTTGTCTTTTGTAACCAACTTGGTAAGCATATCAGATGCATTCTCATCCGTGTGAACTTTTTCAATGGAGACTTTACCCGAGGTAATCCAATCACGTATTTTGTGGAATCTGATGTCAATGTGCTTCATTCTCACATGGAACACTTGATTCTTTGTTAGAGCAATTGCACTTTGACTATCACACCTAAGCAACATTGAATTTTGCTTCAATCCCATATCATTCACCAAACCCCTCAACCAAATTGCTTCCTTTGATGCTTCCGTGATTGCCTTGTATTCCGCTTCGGTTGTAGACAAGGTGCTAATAGGTTGGAGCATAGACCTCCAAACATCTGCACATGTAAATACATAGCCCGTTGTAGACCTCCTCTTGTCTAAGTCATCGGCATAGTCAGAATCAATAAACCCAACAATATTAGTTTCACCATGTTGTCTTTCAAACATAATACCCAACTCCTTAGTACCTTTCAAATACCATAAAATCCATTTAATTGCATTCCAATAATCTTTACCCGGATATGCCATGTATTTGACAACCACAATAACCATTTGGGAGATATTGGGTCTTGTACATACCAAGACATATATCAAACAACCAACCGCATTTTCATACGGAATCTTCACCATCTCTTCCATCTCGACATCCGTGGAAGGATATTGCTTTGCACTCAAGACAAAGTGTGAAGCAAGTGGAGTAGATACGCCTTTAGCATCAAGCATGCTAAACTTCTCAAACACCTTGTTAATATACTTCTTTTGAGAAAACCACAACTTTCTCACTTACTGATCTCTTTTTATCTCCATCCCTAGGATTTTTTTTAGTAATACCAAGTTCCTTTAAATCAAATTCTCTACCCAAAAGCCCTTTGATTTCATCAATTTTAGACATATCCTAACATGCTATACGCATATCATTTACAAACAACATCAACAAGATAATTGTACCATCATCAAACACATGAGAATAAAAACAACAATCATACTCATTTCTCTTGTAGCCAATCTTCAACATGTAGGAATCGGTTGTACCATTATCTTGGAGATTGCTTAAGTCCATAGAGTGACTTCTTTAATCTACAAACAAGGTTCTCATTACCCTCTTCCTTGAACCCTTCCAGTTGAGCCGTATAAATAACCTTTTCCAAATCCCCATGATGAAATGTCATCTTCACATCAAGTTGTTCAAACTCCATGTTATATTGAGCTACCAAGGCTAACATTACCAGAATAGATGTGTGTTTCACTACTAGTGAGAAATCTCATTGTAATCAACGCCTTCTATTGTGAGAACCTTTTAGTAACCACCCGTGCTTTGAACTTTGATGCTTCATTCTTATGTATGCCTTCTTTCTTCCTAAATACCCATTTACAACCAACAATCTTTTGGTCTTTAGTTTTAGGAATCAACTCCCAAACGGAGTTCTTTTCAAGAGATTCCATCTCTTCCATCATAGCCTTCACCCAACTTTCTCTATCATGATAACCAATTGTTTCATTAAATGTAGATGGATCTCCCTTACTAGCCATGAGTGAAAAATGCACTTCATCATTCTCATCATCCCAACCGTACCTTTGCGGTGGCTTTGAGACTCTTCCTGGCCTTTTTTGAGCTATGGATCTAGGTTCTTCAAGAACCACTTCTTATTGTACCTTCTCATTTCCGCTATCACTATTGTTTGTAGTAATAGGAATTTCGGTCACAACTCCTCTCTCACCATCATCCTTGGCTTCTTCCTTCGGCATGGAGGTTTTATCAAAAACTACATCTCTAATAAGAATTTTTTTTCTTGTTGGCCATATCATAAAACTTGAATTCCTTTAGTCCTTTCTCAAACCCGAGAAATATGTATTTAAGTGACTTTGATTATAGCTTGTTCCTCTCATCAATAGGAATAAGAGCATATGCATTGCACCCGAAAACCTTTAAATTAGAGTAGTCAACTTCCTTACTCATCCATACTTTTTCCATCGATTTAAACTCAAGTACCTTCGATGGTGACTGGTTAACCAAATAACAAGCATGATTAACCACTTCTACCCAAAAAGATTCGGGCATCCCAGCATGAAGTCTCCCACATCTAGCTCTCTCCAAGAGCATTCTATTCATCCTCGCCGCGACACTATGTTTTTTGAAGATTTTTCTTCATGGAAATGTCTTGTAATTCCTTCAACTTTGCAAAATTTAATATATTTGCAACTCTTGTACTCACCTCGGTTGTCACTTCTCAAATACTTTATCTTCCTCCACATTTGGTTCTCCGCTTCCGCCTTCCATTCCTTGAACTTTTCAAAGACCTTGGCTTTCTCCTTCATGAAGTAAACCCAAACTTTCCTAGAAAAATCATCCATGAAAGTAACAAAGTAGCGAGCTCTACCATTTGATCTAGTTGGTGCGGGCCCCCACACATCGGAGTGTATATAATCGAGCAACCCCTTGCTTCCATTTTCCTTGCTTGGAACTTTGAAGCTCACTTTGCATTGCTTTCCCATAACATAATACTTGCAAAATTCTAGCTTGCATGACCCCACACTTTTCAACAATTGTTGCATATGTAGCTTGCAATGCTCTCTCACTCATATGCCGTAGCCTTAAATGCCAAAGTTGAGTGTCATCTTTGCAATTTTCTTCTTCTATGAAGATAGTTGCTCCACCTAAAATTGTGTCCCTTAAAAGCCTATAAAGATTGTTGCCCAATTTCTTTACCTTGCATCATCACTATAGATCTCTTACACACCTTGATCGCACCATCCTTTGCCATGAAAAAACACCCATTTGTATCAAGTGTGCCTAGAGATATTAAATTCTTCTTGAGTGCCGGAACATGTCTCACACTACCTAAGGTTTTCACAATCCTATCAAACATCTTTATCTTAATTGTACCTATCTCAATGACCTTGCAAATTGTGTTGTTACCTATTAAGACCTCACCTCTACTTTGAGACTCATACGTGTCAAACCAATCTCGATTTGCACACATGTGAAAAGAGAACCCAGAATCAAGAATCCATGCATCAGAAGCATAACTAGTTAAAGCTACCGATAATAGCTCACCATTATCCTTGGATACCATATTAGCCATAGAGCTTGTTGATCAGTACATTTATGTACCTATTTTAGTCTATTTATTCCTAGATTTTTTGCTCGGTTTCGAGCGTTTTTGTGTATTTAATATGTGTTTGAGCCTTGTGTAGGTTCATTTCTCTAAAGTTATGTGTTTGAGCCTAAAGTGAAGGTTTGGAGGCGAAGAGGAGGAAAAGGAGCTAAAATTGAGATGGCTTGTAAAGTATTCCTAACTTGCAAAAGCCATATCTCCCTTCTCGGATTGAATTGGGTGTCAAGCTACATATTTTCAGAAAGCCCCGAGAGTCTAGTTTTCAAAGAACTTTACGGATCACGATTTTGGATTTTTTTAGAAGAAGTTACGCCCATTTCTGTGACCAATGCCCGGAGTAGAAAAATCAGTTAGATGGATCTGCGAGTTCGACCTCGTAGAATGAAGTAGCAGATCCATTCTAGAGCAATCCGCTAGATGAATCTACGAGTTAGGAGTAGCAAAAACATCTACTAGATGGATCTACAAGTTAGACCTAATAGATTAAAGTAGCAGATCCATTCCAGAGCATTCCGTTAGATGAATATGCGAGTTAAAAGTAGCAAAAAAATTTGCTAGGTAAATCTACGAGTTAAACTTACCAGATTGAAGTAGAAAATCAATATGCTATGGAACTACGAGTTCTAACTCGCAGATTTATGTCAGCAGACCTTATATCAAGTTACATATCACGTGATTTTTAAGGGCACTTGACTTTTCAACCCCAAATAATGTCATAACCTTCAAACACTATAAATACACCCTTTTGCCTTTCTTTCTAGAGGGAACCAAGTGTGCACTACAACCTAATACCCTAGATCCTAGATCTTACACCACAAAAGAGAGAGAGAAGCTCTCAAAGATTCCATGGAGGTTCTCCCACCATGGGAAGCTCACCACTATCACCTTTACACTTCTTCCACCCGTCTTTGGAGAGGATTCGAATGAGAAGGAGGTCTTTAAGGGTTTATTCTATAACTCTTTCTCTTTGTATTTTCTTTCATTTGATGTGTAATCCCCATTAGGGAATATTTGTAAACCAACAATTGAACTTGTTATATATGGTATTTACTTATATTTGACTTGGATCTTGACTATATTCTTTGAGCTTAATCTATATCTCTCTTTTCTTTACAAGTATGTTGATGAGTGAGTAGAAATTGATGTGTTTTGCATAAGTGAGACTTTAGATTAAAACAATGATGTAATGTAAACAAATGATGTAATGTAATTTAGTGTAAGAAAATGATGTAGTGTAAAATTAGAGTCTCACTCTTGTTTGCATGTTGGTGACGAAAGGGAATCAATATGTATGAATCGATTTGAGTGAAAGAGCACATTCGTGTTCCGGTTGATTAATTGTGAATGGATCTTGATTGATAACTCTTGAATGGAGAGAACTTGATTTATGCATGCTTATGTTAGATTAGGTTGTTTGGTGTATTGTTCTTGTGCTTAATGGGTCTAGACCTAGACACAATTGCTCATTCCATGCCTTTGGTTGAGTGATGAGAATTGATTTTGGTATTCCTTAATCAACAAATGATTCATAATAATAGATGATTTGGTTTTGGAATTTCTTAATCAAGTGAACTAGCCCTTGAATCCGAATTGAATGGTGCTTAAATGTTTATGATTAGCAAGACTTGCTTGTGTGTTTGGTGAACTTGTGTACCTATTATAACCACTATCATGCATCTCTCCAAGCCACACTTATTTTCGTAGCTAGGTTGTTTTGCCTTTAGGAGTAGACTAGTTTTGCCTTTAGGAGTAGACTAGTTTATATTGCTTCGTATTTTAATTGCTATACCTCTTTATATTGCTTTGTAGTGTAATTGACTTCCATATAGTTAGATTTAGAAAGGCAAGCAACCGATTACATTTCTATCCTTAGTTTAGTTTTAGGTTATTTTAATTACACAAATTACACACCATCCACATTATGCATACACTTAACACACACCATTCTCACCTCTTCCATGTTCTATTTACATCACTTTAAATAACGCTTTAACTAGAGACAGTTATACGGATACCACCTCTCTGTGGGAACGACCCTTGCTTACTTGATATACTAGTTTTTTGACTTGTTGCATTTGCGAGGTAATTAGAATAGATAAAAATCTTTTTGGTATGCTCTAACGACACACATTATCACTTGTCTCGGCTTTCTTTCCTTCATTGATCTCCTCCTTAAGCTTCCTACAATCTAGCTTGTAATGCCATTTCTTGCCGTAACCGTAACACTCAACATTTTACTTTCTAGATTTCGATCTATAGTTCTTTTCCGACTTACTTCTTTTTTTTGTTCAACCCCGCTCACTTGACTCCTAAACGAAGAGTCTTTTTCCCTCTTACTTGCCTTGTTCAATTTCACATAAGAAATTATGTTGGAAGCAACGGCATCACATTTGAGAGTTTCCTTGCCAAACAACAAAGTAGTCCAAAAATGCTTGAAGGAATCTGGTAAAGATCTCAACAACAATATAGCTTTATCATCCTTTTTGTACTTCACATCAACCCGTATCAAGTTGCTAATACATCGGTTAAAGTCATTCAAGTAAGCCATGACATCTCCCCCCTCCTCCATTTTTAGCCCATAGAGTTGGCCTTTGAGAGTCAATTTGTTGGACAAGGTTTTACCCATGTGATCAAGCCAAAATTGGTATGATTTTGGCCCTCATTTCCGTTTCTTTTTGCTTGATTCTCGGGCATTTCCCCGTGTTTAATGTTGTTAAATTGAGTGTTTCAGGTTTTATTAGGTTTCAGAAGCAATTGAGATAAAGGTGGAGGACTTGTGCAAAAATGTCTCACAAATGAGAAGAAACAGGGCATTTTTGCCACATAGGCAATGGAGGTCGCCACTTGAGCGCCATGGCGACAGAAGAGTTCCCCAAGGCATCAAAAGGTCGCCACTTGGGCGCCACTTGAGCGCCATGGCGACAGAAGGTCACAAAAACAATCAGGTGTGGTCGCCACTTGGGGTCGCTCTGGCGACCTCCCTTGCAAGTGGCGACCTAGTGCACTCAAGGCATGGTCGCCACTTATGGTCGCCAGAGCGACCTTGATGCACAAAGGGCGACCTCTTCACATTTCCAAGGTCGCCACTTATGGTCGCCAGAGCGACCTTGATGCACAAAGAGCGACCTCTACACATTTTGGTCATGTTCGCCACTTGACAAAGAGCGAGAAAGATGGTTTTCAGAGTGACCTTTTCATCTAACCGTTTTACGCTCCATGGTCGCCATAGCGACCAAATAGCGACCAAGGCTCCACATCAGCGAATCAAGTCATTACCAGTACATGTCCATGAGTGAGTATATATATGAGCGTCTCTTCACTTTCAAAGTATCGAAAAAATCAGAGAAAAATCTTAGAGAATTCATCTCAGATCTAGATCAACTTCCATGGCACATTTTTCATCATCCTCCATTTCTCTCCTTGAACTCATCTAATCCATCCAACCCTCAACACAAAACCTTGATTACTTCACTACATCATTCCTCATCCCACCATTTTCTCCACCAAAATCCTTAGTAACTTTCCACCAAAACACCCACATTCCAAGACATTTCCTCAACCTCCATTCCTTGCATCTAGGAGCATAGAGGAGAAGAAGGATTGAGCTTAAAGAAGGTGACCCAAGGGTTATTTCCTTATCATTTACTTCTTTTCATTTATTGCAATTATGTGTAACTAAACCCCTAATCTAGGGGATAGATTTGAGGAACAATTGGTTGTGGGTTTAGTCTAGCTTGTAATGAATCTCTTATGTGTTCTATTCATTCAATTTAATTAGATTTCATTCATTATAATTGACTTGTATATCACTTGTTGATTGCTATCTTGAGTGGAATAATTTGTTATATATTCACATGTGGATTGACAACCTTTGTGTGATTAAGAACCCATTGGATAGGATAGATTAGTGGTGGGTATATCAACCCCACTAATCTAAGCCTCTAAGTGGTTAACATAATGAGATTGGTACATTAATGATGCTAGTAGCTTACCCACATCCAAGTGTTAATCGATCTATTCCCTAGTTCTCTCATTAATTGATTTTATCACTATTCTTATCAAGGTGTTGAGTATTCTATTTTTCATAACATTTTTGTGTATTTTCATTTGAGTAGTTTAGCATTGGTGGCTTTAGAAACCACACATTTATCAAACTCTATGATTTGTTTTATTGTTCTAAGATTAGTCAATTTATCTAATTAACACTCCATTCCCTGTGGAACGAACTTGCTCACTATTTTGCTATCAAATCACATTTTAAAAAGGATTAAGTGGCTTTAAAAGTGTTTTCAAGAATCAACCAAAAACTATTATTTTTACTATTTTGTTGAGTACACAAACGACCTCATCAAAAATGGCGCCGCTGCCGGGGAATGGTAGCGTTGATTACATATATTGACTTTTCTTCGCATTTTATTGGTATTTTGTAGATTGTTAGTTTAAAATTTTGTTTTGTAATTATTGATTTGTTCATAGTGTTGTTTTTACTTTCTTTTCTTTCCTTGTATCTCTTTATTTATTCCTCTTTCAGGTGCTCAGTTTTATGCACGGTAGGAGATCTCTAGGTAGAGGTGTTCATCCCCCACTAGAAGGCACTAGCCGTGTGAGAGAGTTTGAACCAATTCCAAGTCAAGATATGAGTACCGAAGGACAACAACATGGTAGGGAAGATGAAGCTCCTTTGAGAGAGGAGATGACGGAAGAAACTCAAACCAACCGGGGTCAAAGGATGACCATGGGTGAGTATGCCTTGCCGGATATCGGGAACCAACCATCACCGATAGTGCTAGACCCGGTGGCTAGGGGTTATGAGTTGAAGACGATGCACGTCAACTTGTTGCCGTCATTTCATGGGAAGCTGAATGAAGACTGCCTCCAGTTCATGAAGGAGTATAGTGCTATTATAGAGACCTTCCCCATCATGCGGCTCACACGCGAACAATTGCAAATGCGTTGCTTCCAGTATTGCATGAAGGATGCGGCTATGACATGGCTCATGGGGCTTAGGCCGGGATCATTGACGAGTTGGGGCCAGATTTGCAAGGTGTTTTTCAACAGATTCTTTCCGGCTAGGAAAGCAAAGGAGTTAAAGGTGAAGATAGCCGATTTTTATGAGAGTGAGGGGGAGCTATTTCATGAATCATGGGAGAGGTATCAACGCCTTGTGGCCCAATGCCCTCCTCACATGTTCACTGAGGAATACAAGGTGTCTTGTTTCCAAGGGGGTCTAACTCGGTTCTCCCAAGTGTTGGTGGATAACGCTTGTGGAGGTTCTTATGATACCAAGACCGCTTCGGAGATCTACGACATCTATGAGATGTTGGCACAAAACTCTCAACAAAGGAATGCCAACAGTATTCGAGGTGGGAAGTTTGATGTGAATGCTAGCACGGAAACCGCAATTGAAATCTCAAGGATAAACAAAATGGTGGAAACCTTAACTTCTCATATTGAAAGTTTGGGGTTGCAGAAGGCGGGAGTTAAGTTGCTAGGAAGACAAGAAGGAAGCTCTAGCGGGCAGTTTAATGAAAATGAAGGGTTTGAGGACACTTTTCAAGGTCAAGAGCAAGAGGAAGTTCAAGCTATGGGATTCCAAGGACAAGGAAACAACTATGTTCAACCATGGAGGAACCACCCAAATCTTTCTTGGTCAAACAACAACAACATTCTAAACCCACCACCAAGAAACCAACAACAAGGAAATCAACAACAAGGAGTGAACAATCAAGGTAATAGCTCACAAGGAGGCTACCGGCAAAACCAATCACAAGGAGGATACCCACAATGAGGGTTTCCCCAAGGAGGAAACCAATGGGGAGGAAACCAATGGAACAATAACAACAATGCTCAACCAAGCTCGTACCAACCTCGCCGAAGTATTGATGAAGAGATGAGAGGTATGATGCAAGGGTTCCAAAGAGCTGAGAACACCTTGACAAGCTTCATGCAAGCTAGTGGCCAAAGGTTTGGCAATCTAGAGGCATCCTTCGGGAAATTGGAGACCCAAATGGGGCAAATCGCCGAGGCTCTTCAAAAGCAAGAAAAGGGGAAGTTTCCAAGCCACACTGAGCAAGCCAAAGAAGGAAATTTTGTCAAGAAGGATGGAGCTAGAGATGAGGCATTGTTGTTCGAAGAAGCATACATGCAGAAAGTGGGAGATCCGGGAAGTTTTGTGATTCCCATTTCAATAGGAAATAGTGGAGTGCTTAAAGGAGTACTAGATTTAGGGGCAAGTGTGAGCATGATGCCCCTTTCTACTTATGAAAAGTTGGGTTTGGTAGGATTGAAGCCATCCGGGAAGAAGCCTATGCTAGCGGATCAAACCTCACTTTCATCATGTGGTGAACTAAAGGATGTCCCAATTGTCATTGAAGGAGTAATGGTGCTAACGGATTTCGTTGTTCTAGACATTGGGGACAAGTCAAATGATGTTAGGGAGTGGCAAGTTCTCCTTGGTAGACCATTCATGGCTACCGCTCAAATGAAGATCGATGTTTGCAAGAAGAAAGTTTGTATGCATGCATTTGAGAAAGAACTTGAGATCGATATAACCATATGCAATGATGACCTAAAAAGCATTGAGAGTTGCTATGTGGTTGAGTTGCATTCACCAAGGTCAACGGGTGGAAAGGTGTGTGATTTGGTGCAATTGTTTGAAAAGAATAGCCAAGAGGACGAAGTGGAGAGTATAGGTGACTCTGAAATAGAAGAGCTCAAGAATTCCAACCAAGAGCTCATGCTTGAGGTAGAGGTTCTTAAGGCAGAGAAGTATGCCTTGGAAAAGAAGCTTGATGACTTAGCAAGGAAAAATCATAAGCTTAAGAAGGTCAACGTGGCTCTCACAATGGAGAATGAGGTGACGGTGAAAGAACTTGAAGATTTGGCTAGGCTCACCGAAGAATTTGAGGAAGAATCCTTAAGAAAGATGAGGAAGGCTCTCATGAATGTAGATGCCAAGAACAAGGCACTTGAGGAGTTGAAGGAGGAATTGAGCAAGAAGGAGATGTCCTTGAAAGTTGCTAAGGTAAAGGAGTGCGACTTTTTGGTGGAGATAGATCGGATGGATCAAGCCATCAAGGAACTCACCAATAACGGTCCCTCAAGACCTAAATCTCCAATGAAAAAGGGAAGATTTCCTTCATATCCTTTAACTTGTTATTTTTGTCATAGAAAGGGTCATGTAAAGTCTAAATGTTTTGAATTTTTGAAGCATGCCAATAATGATAAAAATAGGCCTCTAAGGAGATCTAACCGTGTTAAGCAAATTTGGGTTAGGAAGGATTTGGTCAATCAAGTCCGAGATGAGTCTAGAGGTCCAATTTGGGTAGTCAAGAAAAAATTGAGTTATAACGTGATTGACTTGGATGATGAGCATCATGATTCCATTTCGCATAGTATGATGAGGTAGTTGGATTTATATTCGGTTTTTACATTTCATGCCATGAATAATTATGTTTGTGTTTAATTTTTGCTTGTTGTGTGTTTTTCTTTTGTTCATTTTGTTTTTCTGAATAATTGTCCTTCCATCCTTGTTAGAAGTTGAAGTATGAGCTTATTGTGGATTTTGTTCTTTGCAGGTGATGAAATGCACTTAGAAGAGGATTTTAAGTCAGGTTCGCCATTTGGTCGCTCTTTGCACACAAATGGCGACCTCACTTACATGAAGAATTCAGAGGTCGCCACTTACATGGTCGCCAGGGCGACCCACATGTTGCAAATGGCGACCTTTGTTATCAGGTATGGTCGCCATTTGGTCGCCAGAGCGACCTTACTTGTGCAAATGGCGACCTTTGTTATCAGGTATGGTCGCCATTTGGTCGCCAGAGCGACCTCACTTGTGCAAATGGCGACCACATGCAAACAAGAAATTTCTTCTTGGTCGCCATTTGATCGCCAGAGCGACCGAGGACACAAGTGGCGACATAGAGCGTTCACTTATAAGGGATGCAGCTCAAACATAACGCCGCACACACAACAGTCCTCTCTTCTCAAATTCTCTCAATTCCAAAGCCGTGGCACGCACGTAATCTCCAAACTTGGTAAGATTTCACTCTAGTTCTTCAATTCTTTTGATCAAATCCGTCCTACATTGCATCTAGAATTACTAAGGGTGGTTTTGAGTTTGATCTGAAGTGATTAGTGCTTAGGATTGGATTTTTGTGTGATTTGTTCATATAGAAGTGATTGTGACAATATTGAAGTGGATTTGGGTGATTGTGGTGCACATTGGTGAGTGCCGGAGTGTTATTATAGTGCCGTTGTGCTGCCGGATTTCTGTCAGAAAGTTAGTCCGAATTTGGGGGTTAAAAATGGCTCCGAAGATGAAGTTGCCGAACAAGGGGGGCAAGGGTAGCAAGACCAACACTCCTAGGAAGAGGAGTAATTCCCGACTGCAAACTGAACAGAAATTTCGATGATCGTATGGAAACTTTTGCTGAGAAGAAATTGTGGCCTGAGAGGGGAATTGATTTGGAGAGCTTGAGGGATACCCCTGTCCCAACAACAGTGAATGACTTGGGATGGGGAGGATTAGCGGCTACTCCGCCATATTACAGTGAAGGTTTGGTGAAAGAGTTTTATGCGGGGATGAATCCGGGAGAGTATATGAGAGGTGGTCCCATTCTTGTGAGAGGGGTTCCCGTGTACTTAAACGCACCGGACATTAACATCTATTTTGGGACAACTTTGTTGGAAATTGAAGGTTTACGTGAGAGGATGGTGGAAGGGATCACCACGAATCCTTTGTACGTAAAGAATTTGGTGGAATTTGCAAATACGATGACCATCACTCCTATGACCATATGGATGGCGAAGCGGTTCCCTCTCAAGCAGTCAAACTTGAAGATTGAGCACGCCTTTTGGCACATCTTCCTCCATTCTTCCCTGAGACCGGTTTCCCACAGGTCCACTGTTCCATTTGAGGCAGCCAGGATTCTACATAGCATTAGTGAGAGGCAGCCTATTGATGTGGGGATTATCATAAAGATGGAGATTCAGCGGATTGGGAGGAATGAATCAGAGACAGATATCCTCCCTTTCCCTTGTTTGATCACAGAAGCCTGCAAGTTGGCGGGTGTGGATATCTCCGGGGACATACTTAAGCCCCCCGTATCAGATATGGACTTGACCACCTGGAGACGTTTGATGATTAAGCGTGGAGAGATACCTACTGGGGGAAAACGTAGGAGAGTGCGGAGTTTAGAGGCCGAAACCAGTGTTAGGGAAGAATTTGAGAGAATAGTCCCTGATGAGGACGATGATGATGAGGAGGAGGAGACTCCTATTTGTGATGATCATGGGCAGCCGTTGGGTCTTCGGATTCTAGATGGTGTACAGCGCATTAGGAGGACTCAGACTGGTGATTTTGATATCCTTCATGCTGATAAACTTGATATTGAGGGAAGGCAGAAGGCCTTGGAGGACAGGCAGCTGAGGTTGGAAAGCCTTATTCAGGATTTGAGTGAGACAGTGATCACAGGCTTTACAGACCTCCGCCATGATCTGAGGCTCACTCTTTATGTCAGGAGACCGAAGAAGCCTGCCACAGTGATTCCACCTACCCCCACTGCACCTTCAGGACATGGCACAGAGGAGCCTGACTTTGTATTTCAGACTGCACAGTCTGCTGTTGAGGAGGCAACACAGTTGGAGGAGGCCATGGCCCGTTCCTTGACTGATCAGGGGCCCCGTTATGTGGGAGGTCCTCCTATTGATGAGGCAGCAGCACAGAGGAAATGGAGAGAGGAGCAGTCTAGGCGAGCAGCACTAGCTAGGGAGCAGAGAAGGAAGGACCCGAAAGGGAAGGGTAGAGTAGTGCAGGATGAGGAGGATGATTCAGAGTAGTGGCCTACTAGCATTCCTAGGATGTGTTTTTATTTTTTTTTTCATCATTTGCATTTTCTATCATTTTGTTGGGACATTGCTAGTTTTATGTTTTTACTTTTGGATTATTTTGTTGGATATTTTTGTTGATTTATGTTTATTCACATTTCTTTTCCTTTAATCTTTATTTCTCATTTTTGCCTTTATTTTGTTTCCGCATAGAATAAGGGTGTGAATTGGATTTTGGTAGTGGATTTAGGACATTTGTGCTTCTTTGCTATTTGTGTTGTTGGAATTTTGTGTATGAATATTTGGAGGGCAATATGCCGGATGATGGAATATTTTGTTTTTGCTCTTGCTTGTTGGATTATTGCTTGAAACTTAGTGGGTTGCGCTTGTTGTTTTATTTTCCACCTTTGAACATTGAGGACAATGTCAAATTTAGGTTTGGGGGTGCTTTTGCGCAACACCATGATGCTTGGTTTTCGAAAGAATTGTGTGCCAATTTTCGAAAGAATTGTGTGCCAAAATTTTCAAAATTTTTTGCGATATTGCCATATTTGAGCATGCCTTGCTTGTGGAGATTGTTCTTTACATGATGTAGTGAGGAATTGTGCATGTTTGTGAGTGTTTGGTTTAGATTAATACCATGCCACTTAGGGTGTCATTGAACAAAATGCGTTAATCTTTTTCTCTTAATGTTGAGTGAATGATCAAATTTGCTTGAAGGCTAAGAATTAATAGTGGAGATTCCCGTGAGGATCACAAACACAGCCTTTAAAAAGCATACGTTGAGTTGTAAACATTCACTCTTTAAACACTCACTCTAAACACTCATACAAGCATGATTTGGTCTCATTTGCACTAAATGTTGTTTGCCATAGAATATTATGGTATGCTTGTGGATGCCTTATTTTGCTTAATGGACGAATCTTTGGAAGTGATTTTAGGCGATGCATGTGAAAACCTCTTTGGCCTAAACACTTCCAACCACTTGAATATGTGTGCTCCCAAGCCCCTTTGAAGCCAAACACATTTGAAGCATTTCTTTCATGAACCACATCTACATGAACCTTATAGCCTTAAAATACTTGACCTACCTTGACCAAACGATTCGCTAAGGCTTAGGAACTCAATGTAAAATTTTGAATGTATAAATATAAGGTGTGTACCAAGGCATGTGAATGTGTGTAAGAGTCTTGCAAAGCAAGAAATGTTTGAAAATGAAAAAGAAAACAAAAGCTTGTAAAGAATGAAAAAAGAAAAGAAAATAAAAAATAAATAAATAAATAAATAAAAAAAAGAGAAAAGAAATGAAGAGCATGAAAAGAAAAGAATTGGCAAGCAAAGAAAAGCAAAGAAAAAGGAATAAAGAAATTAGGCACAAAGGGCCTAGAAAAGGAAGAGAAGTAATTGAGCTACTCAAGTTGAAAATAGGAGTAGCATACACATGTGTAATTGTGAGCCTGGACACCTTGAAGTGTGAACATATGTGGGAATCTTGTGGAACTTAAAGAATTAGAATGTATGCCTTAATGAACTCATTAGGTCCCTTGATATCCATTTCTTCCATTCTTTGTTTCACCATAACCTTAGGCCCCATTACAACCAAAGAAAAGACCTTCATGATCTTTAGGATTGTCCATTTTGTACAATTTGGTTGATGCATGTTCTTTCTAATTCATGGCTTGCAATTCCATTCATGAGATCATTTTTCAGGAAATTGCGTTTTAATGTTTAGCATGTGCAATCAATTTGTTGCCATAACATGAACTCATATTGCACATGCACATATTTGAGTGAACCTAGGAGTCTTGGAGAAAAGAAGAGAGAATCCGGTGAGATTTAGTATCAAAGCGAATTACATTCTAAACTAATAGCACCTTTGCTTTGAAGCTTTGGCATTTTGAATGTAAGATCGCATTGCGTACAATTATGTCTAAGGTGGCACGTTTTTGATCATAACTATACACGCTCTTGCATGTTTAAATCCTCACCATGGCATAACTGTTTTAATCTCTTCATTTTGGCTTCGCACATTGATCATTTGAAGTAAAAACCTTTGAAATTTCTCTATGCATGTTTTTGGGGGTGTGCTTGTTATTATGTTTGCTCGAGGACTAGCAAAAGATTGGTTTGGGGGTATTTGATCAAGCCAAAATTGGTATGATTTTGGCCCTCATTTCCGTTTCTTTTTGCTTGATTCTCGGGCATTTCCCCGTGTTTAATGTTGTTAAATTGAGTGTTTCAGGTTTTATTAGGTTTCAGAAGCAATTGAGATAAAGGTGGAGGACTTGTGCAAAAATGTCTCACAAATGAGAAGAAACAGGGCATTTTCGCCACATAGGCAATGGAGGTCGCCACTTGAGCGCCATGGCGACAGAAGAGTTCCCCAAGGCATCAAAAGGTCGCCACTTGGGCGCCACTTGAGCGCCATGGCGACAGAAGGTCACAAAAACAATCAGGTGTGGTCGCCACTTGGGGTCGCTCTGGCGACCTCCCTTGCAAGTGGCGACCTAGTGCACTCAAGGCATGGTCGCCACTTATGGTCGCCAGAGCGACCTTGATGCACAAAGGGCGACCTCTTCACATTTCCAAGGTCGCCACTTATGGTCGCCAGAGCGACCTTGATGCACAAAGAGCGACCTCTACACATTTTGGTCATGTTCGCCACTTGACAAAGAGCGAGAAAGATGGTTTTCAGAGCGACCTTTTCATCTAACCGTTTTACGCTCCATGGTCGCCATAGCGACCAAATAGCGACCAAGGCTCCACATCAGCGAATCAAGTCGTTACCAGTACATGTCCATGAGTGAGTATATATATGAGCGTCTCTTCACTTTCAAAGTATCGAAAAAATCAGAGAAAAATCTTAGAGAATTCATCTCAGATCTAGATCAACTTCCATGGCACATTTTTCATCATCCTCCATTTCTCTCCTTGAACTCATCTAATCCATCCAACCCTCAACACAAAACCTTGATTACTTCACTACATCATTCCTCATCCCACCATTTTCTCCACCAAAATCCTTAGTAACTTTCCACCAAAACACCCACATTCCAAGACATTTCCTCAACCTCCATTCCTTGCATCTAGGAGCATAGAGGAGAAGAAGGATTGAGCTTAAAGAAGGTGACCCAAGGGTTATTTCCTTATCATTTACTTCTTTTCATTTATTGCAATTATGTGTAACTAAACCCCTAATCTAGGGGATAGATTTGAGGAACAATTGGTTGTGGGTTTAGTCTAGCTTGTAATGAATCTCTTATGTGTTCTATTCATTCAATTTAATTAGATTTCATTCATTATAATTGACTTGTATATCACTTGTTGATTGCTATCTTGAGTGGAATAATTTGTTATATATTCACATGTGGATTGACAACCTTTGTGTGATTAAGAACCCATTGGATAGGATAGATTAGTGGTGGGTATATCAACCCCACTAATCTAAGCCTCTAAGTGGTTAACATAATGAGATTGGTACATTAATGATGCTAGTAGCTTACCCACATCCAAGTGTTAATCGATCTATTCCCTAGTTCTCTCATTAATTGATTTTATCACTATTCTTATCAAGGTGTTGAGTATTCTTTTTTTCCCTAACAATGACATAGAACTCTTTATCATAGGTTGAATACTTTGGTTGGCTAAGTTCAGTTTCTCACTAAAAAAGCTACTGGGAGTCCCTCCTAACTAAGTACCCCCCCCCCCCCCCCCCCAAATACCTACTTCAGATGCATCACATGAAACCTTAAAGGCTTTGGAAAAGTTGGGATGGCGTAAAACACAGACGCCTTAGTCATTTCCTACTTAACCTCAAGAAATACTTTATTAGCAACTGAGTCCCATCTGAACTCTCCTAGTTTTAGATAATTTGATATTGGTGCCATGATAGTGCTAAAGTGTCTAATAAACCTCCTATAAAATGATGCTAGGCCATGGTGTAAGGGTCACACAATGGAAAAGATAATTATTCAAGAGATTTAAGAACGATAGGTTTCAAAAAATTTATCGTCTTATTGGGACCTTTTTGTATACATGAATATGAGGAAGAGATTTGTTTTCATACATTTGGAGAACACTCCTTCGTTTTGTTATCAATCTTTCACCACTAAGTCTTCCGAGCTATGTCCCGTGATCTAGCAACTGTGTGTGGGCACGTCACGGATTCTGTAAGCAGTTGAATGGAGGCCTTAGAGAACCGGAAGACAACACCTTACTTTCTCTTGTGAATTCGGCCAAGCTTCAAGGGAGAAGAAACTTTTTATTTTTCTCTCTCTAGGTTGCCGCACTCTCTCTTTAGATTAGGGTTTCGATTCTTTTATTTTTCCTTATAAGTATATCTTATATACTAGGATCCTAGGGTTTAGTAATCTGAATTAAAATAGGATTCTAAATCCTTTTTTAATTCGGTCACCACTAGGGTTTCAACCTTTGACCTATTTAGAATAAATAAAAATAATCACTTATTATTTTATTTGTTTGCTCTTGTCAAGGTTCGAACTTGAAACCTCCATATAACAATTAATAATTCTTAATTATTAATATGTCAATTATATAATCATATTATTTAATAATATTTAATTCATCAATTAAATAATATATTAATTAAATAATCACATCATTTAATTAATTCCCAAAATATATTTAAGTTACTTTCGTAACACAATTAATTTGACCATCCAATTCTTCGTGAGTCTTGTTATTATCAATCGTACTATAGATGAGGATGTCATTGAAGTAGACAACGAGAAACTTGCCAATATAGAGGCGAAGCATGTGCACTACAACAAATATCCCATATAATAGCAGCAGAAAAATGCTATTAAAAGTTAAAAATAGCATTTAGTTACATGCTGTTGTATGTATAAATTTAGTCAAAGGACACGTTAGAAAAATGTATGATAAAGACGGGTCAAAAAGATAACCACGTCACTCATTGACTAGTCAACGAGAGGAGATCAGCCGAACGACATGCTAGTTGGCGTGCTCCCCGGTTCAAAACAGAAGTAAGCTCGCCACAGCTGGTCAACCAAAAAGAAAGCAAGTTGTGCTCGCCGACCTAGAGCGTTCGCTAAGAAATATACAGCCAGGAGAATAACCTAATTCCAGGATACCTTCCACGGCAGGGATTAGGCCGGATACAAGGCATGAAGATCAAATCCTACTCCAGATAGGATCCAACTAATTTTAGCAGCGAAGAGTCCAAACAGGAAACAAACCCTAAAACTGTTTATAAACTCTAGACTCCTTACATGATTGAAAATAGGAACTCCCCTACTAACATGGCATAGGCACGGGAAACCCTAGAAAGACTAATATAAATAGAACTATAAATCCCATGAAAGGAGAGAAAAATCAGGCAATCGTACGAGAGATCTGAGTGTGTAAACTATAAGCAATTCATAGTAATTTCTCTTGCCCTCAAGGGGTACTGTGGTTTTTTCCCATTCAAGGGTTTTCCACGTAAAACCTATCTTGCATGCATTGATTTACTTTCTTTATTTATTCGTTCTGATTAATATATAATTGTTGACCGAGTCAATCCAAAAATCACTGTCAATAATTGGAGCTAGAAGGAGGGGGTAGAGAAGGTTTCAGAATAAAAACTTCCAAGAATCCTTACCAACAGATACAACATGAGCAACAACAGCGAAAGAGACGGAATCCCCAGCAACGATCGGCTTCCCGAGGAGGTTGTAGTACCTGGAGAGGAGATATTGGCAACAGGAGATCAATCAGCGGCAACTCCGGGAACTAAAGTAACCAATGAGACTTTACAACACTTTCACACAGCGCTGGTAAACTTAGTCAATGAGGCCAATAAAATTGGCCTCACGCTCCCTATAGGGCTAGGAGCCTCGTCTCCTTATGAACTGACAACCAGCACACTTGGGAATCATCCTCCAGAAAGGATGCTATTAGAAATTCATATTGCAACTCCCAGCATTCAAGCAGAACCAACTATGGAGGAAGCACCCCAAGACCCACAAGAAGTCTTAGAAGAAAGAAGGCACAAGAGGGGAAAGGAGCTGCTGGACGAGGACTTCCTAGAAAAGCGGAGCCGCGGGCGAGCACATGGGGAAGTCGTCAATAATGGATAGCGGAGCCGCGGGCGAGCACATGGGGAAGTCGTCAATAATGGATCTAATAGGAATCGCAGGAGACGACGATCAATCTCATCAGGAGACAAAAGTCCCCAACCGAGAAGGGGATTGCAATCAAAAAGAGCGCGGCAGCAGAGATCCGAAAGTACAGATGATCTAGAAGCTAACAGAAGTGTTGATAGCAGGGAAGGTGATTATCGAAAGATGACAATTAAAAGCAGAATCAACCAAGAAGGGGAGCCGACCGGTCACCGAAGTGTTACCCTCCAACAGCTCTCAAAAAAGGTCTCAGCAATGGCTAAGCGGTATGGACACAATGTTTTTTCAGATGATGAGTCAGACAATCCGTTCGTGGACCGTATCGCTCACACCAGGTTCCCGGAAAGATTCAGAATGCCAATCATCGAACAGTACAAAGAAAACAAGGATCCGAAGGAGCACGTTCGTAGATTCCGTAATGTCATGGCCTAGTATGCATCAGATGACGGCCTCTTGTGCCTGACATCCCCTCAAACCTTCGGCGACCTCGTTTCCAGATGGTTTGGATGCCTGCTAGCCAGGAGTATTAACAACTTTTCTAGTTTCAGCAAGGCATTCATAAGGCAGTTCTTGGGAAGTGTACAGAGGAGAAAATCATTAGCTCATCTGTCGAACTTAAAACAAGAAAGCAACGAGTAACTTAAGAAATACTTAGCCAGATTTGGGAAAGAAGTTGCCCAAATAGAAGATACAAGCGACGTAGCTGTCATAGCAGCCTTCACCAATGGACTGCAAAGTGGTCGCCTGTCTTTCGACTTACGAAGGGACCGGCCCAGGACGTACGAGGAGATGATGGATATAGCCGGAGACTATGCCTTGGCAGAAGAAGTAGCGCAAGGGGGTAGTTACGTCTATAGTCACAAACCAGATATAAAACCTGAATCCAAGGATGACAGACAAAAGGCCAGTCACGCGATCGTCAAAGAGAAGATAAAAGCCGAAAGAGTCAGCTCAAAAAAAGTCGGGGTAGCAATAGAACCAGTAGGTTCTGAGGCAGGTATAGTAACTACACTCTTCTAAAGGGCGAACAGGAAGACATACTGTCCGTAGTAGAGGACAAATGACTCGCCAAATACCCCCGACAACAGTCGGCAAATGCCTGGAGGGATACAACAAAATACTGTTGATTCCACAAAGATCACGGGCATGATACTTCCAAATGCTTCCAGCTGTGGGATCATATTGAAAGTCTGATCAAAGAAAGGCACCTTAAAGACTTCACCTTAAAGGGGGACCAGAACATTGGTCGCCATGATAGCCACCGAGGAGGAGGACAAGAAAGAAGGAGCCCAAGAAAAGGCAGCCCTAACGCGACGATAAATATTATCTTTGGTGGATCCCACACTGGCAGAAGCAATAGAGAAAGGATGTCGGAAGTCAGGGAAGTAATGTATGAAAATAGGGACCTAGAAGTGAATTCCGTGCAGAAAAACCACAAAAGACCAAAAGAAGGACATGACCCAATAATCTTCACAGCCGAAGATTTAGAAGGAATTGATGCCAATCCCAATGACGCAATAGTTGTGGGAGTGCAAATAGCACACAAGGATGTCCTCCGAGTAATGATAGACAACGGAAGCTCCGCTGGCATTTTGAGCGCCAGAGTGTACGACGAACTTCGGCTAGACAGAAAAGATTTGGAACCATTCCATGTGCCCCTAAAAGGATTCAGAGGCGCAGAAGTAAGATCTTTAGGAACGGTGAAATTACCTGTAAGATTTGGGACAACGCCTTGTCGAAGGACTATCCTCCTGGATTTCGTGGTTGTTGACATTTACAACTGGCCATACAATGCTTTACTCGGCCGATCATTCTTGAACAAGGCGTGGGCAGTCACATCCACCCATGCACTAAAGGTTAAATTCCCAACAGAATTCAGAATTGGGGAGCTTAAGGGGTCGTAAGAAATGACTCGCCAAGTCAACCTGTCAATCTTTAAGGACAAGACTGGAGCAGAAACATTGGGCATATTTCAACTTGACAAAGAGGCACAAGAAGAAACCCCCGAAACATTCGAGCTAGACCCGAGGGATAAAACCGACAGAGAAAAAGAGGAAACAACCAAAACCATCATTCTGGACGAAAAGGAACCCAACAAAACTGTCAAGGTTAGAGCAAGTCTGATAAAACATGTTAAAACAGGGGTGGTGAATCTACTGAGGGAATACAAGAAGTTTTTGTTTAGAGCCACGAAGATATGTCAGGAATTAATGCAAATGTAACCACACACCACCTAGCGGTAAGCGAAGAATGCAAACCGGTGATACAGAAAAGAAGGAGCTTCAACCCTGAAAGAAGTGCGGCAATAAGGGAAGAAATATCAAATCTGCTCGCAGCATGATCGATCAGGGAAGTCAAATATCCTGAATGGGTGGCGAACGTGGTGCTCGTAAAAAAGAAGAACAACCAGTGGAGAATGTGCGTAGATTTCACTGACCTGAACAAACTTGCCCCAAAGACAGCTTCCAATTGCCAAGAATCGACTAGTTGGTCAACGCAACAGCCGGACACGAGCTGCTAAGCTTCATGGATGCATACTCAGGCTACAATCAAATCAAGATGCACAAACCAGATGAGGACAAAACAGCGTTCACCATGGACCAAGGGTTGTACTGTTATACCGTAATGCCATTCGGCCTGAAGAATGCTGGGGCAACATACCAGCGGTTAGTTAACAGGATGTTCGCCAGCCAAATAGGTAGGAATATGAAAGTATACATTGATGACATGCTGACCAAGAGTATCACAGCCGACAGACATGTAGATGATCTGCGGGAAACCTTCAATGTATTAACCAAATTTGGAATGAAACTAAACCCTTCACAATGTGTTTTCGGTGTGCCATCCGACAAATTTCTCGGATACCAAGTACATCAAAGAGGGATAGAAGTGAACCCTGACAATATCAAAGCACTGGCTAACATGATCTCTCCAAAAAACCTGAAAGACGTCCAAAAACTCACAGGATGCTTGGCATCGCTGAACAGGTTTATAACAAAATCAACGGATCGATGCTTGCCATTTTTCAAAGCACTTAAGAAAGGAAAAGGAATCGAGTGGAATAAAGATTGGGAACAAGCTTTTCTTGCCCTCAAAAAATACCTACGCCAAGCACCGCTGCTCTCAAAACCAATCACAGGAGAAGTGCTATACTTGTATCTATCCATCACAGACGCGGCCACTACCTCCGTACTGATCAGACAGGAAGATGGAATACAGAAACCAGTGTACTACACCAGCAAAGCACTGCTGCCAGCCGAGACAAGATACTCACCAGCTGAAAAGATGGCGCTCGTCCTGATAACAGCAGCAAGGAAATTAAGGCCATACTTCCAAGCACACAAAGTAGGAGTGTACACCAACTGACCATTAAGAATGATTCTACAAAAACCAGAAGTATCGGTGAAATTCCCTTTAAAGCAATAGTGTTTTATACCTAGAGGGGGGGTTGAATAGGTATAGTCCCAAATTCTTCTGATATTCAAAAATTACGGAATACAAGAATAAAATGAACACTTGATATGATATAGCAAATGTATAATATGAATCAATTCATGTAAGCATCAGATACAAAAGAATCAATACAAGTGAACATATGGAAGATAAAGAAATATAAAGCGAAAATGAGACACAATGTTTTTACGTGGTAAAACCTCAAAGAGGAAACATCCACGGGTTGAATCCACAACCACCGGCAAAGCAAATCTACTATACGAAAAGGACTTACACACTCAAAGCTATCAACACTATGATATCCACTTCAAGCTATCAAATCCTAAACAACCCTCGGGCTAGTGATTCACAAAGCCTACTCTCTATCCAAGATATGTCCTACACCTCTAGAGAGCAACTTCCTATCCAAGACTAAAAAGCCTCTAGGAAGATTTCTTTGCTTAGCAATCTAGATCAAGAGATCCTAGTTAAGCTATCCTAGCTCAACCATCCGGAGTATCAAACTCCTTGCTATGACTTCTTGCTTAGTTATCCGAATCACCTTGATTTTAACTAAGACTTCTTGCTTGGCTATCCGGAAACCTTTCCTAGCCAAGTCTTCTTGCTCAAGACAAAGCTTCACTCGCTTTACAAGAGACTTCAACCTATTACAAGGTAATGATCTAGGTGATGCAAATGATGCAAACACACACAAATAGTGTAAGTAGATCAAACACACTCTATGAACATGCTTAATGATAATCTAGAATATACTATCAACACACAATCACAAATCTATCTAGAAATCTGTTAACCGCCTTTTTTGGCAGGGGTCCAAGGAAGAATTTTCCATCCTTACCAAGTAGAGGGATGCAGCGAGAAGCATCTAGCTACCTCTGAAAGGAACCAAGATCAACACACCTATCTATTTATCGTGGTCTAGATAGCCCAGTAGAAGGATGCCGCACCCGCAGGACCACGCGGGACCCCGCTGGACCCCCCAGATCCCGCAGTACCCCGCAGGACCCCGCAGACCCCGCAGATCCCGCTGGACCCCGCAGATCCCGCAGTACCCCGCAGGACCCCGTAGATCCCGCAGTACCCCACGGATCCCGCTGGACCCCGTAGGACCCCGCTGGACCCCGCTGATCCCGCAGTACCCCGCGGACCCCGCTGGACCCCGTGGTACCCCGTAGTACCCCGTACCCTGTGACTAGTCCTCCAAACTCCTCCCGACCACCTAGCATACAAGACATCAATAGAGGAGGTCGTAAATACCAAGGAAGAGCTAGACCACACCAAGAGTTTATGTAAACAAGGAAATTGCCTTGTTCCCGCCATTCAAGAGTCCTATATTAAAGAGGAGTCAACTCTTTAAGTTCAAAAAGGAATCACTTGATTCCGGAGAATCAATCCCACGATCTTCTCGCCTATCAACGTGGAATGCCCCGTAAATTGCTAGGTCATTAGATTAAATTTAGGGGAGTGAACAACAAGAAATAAGACCTATATATACATGACATGAGATTCGACAGAGGTCTCTCCTTTTTCCAAAAAAGACAGGCAGTGTCTTCCCTAACAAACAAGGCTTCCTTCTCCTTTAGTTTTCTATTGATTAAAGAAAAGGGCATATGCCCACCTATTATTGTAAGCTCTCCGGAGCACTTATGTTGAGTGATTCTCATACTTGTGTAAGCTCCACGGAGCACGCCTTATTGATAAATATATAAACGATCTCTCTCCACCGGATACTACCTAGGGGTTTTTCAGCATATGATCATGCGTGATGCTTTTTCCCCCTAGGCCAGTCCATCTTCTGTCAAAAAGACTTGTCATTCTCTCCCTCGTATCTATTTTATTACACATGTATGTAAGTTTATCATTGAAGAGCTCCTATCCCATATCCTACTTGCTTGCTTGCTATCCGGGTCGGGGAATCACAATGGAGATCTAGAAAAGAGTATGGGATGCGGGATTCGGGATACGGGGTATGAGGGACGGGATACGGGGTACCGAGTACTGAGTACGGGATACGAGGTTCATAAAGAGGGATCACAGCCCTTACTCCAACATGGGAACCCCAAGCGCCATATCTTTCCCATATGTTTGAAGCCCGATGGGCAGGATGACTTTTTCTCCTACCTACTGCATCTTACTCCAGACATTTTTACTCGTACAAACCATGGTACCTAGAGGTACCTACCCCGCTGCAGCCTGCCAGGTAGCAGTTTGAGGGTGTTAATTGAAATTCCTCACCCAGAGCGAATTTACGGTTAACAAAATCAAAGCATGCCAAAACAATAAGAACAAGATTAGAATACTCAATATATGTCATAAAAACCTTAGTTCTTATATCATGAAATTGAATCTAGAAGATAACATGAAGCACATCATACAATCAATTTCTAGAAGCAATTTCAAGCAAAATCAAGTCTAGCAAAAATATGTTCAAGAGAGATCACAAAGCTAAACTCAATTAATTAATCAATCATACAACCCTAGCATATGATCTAACATACTTCTCAACATATTTCAACAATCAATTAGAAAGAATCAAATAGATGATCAAGAGAAATTGAAAGAGAAGAAGTTTCACATACAACACTTGAGTCTCGGACTGAAATCTGCCAACTGTGAAAAATTAAGAACTCAAATGACTCTAAAAATGCTTGGTATTTGTAGCTCTCTTCAAGACCAACAATGTTGGCTTTTGGATCACTCAATTTCGAGTTCGTATGAGAGAGTTATGATCAAAATAAGAAAACAAAAATGTTGAAGAATTCTTCAGAAATTTCTTCAAGTACTTGGAAATGGAGGGAAGAGAAGGCATTTAAAGGAAGGAGAAGAGGGGAAAAATTGTCCAAACAAAAGAGGCCAGACCAGCCATGCCCATGTGTGGGGTGCGTGTGCCACACATGACCAGAGGGCTGGTTGGGCCATGTGGCACACGTGGTCCTCCTTGCTTGGCCTTTGGCCGAGCAATCTCCCTCGCGCACCTCTCACGTTCTTCAGCCGTATACGGGCATCCGAACTCTGAATTCGAATCCTTTTTCGGATTATGAACCATGACTCCTTCATGCACAAGAAAAAATATGAAACTTTGACAAATGGTTGAGAATTCATCTCAAAAAACGACAACGAACACAACTCAACGAATGAGAACGAAAAATAGCGTAGCTACATCGTTTGGACTCGAAACTAAACGAATGAGTAACCGAAATGACCGGAACTCAATAAGGAATCAAATAAGATCATGTTCAATTCCAAAACACAAGAAACACAAACAAATAAACACTATGCAACGCAAGTATGCCATATCTAAGCGATAGTGAGAAATCATGCAATTCTACAAGATTGTCAACAATTAGATAAATGCATGTGCATACTAAATGTGTGTGAAAGTGTTATACTAAATGTTTGAACTATGATGCAGGGACACACATATATGAATTGTGTATGTGTGCGCTTACGCCTTGCAAGAGGAAGAAGAATCTTGATACCTTAGCATCCAAGTATGCGATGTTCCCCTTGAAGACGATATTTGCACAAGATGTTGCTTCTTCACCTTTGAGGCTCCTTTCTTCCAAGAAACACCTAAGCAACTACTATTACAAATATAGAAAGTTTTGCAATGGAATCAAGCCAATACAAATAAAGGATCTTACAATCGGGCAGACTTACAAAATGGGCCATTGAGCTGAATGAGTTTGACATAGAATTCATTCCAAAAACAGCAATCAAGGGCCAAGCAGTAGCAAACTTTGTGGCAGAGTTCACCAAACCAGACACCGAAGTAGCAAAGATGATGATAGACCAAGCAAAGAAAGACTTTCGCTGGAAACTTTGTGTCAACGGTTCATCAAACACGCATGGCAGCGGGGCAGGGATAGTAGTCATAACCTCAGAAGGAGATTCGGTAGAATGTGCCTTGCGGTTTGATTTTAAAGCCACCAACAACCAAGCTGAGTATGAGGCGCTGATAGCAGGATTAAAGGTATGTACGGCCTTATGAGCTGATGAGATTGAAGTTTTCAGCGACTCCCAAGTCATCGTCAACTAGGTGCTCGATGAATACCAAGCAAGGGACGAAAACATGATCGCTTACTTAAAACTAGCGAAGGAGTTATTGTGGCGGTTTAAAGAATACAAGATAGTCCAGATCCCAAGAGAAAAGAACGAACATGCAGATGTTTTGGCTAAATTGGCATCAGCCACGGTCAACATCTGGCCCTGAACAATTCCCATGGCACACCTACTCCGACCAAGCATAGTAGAACAGGCTGAAGTAGGGGTAATCATGAATGAATCAATCAACTGGATGGCCCCAATCAAAGAGTACCTGATCAATGACATCCTCCCAAATGACTCACTAGAAGCCAAGCGGTTGAGATACAGGGCAATAAGATATTCAGTCCTCAACGGTGAACTGTACAGAAGAGGGTTTTCGAGAGTATTGAAAAGATGTGTTGGACCTGAAGAGGCAGAAGGAATCCTGAAGGGTATACACAGTGGGAGCTGTGGGAATCATGCTGGAAGCATTAGTCTAGCCCACAAAGCACTAAGGCAAGGGTTCTATTGGCCAACCATGTTCGTTGATACAAAAAGAATAGTGACCAGATGTGAAGCATGCCAAAAGATTGCAAATAACATTCGCCAGCCGCCTGAACGCTTACAAAGTATCACTTCCCCATGGCCGTTCGCCATGTGGGGAATTGATTTGATCAGCCCAATGCCCACAACACCAGGAGGAGCAAAGCATGCTATTGTAGCAGTAGATTATTTCACTAAGTGGGTAGAGGCCGAATCACTGGTGCACATAACAGAAGCAAATACAACCAGCTTTGTGAAGAAAAACATTATATACAGGTTCGGAATACCAAACACCATCATCACTGATAATGAGAGGCAGTTCGATAACAAGAAATTCAGAGATTTATGCAAGAAGTATGGGATCAACAACTACTATGCCTCTCCAGCTCACCCACAGACAAACGGGCAAACTGAGGCAGCAAATAAAATCATCAAGCACAACCTGAAAGCCAAGCTAGCCGTTAAAAAAGAGAATTAGGCAGAAAAACTACCACAGGTGCTATGGGCATACCGAACGACGGAAAGAAACTCCACTGGGGAGACACCCTACTCCATGGCATTTGGGACTGAGGCAGTCATTCCGGTCGAAACAGCGTTCTTTTCGCCAAGAACACAACTCTTCCAACCAGAACTTAATGTTGACATGCTGAAATATGGCTTAGATGAGCTAGAAGAGAGAAGGGAGCATGCCCAAATAAGGAACGCTACCTATCAGCAGAGAGCGGCGAAGTACTACAACTCACATGTGAAAGTCAGAAGGTTTGTACTCGGGGACCTGGTACTAAAAAGGGTGACGCCCGGAACGAAGGACAAAACTGCAGGATCACTCGCAGAAAAGTGGGAAGGGCCATATCACATCACGGGTATAGCAGGTCATGGAGCATATTACATAGCAAGAAGAGGATTCGGCGAGCTACCCCGATCGTGCAATGCTCAATATCTGAAGATCTACTACCCTTGATACTTCAATCCAAGAAGACCCTTTATTATTTCTCCTTTTTTCTGATTTACCTTTCTAGAAGTTTTTTATTTTTTGATGTCAAAATTTACAGGAAATAATCAATAAAGAGTAATTTATTACTGAAATCTCTACCATCGCTGAAATCATGGGTCAGCCATAATGAGTGGATCGCCAAACACAGCTAGATCGAGTTATCTAAACTCAGCGAACACCAAAGAGAGCGGGGAGATACCTCGCATTATAGCAGGCTGAGGGTAAAAACGCTACAAAACAGCCTGAGCTAGAGAAAAAATGCCGCAAAAGAAGCAATCGCCATCAATAAAGGCATAAACACCCCATAATATAAGAGACATTCAATAAACAGCATGCAGGGAAAACACCCTGAAAATATAAAATGCTGGGGGTAAAACAAACTAGCATTGAAAGCAGTAAGCAAAAGCGGGAGACGTCCCAACAGTATGCTTACGCAAAACTTGGTGTATGGTCGGACACGTCCTGACAAACACTGGGTAAAATAAAAACTAGCAATTATAAGCTAAGTGATAAAAGGCTTCAAGCCTGAGCCAGAAATTTAGCAATGGCAGCTGAACAAAAATACATGGAAGTAATACAGCAAACAAGAAAGGAATGCAACATGAGGAAAAGAATCGACATTTTATTGACTTGTCAAATATATTTACATAGTCAAAAGAAAAGAAAAAGAATAAAAGAAGTGTGAAGGAATCAAGCGCTCGCCGGCGAAATGCCACCATCATCCACTTCTTCCTCGCTCACCTCGTCCTCCGACGGCCAAACGACTTCTTCATCCCCGTCGGGCATGAAAGGCGTATAGTCCCGACCAGAAACAGGACCTAAGTCAGGCTCAGCACCAGACCCAGTGAAACTCCCCTTCTGGCCAGAATAATAAGTGTTAAAGGCCCGTTTGGTAGGAATTTCAAGGTACATAAGAAGAGGTTTTGTCTGAGTATAACGGCAATAGGCCTTCCATAGCTTCAGCTGGTTTTTTACGGAGCGTACCGCGCCATCCATGTGTCGCTGAAGGTTTCTATCATAATGCTTAAGGGTCTTCTCATTAGAATGGTCCTTCAGGGCGAAGAACTTCTTGGCTTTCCATATACCCCGTTCAAACTCACGGAGGAGGAGCGTATCATAGGCGGGAGACCTCTTAAAACGGTCAACAGCCTCAACTTCCAAAACTGTCTTCATGTCATTCAGAATGACATCTTGAGAAGCCTGTTGATGTTGCAAGTCTTCAGATTCACGCTCGGCCCTCTCTTTAGCCTCCATCGCCAACCTCTCCCCCTCCCCCTCCGTATGAGTGGCCAAGACGTCTTGACTCCCAGAAAGCTACTCCTTCAGCGACTTGACCTCTTCTTCAACGGCAAGTAGCTTCTCTTCAGCAGCGAGCTGGGCAGCTAAAAACCCATCGGTAGACTCCCGTAGCTGAGCAATTTGTTGTGCATGTGATGCTTCAACTGAAAGCCTTTCAGCCGTCGAGCGGGATACTTGGTCTTGCAAACGTCTATTGTCCCTCGACGCTGCATTCATTCGCCAATAGCTATTCGCCATCTCTGACATCATCTACGAGAAAAACGGAGTTAAAAGGTAATGATGATATGAAGAAAAAGGGGGAAAGAAGAAAAGAATGAAGTTACAGAAGTTACCAAGGAATGGCAGTTGAAAAAGAACTCCATCTTTTTGTTACATGATTTCTCCTTCACGTGCTCCCAACCCTCACCAAAGTAAATGTTGTTACTTATAAAATGGTTCAAGAGCTCGACTGGAGAAAAATCAGACAAAGAAACAACCCTTGACCCCTCACCTCGATCAGCTGGGGGTACGAATAGCCCTTCATGGGAACCTCCTAAATCCGCTGCAGGAGCAGACGATGGACTAGGGGCATCAGTAGGCCTGGGGGTATCCTCTTGTGCAGTAGTACCCTACGCTCTAAAATCCGCTGGGGGTGTAGAGGACCCAGACTTGTCAGAGATAAGGCCTTGAGCAACCGAAGAAGATGCAGTCCTTGCGCTACCACCTTCTTTCGGCTGAGGGGTTGGATCCATAACCTGAGCGGGCCCAAGAGGAACTCCATAACTAGTTTCGCCAACAGGAGGAACCTCAGAACGTGTAGGCTCGCCATTTCCCTCCTTATCCGACGAGACAAAGAACTGAACAACCCTTGACGCCCGTTTTAAATGACGAGTGGCACATTCAAGAGTGCTCTCTGCAGGGCGCTTCCCTCGGCCGTTCCTTGGGTGAAGGTCGCTAGATGGGTCCTCAAGGGCTTCCGGGATGCTCGCATCAAAAACCAGAACTTCTGTACTCACTATAGGGGCCTCAACTTTCTCTTTGCCCTTGCGGCTAGTGACAACTGGCTCAGTGTCAGCTCTCCTTTCGAGAGGCTGGGTAACCACTTCAGTAGCAACAGGAACGCCACCCGCTTCTCCATCATCTTCAGAGTCGTCACCTTCGGGTGGCGTGACCCTCTCTTTTGACAAGCCCGCTGCATGTCTCTGACTAGTAGCTTCAGAATTCTTTACTGCTCGGGCTTCCTCGTCGCAGACGACATCAAACTCACTCACTGAAAAGCAAAGAACAGCGTTATTCAAAGCAAAATCGACAAAAAAGGTTTTAAGGTTTAAAGAAGCTTACAGCGGCGACGCCTAGCAGACAGATGAGGGAAAACACCGCAAGTGACCCTCTTGGCCTCGTCGAGAAGAAACTCTTGACCTCTTTTGGCCAAACCAAGCACCGCAACCTCCTCCGGCTCTCCCAGGTCTCAGGAGACGTAAAACATCTTGGGACCTTACTTTCTCGAAGGTTTCGGTGAGGGTCTACCGGGTTATTCCTTCCCAATTCACCGCTAACGAAGAACCAACTGTTCTTCCACCTCTTGTTCGAGGTAGAGAAACCCCAGATAAAATCTTTCTTCTTCTCATCGTTGGAAATCTCCACTTGCCCCGGATTGGATACACCATCGGGGATCCAATTTTCCACAGGAGTCGAATGAAGGTAATAAGTACCTTCATAACCAGACTGCCACAGAACGTAGAAGTGACAGATTTCAAGAGGCTTTGCCGACCGTCGACCCATCGACTTCCACAATACACACAAGCCCATCAAAATCCTGTAGCTGTTTGGTGAAAGCTGAGCAGGAGCGAGCTTGGCATCAGCCATAAATCTAGCTATAAACGGTTGAAGGGGGAAAGTCACCCCACAGCCCAGCATCGACCCATAGATGGTGACGGCGTTGCTCGACGGATTCCACGCAGCCCGCTCGCTAGAGGGTATAAGGAGAACTGTATCCGGAATATCGTATCTCTTCTTATATTTAATAATTTCCTGCTCACCGACCACATTTACTTCAGTGTCGAAAGAGCTTGGGCGATCAGCTGCAAAGCACAGAGTGTTTCGCCAATGATCCTCAACATCTGAATCAATCACTGTCTGAGCACCCAAAAAGGAGTACCTAGGGGTTCTAGGCCCTCGTCGCCCACTAACACCGGCTCTGGGAGTCTTTGCCATATCTGAAAAATCACTGTTAATAGTTGAAGGAAACGTGAAGTCAGAAGTATGGGTTTCAGAGTCAGAAGGGATGAAAAGGGAAATTGGTACAGGAGAAGCAAGGTCAAAATTACGCAGATATGACTCAATCTTGTCTGCAACTTCCTTGTTGCCAAGCTCAAGAGCTTGCATCATTTGATTAAAAAAGAAAGCATGTTGAGAATGATCCATGAAAACTCACCAGAAACGTTCCCAAACGAAAGAAAGGAAAAGGGATAAGTTGTAGAGACATGCTTCAAACAGACCAGGAGGCCGAAACAAAAGAAAGGAATCACCAAAACCCTAGCGCTTCGAGTTGAAAGTATGAAGAAACTTTTCAGAGGGTATGTCTGCAGAAAAGAAAGAGAAAACGAAAGTAAAGAAGTGAGAGAATCGTAACAGTCCCACCCTTAAAAAGGGGGAAATTCAAAATTCAAGGAAAGGATTAACCAAAAGTGGCGGTGATAAAGTGCAGCCGCCTATGAGTAAAGGCTGTGACGGGAAGTGTCCACCAAAGGAAGAACACATGGCATCGCGGGGTTTTCAACAGACGTGAAATCATTGCAGGCCTGACATCATTTACAGCGCCTCACATCAAAACCCAGCGTTTGAAATTCTGTGGCTGAAAATAAAAGCTTGTTGAGGAAGACTCAGTGGCAAGAGTAACACGTGGCAAAAATAAAAAGAGAGGGAAAAACGTCTGCAAAAATTCAGAAAACACCGATAATCAGAAAAGCATAAGTAAAGCATATAAATACTGCTCGCAGAACCAAAGAAGCCAAAAGCTAACCGACATTGGATCAGCTTGAAGTATTTATGGGGGTATTGTTGTATGTATAAATTTAGTCAAAGGACACGTCAGAAAAATGTACGATAAAGACGGGTCAAAAAGATAACCACGTCACTCATTGACCAGTCAACGAGAGGAGATCAGCCAAACAACATGCTAGCTGGCGTGCTCGCCGGTTCAAAACAGAAGTATGCTCGCCACAGCTGGTCGACCAAAAAGAAAGCAAGTTGTGCTCGCCGACCTAGAGCGTTCGCCAAGAAATATACAGCCAGGAGAATAACCTAATTCCAGGATACCTTCCACGGTAGGGATTAGGCCGGATACAAGGCATGAAGATCAAATCCTACTCCAGATAGGATCCAACTAATTTTAGCAGCGAAGAGTCCAAACAGAAAACAAACCCTAAAACTGTTTATAAACTCTAGACTCTTTACATGATTGAAAATAGGAACTCCCCTACTAACACGGCATAGGCACGGGAAACCCTAGAAAGACTAATATAAATTGAACTATAAATCCCATGAAAGGGGTTCCAGATCATAGAGAGAAAAATCAGGCAATCGTATGAGAGATCTGAGTGTGTAAACTATAAGCAATTCATAGTGATTTCTCTTGCCCTCAAGGGGTACCGTGGTTTTTTCCCATTCAAGGGTTTTCCACGTAAAACCTGTCTTGCATGCATTGATTTACTTTCTTTATTTATTCGTTCTGATTAATATATAATTGTTGACCGAGTCAATCCAAAAATCACCGTCAACACATGCCATGACAGTCAGTGTGATTAAAAGTTTTATCTTTTCAAAACATTATTTGCATGCTATAAATTCAGTTTTTTTAATGCTATAATTATTATTTTATAGCATTTAAGTGATGTCGTATCATTAATAAAAAAAATGTTATTATTATAGTTATTATAACTTCTTAAAAATGCTATTGTAATGGTACCCAATTTAAAAATTGTATATTTTTAATTTTTACTTAATTATTAATTATTAATTTAAAAAGTTTAATTGTACGCAAAACACAAAAAAATAAAATAAAAAAAATACCAACATTAAAGGAAAAAATATAAATATTTATTAATGAATCAAAATAATTACATGATTCACAAAACATATCAAACTTACAAGGAAATTTCTATATACAAAAATTTGAATTTGGTTTTATAAGAAAAAAAGTTACAAGAACAAGATTTTTTTTTTTTTTAGCTAATTACAACAACATGATTGCTCCACCAATCTTCATCTTCTACTTTTGATAAAACACAGCAACCTTCATCTTCATAACCTGAAAGACATCAATAAAATAAAGTTATATTTAATAAAAAAAAACAAATAAACATATATGAATTTACATAGCCATTACAATTATGAAATAGAGATTGTAACTAATTAAAATGATCCAGGATGGAAAAAAAAAATCAAATAATGAAACTAACAAATAATATTAAAAATAAAAATAAAAAGACTCTTACCAAGAAATATAACTTCACAATGGAAGACATGGAAGACATATAATACTTCCATATGTAGATTCATAACCAGATTTTCTAACTGAAAAAAAAAAAAAAAAAGTATATGTATATATATATATAATAAGCACATCTGTAGTTAATCAAATAATTAACAAAAATTAAACCTGGGTTTTCAAAAGATTAATGAAAGAGAGAACAACTTACCATAAAAATTTGAAGTTTTTAATGAAAATAGAAGATGAAGATAGATATTGATGCTTGAGAGCTTTGTGGTAAAAGTAGGGATTTTGATATTGTGAAAAAAAAATAAAAAAAATTAGGGATTTGAGTGGGTAGTTTGGTGGCAGTAAAACAACTCTAATAACATGTGAAGAGAATATAAAGTAGAAGTTAGGGTTTCAAATTTTGAAAAAGGAAATAAATTTGTTTTCCCTCGTTATCTTTGAAAAAAAGAGAAGAAAAAAAGAGGGACAAGAATTCATTTTCCCTCTTTATCTTTAGAGGTATTTTTAACATGTATAACATTATTAAATGCTGTATAATTAGTTTTGTAAATTACTTAACTTTTTTTATAAAAAAAAAATGATATTTTATATTTTGTTTACGTTAAATTGTGTTTTTGTTAATAAAAATTTAAAGCACAATAATAATAATAATAATAATAGGTTGAAATTTTAAAAAATAAATTATAATAGCTTATATGATTTCATGACATATCATAGCATATTTAAAATGCAATTAATTTTTTTTTATAATAAAATAATTAACATTTGAGCTATGTAGCTTAATAGCATTAAAAGTGCTATATTATTGAAATCAAAATGCTATTTAAACTAAAGTGTTATATGTTAACATCTTTTTATAGCATTTTATTATAATATGCAATAATATAGTTACATTTGATAGCATTTTTAAAAAGAATGCTATAGTGCAATGCTATAAAAAGTCATATTTGTTGTAGTGGTGTGTCATCATTCTCATGAATGTACTAAGGGCATTGGACATTCCAAAGAGCATAACTAACCACTCATACAAACCATCAGGGGATTTGAAAGTGGTTTTCCACTCATCTTCATACCGAATCCAGATTTGGTGATACCCACTACGTAGGTCTATTTTGGAAATCCATTGAGCATCAACTAACTCATCTAACATGTCCTCGAGTCTAGGAATGAGAAACTTATACTTGATTGTTGTTATAGGCAAAAATAGTTGTGGTAGACACGTCATCGCTATATAAAGCCACGTAAGCAAGGTCAAAAGAAAGTCAACTAACGGAGCAAGAATTCCCCCCATGAGAACCTGCTCGGGAAAAGAGGAAGCTTCCCGACCACGGCAAAGACGAGTTGCTCGGGCAATAAATCTTACTCGGGCAAGAACTCGGTGTAGTCGGGAATCAATGAAAAACAGATAGTCACCAGCGCCTATATTCCAAACTCTGGGTGCAATTAGCAACAAGCAACTCCATGATAAGCAACAGTGGCTGCAGAGTTCAAATAAGGAAGCAAATAGATTTTCCGTAAATAAAGGAGGAAGAATCAGAATCAGACTTGGATTCAACCAAATCAGGAAATATACAAAAGAAGGAGAGTCCGAATCCGTTAAGGATTACAACACACAATTAGGGCACCACATACCAAAACCCTAATTAAACATGTATAAATACCCCTTCTTTACGTAAAAAGAGGGGGACACGAGAGAAATAGAGAGAGAGAGATTGTAGTACAGCATTCTTGTAATTCTTCTTCATAGTGAATTTGGCTTCGTTGCTTAGGCAACAAACCGTGGATGTTTCTCCAACCCTTGGAGTTTTACCACGTAATTGCTTGTGATTCCTAGTTTATTTCTTTTGTTTTCAATCATCCAAGTTCATAATTTATAACAATTCAAAAGATAAATCATTGACTCGGTGACCACCAAAAATCACCGTCAACAATTGTAATCTTTTTGTGTTGAGGTTTTTACCCTAAAGCTTGTAATATGTAAATGATGATTAATTATAAATAAAAGAAGTAGTCATTTTCATTCTATTTATATGTCTCATATTTTTATATCATATGTGCCAAACATCCAAGATTACCGAATGTAATCTCGAACTAAGCATATGAGTGTCATATATAGAGGAATTCAATTTGAGACGTGCAATCTAAAGAGTCTGTAAAGAGCAAATGAAGTTGGGTACTTTATTTGTGTTTAATCTACAGCTGTAGTCCATTCTAATATACGTTGGTCTTATCCTAGACTACTTATATGATGAAATGAGAATGGAGAAAACTTATATGATATGATCATATAGGGCTAGGTCACGATCTATATGAATCTCTCTCCAATACCCGTTACATGTGGAGATTCATATATATATCGACAAATGATATCTGTATATGAGTGATCTTAATCCTGAGTATCTTACTGACTCTTTCAGGTTAAATTGTGATTTTTAAATTAGCATGGGTGAGATCAAAGTAGCATTCTCGGTCAATATCTCTGTGTCTTAGAATCGCGGTTTGGTTTGTGGTTGGAAAGGTCTGTACACAATAGTGGAATCTACTCCTTCTTGTGAGAAGTAGAGAAGTAGTTCCCTTAAAGGTTGATTCAGAGCTTGAACAATAAAAACACTCTCTTTCTTCCGTAAAGGAATGAGGGATATAATTGTTTATTAGAGAATCAATGGTACTTAATGGAAAAGATATAATTAGAGGGGTATAACGGACTTTATGACCCAGCTCTAATTATGAACTACTTGTAGAGGATCATACCATATGTAATAGCTATATCAATGGACAATGAACTTTGGTTTGTGTAAAAACATCTACAGTTACGAGAGTACAGCCTCGGGTTTATAGTGGAGTAAGGGCCAGTTTGGTATTGCTGTAACTTTTATAATAATCACTGTTAGCTGTACTGAAAGAATAATCAGCTATGAAGTTAATCAGTAGATATTTGGATAATTAAACTTTTAAAACTATTGTATAGCTCAAAAGCAGTATACATATTTTTGGTAATTTTATTTCAAAAGTGATGAATTTAGTTACAATGACTAAAATAGACATGATTTTATAACTTTATTTCATTTTTTTCACTAATTATATTATATTAAATATTGACATGATTTTAGAACTTTATTTCATTTATTTCATTAATTATATTATATTAAATCAATATTTAAGTAGAATATTTAAATTGAAAAAAAATTTCATAAGAACAATAAAAATATTTTTAAAAGATTTTATAAATAAAATCAATATTTAATTAGAATCTTTAATTTTTCAGATGAAATAAGGTATGTAAATGATTTTAATTTGATTTCATAAGGATATTAATGATATTTTAAAAGATTAATTAAATGCTGAAATAGATTATTCCATAATCACTTTCAAAAAGTAGCCCCCCATCTACTTCTCAAAATCACTGTCAAAACTTGTCAGATTATCAATTAATCACTTTTTGAAGTTTTATCAAACATCATTTTATGCAAAAATTATAAAATAAGTTGATTTTAATTTCTCAAAAGCAATACCAAACTGGCCCTAACTTTGAGGTTAATAATCATGAAATATTAATTAAAGAATTTAATTAATTTTTCTAAGGATTATTGAAGCTCAAGACTGTAGAGGTGAGACACGTGGTATCGGTTCGGCTGTTTTTATCAATCCTTGTGGTGAGAAGCCAGTAGTTAGTTCTGAGAGCGGGGGTCAGGAAGGTTTTTTCAATGATCCTACAATGGATTATCATCAGGTTTCAGGTCTGGCAGGGATTAAGAAGAAGGGTAAGTGGAAAAGATGGGCGAGAGAGGGTGGTCGACACTCCTCCGAGTCTTCAGGTTCGATTCAGGAGAGTAACAAGAGGACCTCCTTGGGTGGAGTGTAGGTTGTTGATGTGAAGAAACAGAAATGTGTTAATGCTTTTGATTGCGAATCAATTGAGATATCGCGAGTCGGGATGGATCCCCGGCTTGTCGGACTCAATGAAAACCTTATTTTGGAACGCTCGGGGTTTAGGGGGGGCCGAGAGTTCCGTGTTCTGCATTCGTTAATGCAAGAACAAAACCCTGTCATAGTTTTTTTGATGGAAACAATTTGTGATCATAAGGCTATGGAGAGTATTCGTTTAAAATTGGGTGTTGATGCTAAGTTGGTGGTGGATCGGAATGGGAATAGTGGGGGTTTGTGTCTTTTTTGGAAATTAGAGGTTGATGTTTCTCTTTTGTCTTACTCGCGGTTTCGTATTGATACGGTGGTAATGTCTCATAATGATAAGCGGTGGAGACTTACTGGTTTCTACGGCAATCCGAATTCTAGTCTAAGAATTCAAGGGTGGACTCTTTTACGTAGGCTTGCTGGTATGTCCTCCTTTCCTTGGCTTGTGGGAGGGGATTTTAATGAGATTTTATGTCTGGCGGAGAAATCTGGTGGGATTAGTAGGCAGGAGTCTATGATTGATAATTTTAGATCGGCTTTAGAGGATTGTGAGCTCAAGGATTTGGGTTTCAAGGGCCCTATGTTTATGTGGACTAATAGGCGGGCTTCGCCTCATCTTATTCAGGAACGTTTGGATCGTTGCCTCAGTAGTGCTTTTTGGCTTACTCTTTTCCCTTTTTTTTTCAGTAAAACATCTTGAGTTTTGGAAGTCAGGTCATAGGCCAATTGTTCTCGATGTGGTGGATAGGGTGGCTTTTGTTTACAGAGGGCGTCGTTTTCATTACGAATGTGCTTGGGCTTCTAAGGAGAGGTTTCCGGGTTTCGTCCAAGAGACGGGGGGGGGGGGGTGCTAATGGTAGAGATAATATGCAGCGGGTGGTCACTCGTTTGTCCAAGTGTGCTGGCAGATTCCATGCTTGGAATCGGGATATCAGGCGAGCTACTTTTGAAGGTATCTCGGCTAAGAAGAGGGAGTTGGCTCTTTTAAATGATGGAAGGTGTTCTATTGACTGGTAGGAGTGTAGGAAGGTGGAGTTGGAGCTTGATAGGTTGCTGAAGGCAAAGGAAACTCTATGGAGGCAACGCTCTAGGATTTCGTGGCTCAAAGAGGGAGACCAAAATACGAAGTTTTTTCATGCTAAGGCGTCTTCGCGAAGGAAGGGGAATTTTTTACATGGGCTCTTTGATGCAAATGGTACGTGGAGGTCTGAAGAGGTTGAGATGGAGGAGATTATTAGGAATTATTTTTTGGAATTATTTAGTAGTTCCAGGCCTTCTCAGCAGCAGATGGAGGCTGTCTTGGATTCGGTTGAGGTTAGGCTTCCACCTAATTTACGTGATTTTCTTGACATTCCTTTTTCTGGTGAGGAGGTTAGGGTTGCTCTTTTTCAGATGAGCCCGACTAAGGCTCCGGGCATTGATGGTTTCCCGGTCGATTTTTTTCAAAAATTCTAGGATGTGGTTAGTGGTGACGTTACAAAGTTGTGTTTAGAGTGCCTTAACGAGGGTCATTCTGTGGAGACGATAAATCATTCTTTGTTATGTCTTATCCCAAAAGTTAAGAATGTTGAGCGTATGGGTGATTTAAGACCCATTAGCCTATGCAATGTTATCTACAAGTGTACTTCTAAGGCTCTGGTTAACCGCTTTCGAAAGGTCCTGGATGGTGTTATTTCTGATTCTCATAGCGTGTTCATTCCGGGTAGATTAATTACGGACAATGTTATGGTGGGTTTTGAATGCATGCACGCTTTGATGTGCAAGGTGAACGGATCTAAGAAGGGTTTTATGTCCCTTAAATTGGATATGTCCAAAGCTTACGATCGGGGTGGAGTGGTGTTTCGTGGAGGGTATGTTGAGGCGTTTAGGTTTTTCTGATTCTTGGATTTCTAAAATCATGAACTGCATTACCTCGGTCTCGTATTCATTTATTCTGAATGGCAAAGTGTGTGGTAATATTAAGCCAACTAGAGGTTTGAGGCAGGGTGATCCTCTTTCCTCCTATCTTTTTCTTATTTGTGTTGAGGGGCTTTCTAATTTGATTGCGCTATCGGAGAAGAATGGGTTTTTTTTTGGGTTCCGTTGCAGCAAGTTGGGACCGCGTATTACCCACTTGTTTTTCACGGATGATAGTCTCCTTTTTACTAAGGCTTCAGTGGAAGAGTGCTCTAATATTAAGAGGATTTTGAGGGTTAATTCGGAAGCTTCGGGTCAGAGTGTAAATTTCCAAAAATCTGCCGTTTGTTTTAGCAAACAAATTGGCCTGGCGGATAAACAGGTGTTGGCAGGGATTTTGGGAATGACGGTTGTGGATCATCATAAAAAGTATCTTGGGCTGCCCTATATTACTAGTAAGAATAAACGCCTCCTTTTTGACGATATCAAGCAGAGAGTCTGGAAGAAATTGTAAAGTTGGAGTAGTTAGTTTTTTTCAGGTGGAGGTCGCAAGGTCCTTATTAAGGCGGTGGTCCAATCTATTCCGATGTATTCTATGAATCTGTTTAGGCTTCCTGTTTCTCTTATCTCGGATTTGCATCGTCTTTGTGCAAGGTTTTGGTGGGGTGGTAATGATGCAAATTGGAAAATGCATTGGTGTAGTTGGGAGTTTTTGTGTAAGGATCGGTGTGAGGGAGGGCTTGGTTTTCATGATCTCGGTTTGTTTAATAAAGCATTGCTTGCTAAGCAAGGTTGGAGAATCCTTCGCAATCCTCATTCGTTGGCTGCTCGAGTTTTGAAGGCTTGTTATTTTCCAGATTCCAGCTTTTTGTGTTCGGATATTGATTCGAAGGGGTCTTTCCTTTGGAGGAGTCTGTGTTGGGGCAGAGAGTTAATTTTGCAGGGTTCTAGGAGGAGGATAAAGGATGGTTGGTCAACTTTCGTCTATGCAGATCGTTGGATTCCTCGCTTGTCTTCGTTTTAGGTGAGTTCTCCTCCGATCGGCTACGGTCGATCAGCTAATGAATGGCTATGGGGTTTGGAACGAAGGTCTGATCAGGCGGTCTTTTTTTGAGGAGGAGGAGGAGACTGAGGCAATTCTTAGTCTTCCTCTTAGTGGTTTTGCTGTGAATGATAGCTTGCTTTGGCATTTTGATATTTTAGGGAATTTCACTGTTAGCAGTGGTTATAGATTAGCTAGGTCCCTTATTTCCAATCCAAGTTGCTCTGGGTTGAGTCCTATGATTTCTTGGTGGAAATTTTTTTGGAAGCTTCATCTTCCTTCCAAGATTAAAATCTTTATGTGGAAGGCTTGCAATGGGTGGTAGTTGGCCTAGCTGATAGGGGTCTGCATGTGGAAACTTGGTGCCCGAGTTGTGTTGTGTCTGTCGAATCGGTGATGCATGCGTTGTGGCGCTGTTCTGACCTGAAATGTATCCGTGCAGCTTCTTGTGCCTCTGGTGGAAAGTAATGTGTTAGATTCTATCCCATTTCTTGACTTTGTTTTATCGGTTAAGGATAGAGTCACCACTGCTGAGTTCGAATTTCTCTGTGTTGTTTGGTGGAGAATTTGGTTTCGGAGGAACCAACCGGTTCATTCCTATGATCTCTGTCCTGCTGCTGGTATCTTTGATTGGGCTGAGAATTTTCTCCAGGTGTTCCGAGAGGTTAATCTTCACAATGAGAATCGTCCGCTGATGTTGCATCCATCTCCTTCTTGGATGGCTCCGTCGTTTGGTTGTTTCAAAATTAATACGGACACTGCATTGAATTATGCCTCTCAGCGGACTGGTATTGGGGTTGTGATTCGTGATAGCAATGGCTATGTTGTTGCTTCTCTTTGTCAGAGCTCTGGGTCTTGTTATCAGTCTAATGTCGCTGAGGCGATGGCAATTCTTCGGGGGTTGCGTTTAGCTGCTGAGATGGGCTTTTTACCTGCTTCTTTGGAGTCTGATGCCTTAATGGTGGTGGATTTAGTTCATGCGAAGGTTCCTCCAGATTCTGAGATTGGTCTGGTTATTCAAGATATTCTTTTGTTTTTAGAGAATCCCCTTTTTTATGATGTCAATTTTGTTCCTAGGTTAGCTAATAAGGTTGCTCATGGGCTTGCTAAGCTTGCTCTTGGCTATGTTGGGGAGTTTTTTTGGTTGGGTGACTGTCCGTTGTCTTTGGAGAGTCTTGTTTTGGGTGATTGCCCTTCTTCTTTGTGATCTTTGCTTCTTCTTAATGAATTCCTTTTCAAAAAAAAAAAAAGCTCAAGACTGTAGGTCCATTAGGTCCCCTTACTAGCCTGAAATATTGACGGTAACAAGGGTCACGGTTAATTAATTGGATAGTCCAATTAATTATGTTACAAAAGTAACAAGGATTTAATTAAGGTAATTAATTAAATGATGTGATTATTTAATTATATTAATAATTATGAATTATTAATAGAATTAATTATTTCATGGAGGTCAAGGGTTCGAGCCAAGACCAAAGCAAAGATATAAAATAACATTGATTATTTTATCTTTAACAGATCAGGGGTTCAAGTCACAGTTAATGTAATTGATTTTTAAAACAAGATAAACGATATTTTAGATTTTAAATTTTTTTTTTTTTTTTTTTTTTGAAATACAACTACTACCGGGACCCGGTGAGATTAATTAAATTCTACAAGCACGGCCCGGAATACTGCTCCCACTATCGGGGAGAGGTTACATAAGGACTACAACTCTAACAACCGGAGAGAGGGCTGCTCCCACAAATCGGGAGAAAACTCCCCACACATGCTTGTAAAATGCGCATGGTGGGACTTGAACCCCTGACCACTAGGTGTGGAAGGGAGATGCACAACCATCTCTACTAGGAGGTGATGTGCAGATTTAAAATATTTGATATTTAAAATAAACCTATATAATATATATCTTTATCTATCAGGCAATTAAACCTAATTGAGACTGAGAGATAATACCACACACGCAAAAGGAAGAAAAAGAGAACAGGGGTGCGGCCAACAAGAGAAAAAAAGGGAGAAAAAGTTTTTTTTTTTTTTTTTTTTTTTTTTTTTAGCTGGCCGAATTCCATACACAAGGCAAAGGGTTGTTTTTGTGTTTCTTCTTCTACCTCTATTCATCCTCCTGAAGCCCGTGATGTGCACACACATAGTTGCTGGAACCTGGGAGATAGCGAGGAAGATCCAATGGTGTAAATCAGAAAGCAACAAGATAAAGAACGAAGGAGTTAGACTCAAATTTCTTCCGCTGCGTGACTCTAGGGCTTACAATTGGTATCAGAGCCCTCGTACGATATATTCAAATAAATCGTTCTTTTTTATTGTTTAATTGCATGTATATATGTGCACGCATAATCTAATGTTTGTATGATGTTTTAATTTTATTTTTAAAGCATGATTGATCATTAATTATATGGTACAGTGGGTTTTAGGGTTTTGGATATTGGTTGTAATATTTTTTCTGCAGTAATATTAATCTCGGGTTATATATATATATTTTTATTTCATCGATTTGCTGTAATTTTATATTATTTATGTAATACGACGAAGAACAACGATCCGGAACACGAAGCACAACAGCCGTATGAATCTATTGTGCAATGGCGCAGCAACGCGTGCGTGATTGTCACACAAAAGTAATGTTGCTGCATGCAATAGTTGCTTGCATACGCAACAGATGTGCTAACCGCACTCACATGCGCAAGAGGTTGCACGATGCACTGCTGCAACATACAATATTTTATGTTGTTATTCATTTGTGCGATGTACTGCTGCAACATACAATATTTTATACAATATTTTATATTGTTATGCATTTGGGCAGCTGTTATGCAATCCCATGTGCAAGTGTTGCGCAACACAATGCTACAACATGCAATTGTTGTGTGTTTGTATAGCAATCAACGCAACCCCATGCGCAAGGCTTCAGTGTGCAGCCCGCTTTGGGCTGTTTTTGGGAAATCTCGAGCCTCCAAAAAGTGTTAGAGTAACACTTGGGCTTTTAGGGATTCAATTCATGAGATGGATCCATTAAAAATAAATCAAGTTGGACTTGATTTTTTGGCCCAAAGGATGCAGAAGTTACAGAAGACAAGACTTTAAGATTTTGGAATTACAAGAAGACCAATGAATGCCTTGGATAATTTTTTGTAATTAGAAATTTTTTTAAAATTAGATAAACACATCATACTTGATCAATTCATGTATGCTTTTTATTATGTGATAATTAAAGCATTGTCATGCATAAACATGCTGTATAGATTAGTAGTGCCTACACATGCATTTTTTAATAAATGTCATACGATCATAGTATGTGGTTTTTTTTTTTTAATGTGATTAATAAAATTAGCAAATCACAAAATTGGCTATTAAAATGAGATTAGTTTTTTAGGTGTAAAAAACTTGGTTATTCTCAAATAACTAGTCTATTAATTAAGTTGTTTAATTAGTTAGATTAGTTAGGTCCTCTTATAATTATTAGGATTAATTTGATTAAGGCCCTAATAATAATTGGACTGAATAGTGTGTTTTAGTTTTAATAGTTAAAACTTGGTAAATCACATTATTAATTCTAGTCTTAGTAAATTAGTTTACATATACTAGAGTTAGATTAATAAACTAGATTTTTTAATTGTTAAAAAATCAGATAGTTTAATTATTAGTTAATAGAATGAGATTCTACTAACTTACTAAAATGCCCTAGACACTTATATTTGAATTATCCATTAAATCATAGTATAATCTAGGTGCATTAATAATTGAAAACCCTAACCTAAAAATAGTGAATGGGAGAGGGGTATATATTACAATATACCCCACAATCTCTATCGTTAGTTCAACACCGTGAGATTCAAGTGGGGCCTTGAGACGGCTTTGTTTTCGTCCTCCCTAAGGAAGGTTTCCATGAGAGTCAATATCAAGATTGACTTCCTAACGGATAAGATTTTCGAATGCATTTTGGGATTGACTGACTCTAAGGTAGCAATTCTCAAATTAAGTTCATGAGATCTAAAATGATGGGTCACATTCACAAAGGATTTAATAAAATTGGTTTATTAAGATCCTAACTAAAACAAACGATAATTGCATGATATTAGAATAAGAGTTATTATGGTATATCATTTGACTGAGAATGTCTCGGTCCAACATACAAGTACTTGACCAACCTTAAGGCGGCACTTCCTTGTAGTATGTTGGATTGTCATGGCGTAGTAACATTTTTTTAGGGTTTATTTCTTGTTCATTAAACATATTCATGCATCATGTTTAATATTATGCCAAACAATTACGTGTGATAATGTATGAGATGAATGAAATCTTTTATTTATTTATTTTTCAACAATGTCGTTTGCACTTTTACAAATCCTCGCGAATGACAAATTAACCGGTAAAAATTACACTAAGTGGACAAATAATATTAACACAATCCTGGTAACTAAAGACCTTAAGTTCGTGCTTACGGAGGAATGTCCTCCAGAGCCTGCTACCAATGCCACACGAATTGTTCGTGAGACACACTAGAAATGGGTCTCAACTGATGAGAAGACCCAGATATATCTATTAGCTAGCATGACATATGTGCTTGTCACCAAGCACAATGCAATGACTACAGCATTCGATATCATGGAGTCATTGCAGGCTATGTTCGGGTAGCCATCTGAGCAAAAGCGGCACAAAGTTATTCGTTCTGTAATGCTTGCTGAAATGAAGAAGGGTTCATTGGTCTGAGAACATGTCCTGGGCATGATGTCCCACTTCAACTCAGCTAAGGTCAATGGCAGGGCCATTGATTAAGCAAGCCAGGTGAGCATCATACCGACGACTCTTCTAAAGAGTTTCAATCGATTTAAAAGCAACTACGAGATGAACAAATTAAAGTTCGACCTAGCACAGTTGTTGAATGAGCTCACTACCTTTGAGTCCATAACTAAGGACCATAAAGGTAAGACCGGTGAGGCAAATGTTATCGAACCATCTTCTTCTAAGTTTAAGAAGAGAAAATGGTCTACTGGTGATAAGAATCAAGAAGTATCACCAAAGGATCTATTGCATATTCCAGTGGGGCCAATTACAAGGGCCAAGAGGATCAAAGAAGCATTTAATGTGGGCTGATTCTGAGTTGCTGAAGTCCAAGTTTGGCCCACATGAAGACCAAATCTGGATTGAACTTCGTGGACCGATACATTTATTATAATATGTTTTTGAAAAGCCCAAGACGAACCCTACATATGTTATGAAGACTCCGTCATCCATAACAGATCACAACAGGCCCAAATTCGACCATCTATCTTGTTGCACAAAGACTTGAGCTGGACAAGAGCTGGACACCGGGCAGAACTTCGTGGGCCTCTACAGAGGGCATATGGAGTCGGATCATCTATATATATCGACAAATGATGGTTGTATATGGGTGATCTTAATCTTAAATGTCTTACTGACTCTTTCAGGTTAAATCGTGGTTTTTAATTAACCATGGGTGAGATCAGAATAGCATTCTCAGTCAATATCTCTGTATCTTGGAATCGCGGTTGGCTTGTGGTTGGGAAGGTCTGTACATAATAGTGGAATATACTCCTTGTGAGAAGTAGAGAAGTAGTTCCCTTAAGGGTTGATTCAGGGCTTGAACAATAATAGTGCTCTCCTTCTTCCGTAAAGGAATGAGGGATATAATTATTCATTAGAGAATCAATGGTACTTAATGGAAAAGATATAATTAAAGGGGTATAATGGACTTTATGACCCAGCTCTAATTATGAACTATTTATAGAGGATCATACCATATGTAATAGCTGTATCGATGGACACTGAACTTTGGTTTGTGTAAAAACATTTACAGTTACGAGATTACAACCTCGAGTTTATATTGGAGTAACTCCAAAGTTAATAATCATGAAATATTAATTAAAGAGTTTAATTAATTTTTCTAAGGATTATTGGAGCTCAAGATTGTGGGTCCATTAGGTCCCCTTGCTTGCCCGAAACATTGATGATAACAAGGGTCATGACTAATTAATTGGATAGTCCAATTAATTATGTTTCAAAAGTCACTACAAGAAATTGTGTTATCCATAACGGAACATCTACCACTGGCATACTGGGCCTGTGTTGGATAAGTAATAACAACAACGAACCTTTAAATGTCCGTCATTAATAATCTCTTAAAAGCTTTTCCACCACAGGCCTTACATGCCCGTAATGAATATTTTTTACTTACAACAGGCAGTTATGGGCCCGTTGTAGATAGTTCTATAAAGACAACAGGCAAATAAGGGCATGTTGTTATTGAAACCATATATATTAAAAATCCAAAATCCCCAAATCAAATATTGCAAAACCCTAAAATCCTAAAATCCTCAAAGCGTCTTCCTCACCCGATTTTGGTGATCTTCTTCGACGAGAACTTCCTCCTCTGACCAAGCTGTGTTTCACTTGATTTCTCACTCTCCATTTCGCTTCTATTATTGGTGACAAAGCTCTCTTCTTCTTCTTCTTCTTCTTCTTCGTCGTCGTCACCGAACTCTCTCTAACTCTCGGTTAGTTATCTTTATGTTACTTAGAAAAAGAAGGCTTGTTGTGTGTATTGTGTTCATATTTTGATGTTGTTATTTGTGGCCTTCTGTTTGGTTGAATAGAAAATAAATTGACATTAGAGGAATATCATGGTAGCTACCGATTTGTGTGGTGGAGGAGATAAGGATGTTGAATTTTTTTTTTTTTTTTTTGAAATAGAAGGGTGTTGTACTTGGGTGTCTTGATGGATGGAAACCAGATCCTCCGTTGGAGATGATCAAATCACATGCATCAGGTCTGGAGATCTCCTTTGTTATTTTTTTGTTTTTTATTATTAGATTTTAAAATCGTAAAATTGCTTTTAATATCAAATTAAAATTTTAAAATAAATCTTTAACAATCATTTTATGTTAATTTTGTTCCGGCAAAATTACGCGATGAATAAGAATCTGTAATTGAACACTGAATCATTTTGTCATTTTCTGCATTTGAACTGTTTATACTTTCTTTCTCATATTTTTTTCCTTAAAAAATTTATACTTTCTTTGTGCATGACTAATCATTTATTCGCTACTTTAGTCTCTATCTCTCCTCTGTGCGGTGGGGCCTTTTTTGGAGGTCTCGTTTGATCAGTCCTTTTGCGAAAAGAAAACGGAGTTTGGATGTTCTGGATCGAATGTGTTCAATAGGTAGCTTTTCTAATTCTCTCTGTTTTAACTCAATGCATTGTTTTTGGTCGGTTTTTTTTCTTTTCTTTTTAATTTGATTAATGAGATATGTGAATAAGATCTGTGGTTCTAGTTCAGGTGTTTTGATTGAGGAATTTGATTTTTCTCTTTTTTGGGGATTTCTTATATTTCCATTAGAGGAATTTTGTGCAGACATTGGAGTCTTTGGTGGTCATTTATTGATAAACTTGCTTCAATTAAGACTTATTTTTTTTGTTTGTTTGTTTGTTTAAAGCTGTTTATTATTTATTTTTTCTTCAATTTATATGGTTTTTGTTCATAGAAGGAATTGTCAAAAAGAGATGGAGAAACTGGCAGCGGTTTAAGATTGTTATTGATTCTAAATGAGTGGCCAATTAAAAATTGTAGTTTCTTTTTCTAGGTGGAAGATCTTTTGATTGCTCCTTTTCCTAATTATTATATTCTTGTTGATTTTGAATTGTAGAGAATCAACAATGATGTTGATTGAACATCAATTAGTTTACTTTCTTAAGTTTTAGTTATCCAGAACTTGCTAGACTGTTGTTGTTATTGCCCTTACTCTCATGTTTGGCTGTTGAAAAAACTATCGAAATTGAAATAGTAAATTTCTAATTCTGGAATTTTTCAATAGTTCTTGTGTTCGCTGTTACATTGATGTTCCTGTGTTAGTGGGTAAAAATCACTAGGAGGAGAGATGTCCAATTACAATTGCACAATAACAAGGACTAGACACAAAACTTATCGGCTATATTTAACTAGTGTTGCACACTGATACACGAATCCTGTTAGGCGCTTCATTGGATTCATGGAATAATACAAATCACGCTCACAGTTTAGGCTTACTTATTAATTCATAGAAATTCTAGCTGGATTGCTTTAATGCATCTCTAATCTCTTTTTATCTGAATGTAGCTCAATTGGACTGTGATTTGATTCAAAATTGGTGTTTTGCTAAAAGACATACATGTTACTAAAGAATTTATAATTTTGTATTACCTATTGAATTAAAAAATTAGGGAGCTATTTTGTATTTAAATAATGTGATGTTGATTGTAATTTTTGGGTACCATAATTATTGAATTTTAAGAATTTATATCGTTGAATATTCATGTGAGATTTAGCGTTGTTTGGCATGTTTTATTTATTTATTTATTTTAAAGATGTTTTGGTTGATGTAGCTTCGATAATGTACACAGTTGCCTTGGATATTTCATTTTGGAATCGCAGGTAAAAGGTTTGTCGTTTGAGTGCGTCAACTTTAAAAACTCTTGGCAATTAAGCATAAGCAATAAATGGTTAAAATGTTTATTTTGTTCTTTCTTTGCATACCGATGTGATTCTAAATGTGTAGGACAACTGAATAAAATTGTTGACTCTTTTTGTATTGCTGTACATATATGGAATGTTTGAATGTGTTGAAAATATCATGTTGATTAAAAAGGTTAGTTTGATAAATCTACACTTATGGAATGGTTTATTTTTACTCGTACAGATGGCATTTTTTTTCATAATCCATCTGGTGGTTTTTTGACCTTCCCTTCATTATAATCTTATTACAGGTGGAGTTCCAATTAGCATTATTCAAGACAAACAAAAAAGAGAGCTTGAAGATTTGTATGGGTGAACTTATTGTTATGACTAGTAGACTTTTTAATTAAGTGAATGTTTATGGGTGAATGTAATGTTAATACTTAAGATTTTTAATTGAATGTTCATAGATTTATAATTTTTAATATACAGATTTTCTATTATCAGTTCGTCCTGACAATAAATATATCAAAACGAAGAATATGGACCACTAGATTTACATACTTTGACTCAAAGTGTATGCACTTATCAAAACTTCTCCATAATCTGTAGTCCACATTCTTCGTTCTAATATATTTATTGTCAGGACGATCTTACAATAAAAAGACTGTTTTAAAAAATATATATATATATTAAATGCTTGTGGATTTTTATATTGAATGCTTTGGAGTTTAATCTTCCAATTATTTGTTTAAACAAGCTATGTATAAAATCAATAAATTAATTTTGATTTTTTTTTTTACTCATCGACAACGGGCATTGCCCATTATAAGTAATGCATTGACAACACCTTGGCCCTTGGCTGGCTTCGGCATATTTGCTTGCAATGACCGTTTTCAATAACGCATAGACAACGAGCAATGCTCGTTGTCGAAAAGCACGCTTTTCCACTATTGCTCCATCTATAGCAGGCACAATGTCTGTGGTCGATACACATCTACAACGAGCATTGCCCGTTTTCATTAAGTGTTTTTGTTCTAGTAACAAGGATTTAATTAAGGCAATTAATTAAAGGGATATTATCATTTCCCCCTATAGTTTACCATATTAATAAATTTGCCCCTCTAATTTCAAAAATGGTTAGTCTTCCCCTTCAAAACCAAAATATTAAAGGTTTTGCCCTTTCTGTCAGCTTTTCCGTCCAAAATCAAATTGACCGTTAAAATTGAAAATGAAATGAAGGGTAATATTGTAAAAAGGTAAATTAATCAATTAATAATAATTTATTTATTAAAACAACTAATATTAAATAATAAATTAATAAATATTATCAAATTAAATAATAAATATTTTTAAAAATTAAACAATAAATAAATATTAAATAGTAATATACCAACACCAAATCCCTACAATCAAACACCAACCCAAAAATCAATCTCCCAAAAAAATGAAATCATCAAAACTTCCATCAAAAAATTCAATACCACTTTCTCTCTTGAACCCAGAACCTCCACAAACCTAAAAAATCATCAACATACCTCTATCCAACCACCACCACCCCTAAACTAAACCTAGAACACCACACCACATCAAAATTCATCAACACCACCATCAAACCTAGAATATCATCATAAATACCACAAATCGCAATTGAAACCAAAACCAATACCAAAAATCGAAATCAAAACCAAAACCAAAACAAACCTAGAAAAACTACCATAAACCCAGAAATCTCCATTCCTTCTCTTCACTCTCTCACAGAAAACTCCCAAACACAACCATAAATGGAAGAGAAAAAAATCCAAAATCTGAAACACAATCACCAAAAGATAAGGAAAAAAAATTAAAATTGAAAAAAATATATGTCAAACACAAACTCAAACCCAAATACATATCTTCAAAATCCAAACCCACACTCACACGACCACCATCACTCCACCGTCAACCACACCCACCATGGCCACCACTAGATTTTACAATCCAAACCACCAAAATCTAGAAACAATATAGTAAAAATAGGGGAAAAACAGGAATGTGATCCCGGACGTGGTGAGAGGAGGACAAATGAGGGAGACAGGACAAAGGAAGTTGATGGCCTGCAAATCTGCTTGCGAAGGTGCAGCTCGTCCACCGCCACTAGAGTTGTTGTATTTTTCACACGACCACCACCAACGTCAATCTTTTCTCAAAGGAAGAGATGGATTCGAGAGAGAGGTATTCAAGAGCTAGGGTTTCTGGTGTGGTTTCGATTAGCAAAGAGGGATTAGAGAGAGTGTGTGTGGGATTCGAGAGCTTTCTGGTGTGGTTTTGATTTGCAAAGAGAGGGATTCCGAACGAAGAGAGAGAAGTATTCGAGAGAGAGAGAGAGAGTGATATTGATTTTGTTGTATGTGTAAATTTGGCAATAGGACACGTCAGCAAAAGAGGCAATAAAGACGGGACAAGTAAATAAACACGTCACCCGTTGACCTGACAACGAGAAGAGATCAGTCAGAGATGAACCAGCTGGCACGCTCGTCAATTCAAAGAAGAAGTGTGTTCGCCACAACTGGTTGACCAGTAGAAAGGCAAAATGTGCTCGCCGATCCAAGGCGTTCGCCAAAGAACATACAGCCAGAAGAGTAATCCAATTCCAAGTATATTTTCCACGTCAAGCGAGGATTCAATTGAATACAAAGCTCAAAGATCAAATCCTATTCCGAATAAGATACAATCTCCTTCAAACAAAGAAGGGTCAAAACAGGAAACTAACCCTAAAAGTTGTTTACAAACCCTAGACTCCTTACGCAACGCAAAATAGGAACTCCCCTACCAACACGGCGTAGACACGGGAAACCCTAGAAAAACTAATATAAATAGAACCCTAAAACCCATGAAAGGGGGTTCGAGATTAGAGAAAGAGAGAGTAATCAGGCAATTGTATGAGAGATTTGAGAGTAATCAGGCAATTGTATGAGATATTTGAGTGTGTAAAACATAAGCTATTCATAGTGATTTCTTTCGCCCTCAGGGGGCACCGTGGTTTTTTCCCATTCAAGGGTTTTCCACGTAAAATCTGTCGTGCATGCATTGATTAATTTTCTTTATTTGTTTATAATTGATTACGATATTGTTGTTGACCGAGTCAATCCAAAAATCACCGTCAACAATTGGCGCTAGAAGGAGGGGGGTACTGAATAAAAAGCTTCCAGGAATCCTTACAAAACACAAAACAGGCACAGCATGAGCAACGGTAGCGATAGAGATGACATTCCCAATAATGATCAAATCTCTTAAGCAGCGGCGATACTAGGAGAGGAAACGTTGGCAACAAGGGAACAGTCAACAGCAACTCCAAGGACTAGAGCAACCAACGAGACTCTGCAGCACTTTCATACCGCATTGGTGAATTTGGTCAATGAGGCCAACAAGATTGGACTCACGCTTCCTATAGGGTTGGGAGCCTCGTCTCCTTATGAGCTGACGACCAGCACGCCCGGAAATCATCCCACAAGAAGGCTGCGATCAGAAGTCCATGTCGCGACTCCCAGTACTCAGGCAAAACCAATTGTGGAAGAAGCCCCCCAAGATTCGCCAGAGGCCCTGGAAGAAAGAGGGCAAAAGAAGGGAAAAAGTTTGCTGGACGAGGATTTCCCAGAAAAACGGTATCATGGGCAAACGCATAGGGAACCAGCCAATGACAGGACTAACAAAGCTCGTAGGAGGCGGCGATCGATCTCGTCGGAAGACAGGAGTCCCCAACCGAGAAGGGGGTTACGATCAAAAAGGGCGCGGCAGCAGAGATCCGAAAGTACAGATGACCTAGGAGGTAACAGAAGTACCGATAGCAGGGAAGATGATTATCGGAGGATGACAATCAAAAGCAGGCTCAACTAAGAGGGGGAACCAACTGGTCATCGAAGCGTTACCCTCCAACAGCTCTCAAGGAAGGTCTCAGCAATGGCTAAGCGATACAGACACAATGTGTCTTCAGATGATGAGTCAGACAATCCGTTCATCGACCATATCGCTCACACCCGGTTCCCTGAAAGATTCAGAATGCCAACTATCGAACAATACAAGGAAAATAAGGATCCAAAGGAGCATGTCCGCAGATTTCGCAATGTCATGGCTCAGTACGCATCCAATGACGGCCTCTTATGCTTAACATTCCTACAAACCTTCGACGACCTCGCTTCCAGATGGTTTGGGCGTCTACCAGCCAGAAGTATTAGCAACTTATCTAGTTTCAGCAAGGTGTTCATAAGGCAATTCATGGGAAGTGTGCAAAGGAGAAAGTCACTGGCACATCTATCGAACTTGAAACAAGAAAGCAACGAGTCACTCAAAAAGTATTTAGCCAGGTTTGGGAAGGAGGTCGCCCAAATAGAATATGCAAGCGATGTAGCCGTCATAGCAACTTTCACCAATGGGCTGCAAAGCGGACGTCTGTCTTTTGACCTACGGAGGGACCGTCCGAAGACATATGAAGAGATGATGGATATAGCTGGAGACTATGCGCTAGCAGAGGAAGAAGAAGTAACCCAAGGGGGTAGTTACGTCTATGGTCATAAACCAGACACAAAGTCCGAGTCCAAGGATGAGAGGACAAAGAGTCAATCTCGCGATCGCCAAAAAGAAGAGAAGAGCTGGAGGAGCAAACCCCAAGAGAGCCAGGGTAGTAACAGAACCAGTAGGTTCCGAGGCAGGTATAGCAATTACACTCCCCTAAATGGCGAACAGGAGGACATACTGTCTGTAGTGGAAGACAAAGGGCTCGCCAAGTACCCCCGACAACAGTCAGCTAATGCCCGGAGAGATACAACGAAATACTGCCGATTCCACAAAGACCACGGGCATGATACCTCTAATTGCTTTCAGTTGCGGGATCATATCGAGAGTCTGATCAGAGAAGGGCACCTTAAAGATTTCACACTAAAGGGAGACCAAAACACAGGTCGCCAAGTTAGCCATCGAGGAGGTGGGCAAGAAAGAAGAAGCCCGAGGAAAGGCAGCCCTAGCGTAGCTATAAATACAATCTTTGGAGGACCTCACACTGGTAGAAGCAATAGAGAAAGGATGTCGGAAGTCAGGGAAGTAATGTATGAAAACAGGGACTTTGAAGTAAACTCTGTGCAGAGAAACCACAAAAAACCAAGAGAAGGACATGATCCGATAACCTTCACAGCCGAAGATTCAGAAGGAATTGATGCCAAACCCAACGATGCAATAGTTGTGGGAGTACAAATAGCACACAGGGATGTCCTCCGAGTGATGATAGACAACGGAAGCTCCGCTGACATTTTGAGCGCCAGAGTGTATGACGAACTTCGGCTAGACAGGAAAGACTTGGAGCCGTTCCATGTGCCTCTAAAAGGGTTCGGAGGCGCAGAAGTAAGATCTTTGGGGACAGTGAAACTGCCTGTGAGATTTGGGACAGCACCTTGTCAATGGACTATCCTCCTGGATTTCGTGGTGGTTGATATTTATAACTGGCCATACAATGCTTTACTCGGCCGACCGTTTTTGAACAAGGCGCGAGCAGTCACATCCACTTATGCATTAAAGGTCAAATTCCTGACAGAATTTGGAATTGGAGAGCTTAAAGGGTCATAGGAGGGCCAACCTGTCAATCTTTAAAGACAAGACTGGAGTGGAAACCTTAAGCATATATCAACTCGACCAAGAGACGATGGATGAAAACCCTGAAACATTTGAGCTAGACCCGAGATATGAGACCAACAGCGAAAAAGAAGAACCAACCGAAACTGTCATCTTGGATGAAGAAGAGCCTAATAAAACAGTCAAGGTTGGAGCGAGCTTGACGAAGTAGGTTAAAACAGGTGTGGTGAATCTGTTGAGGGAGTACAAGGAGATCTTTGCTTGGAACCACGAAGATATGCCGGGAATCAATGCAAGTGTAACCACACACCATCTAGCAGTAAGCAAAGACTGCAAGCCGGTAATACAAAAAAGGAGAAGCTTCAACCCTGAGAGAAGTGCAGCAATAAGGGAAGAAATATCCAAGCTGCTCGCAGCAGGATCGATCAGAGAAGTCAAATATCCTGAATGGGTAGTGAACGTTGTGCTCATAAAGAAGAAGAAGAAGAATCAGTGGAGGATGTGCGTAGACTTCACTGATCTGATCAAAGCCTACCCAAAAGACAGTTTCCCATTGCCAAGAATCGACCAGCTGGTCGACGCAACAGCCGGACACGAGCTATTAAGCTTCATGGACGCATACTCAGGCTATAACCAAATCAAGATGCACAAACCAGATGAAGATAAGACAGCATTCACCACGGACCAAGGATTATAATGTTATACTGTCATGCCATTCGGCCTGAAGAATGCTGGGGCAACATACCAACGGTTAGTCAACAAGATGTTTGCCAGCCAAATAGGTAGGAATATGGAAATGTACGTTGACGACATGCTAACTAAGAGCATCAAAGCCAACAGACATGTAGACGACCTACGTGAAACCTTTGATGTGCTAACCAAATTCGGGATGAAGCTAAACCCTTCAAAATGTGTGTTCGGCGTGCCATCTGGCAAGTTTCTCGGGTATCAGGTACATCAAAGAAGGATAGAAGTGAACCCTGACAAGATCAAAGAGCTAGCCGACATGGTTTCCCCAAGAAACCTGAAGGATGTCCAAAAACTTACAGGATGCTTGGCGTCGCTGAACAGGTTTATTGCAAAACCAACAGACCAATGCTTACCATTTTTCAAAGCGCTTAAGAAAGGGAGAGGGATAGAATGGAATAAAGACTGCGAACAGGCTTTTCTCGCCCTCAAAGAATACCTAGGCCGAGCACCATTACTATCAAAACCTATCATAGGGGAAGTGTTATACATGTACCTGTCAATCACAGAAGCAGCCAATAGTTCTGTATTAATAAGGCAGGAAAATGGAATACAGAAGCCAGTGTACTACACAAGTAAAGTGTTACTACCGGCTGAAACAAGATATTCGCCAGCTGAAAAAATGGGGCTCGCACTAGTAACAGCAGCGAGAAACTGAGGCCGTATTTCCAAGCACACAAAGTAGAAGTATACACCAACTGTCCACTAAGAATGATACTACAAAAGCCAGAAGTGTCGGGTAGACTTACAAAATGGGCCATTGAGCTAAGCGAATTTGACATAGAATTCATCCCAAGAACGGTGATCAAGGGCCAAGCAGTAGCTGACTTTGTAGCAGAATTCACCGAGCCAGATACTGAAGTGGCAAAGGTGATGATAGATCAAGCAAGGAAAGACTTTCGCTGGAAACCCTGTGTCGACGGCTCATCAAACACGCATGGCAGCGGGGCAGGAATAGTGGTCACAACCCCAGAGGGAGATTCCGTAGAATGTGCCTTACGGTTTGATTTCAAGGCCACCAATAACCAAGCCGAGTACGAGGCGTTGATAGCAGGACTGAAAGTATGCACAGCCTTGGGAGCTGATGAGATTGAAGTGTTTAGCGACTCTCAAGTCATCATCAACCAGGTACTTGATGAATACCAAGCAAGGGACAACAACATGATCGCCTACCTAAAACTAGCAAAGGAGTTATTGGGGCGATTCAAAGAATACAGGATTGTTCAGATCCCAAGAGAAAAGAATGAACAGGCAGATGTTTTGGCCAAGTTGGCATCCGCCATGGTCAACATCTGGCCCCGAACAATCCCTATAGCACACCTGCTTCGACCCAGCACAGCCGAGCAGACTGAAGTGGGGGTAATCATGAATGAACCAACCAACTGGATGACCCCAATCAAAGAATACTTGATTAATGACGTCCTCCCAAATGACTTGCTAGAAGCCAAGCGTCTGAAATACAGGGCAACAAGATATTCAGTCCTCAACGGTGAACTGTATAGGAGAGGGTTTTCGAGGGCATTGCAAAGATGCGTTGGACCTGAAGAGGCAGAAGGAATCCTGAAGGATGTACACGATGGAAGCTATGGGAATCACGCTAGGAGCATCAGTCTAGCCCATAAAGCATTGAGGCAAGGATTCTATTGGCCGACCATATTTGCCGATGCAAAAAGAACAGCGACCAGATGTGAATCATGTTAAAAGATCGCGACTAACATTCGCCAGCCGCCTGAAAGCTTACAAAGCATTACCTCCCCATGGTCGTTCGCCATGTGGGGAATTGATTTAATCGGCCCAATGCCCACAGCACCAGGAGGAGCAAAACACGCTATTGTAGCAGTGGATTATTTCACTAAGTGGGTAGAGGCCGAATCACTGGTACACATAACATAAGCAAATACAACCAATTTTGTGAAGAAAAATATTCTGTATAGGTTTGGAATACCAAACATCATCATCACTGACAATGGGACACAGTTCGATAACAAGAAATTCAGAGACTTATGCAAAAAGTATGGGATCAACAACTATTATGCCTATCCAGCTCACCCATAGACAAACGGTCAAACTGAGGCAGTGAATAAGATTATCAAACACAACCTGAAAGCCAAGCTAGCTGTCAAAAAGGGAAGTTGGGTGGAAAAGCTACCACAGGTGTTATGGGCGTACTGAACGACGGAAAGAAACTCCACTGGGGAGACACCCGACTCCATGGCATTTGGGACCGAAGCAGTCATTTCAATCGAAACAGCGTTCTCTTTGCCAAGAACACAACTCTTCCAACCAGAACTTAATGTTGACATGCTGAAATACGGCTTCGATGAACTAGAAGAGAGAAGGGAGCATGCCCAGATAAGGAACGCCGCCTATCAGCAAAGAGCGGCGAGGTACTACAACTCACATGTGAAAGTCAGAAGGTTTGCACTCAGGGACTTGGTCCTAAAAAGGGTGACACCAGGAACGAAGGACAAAACTGCAGGGTCGCTCGTAGACAAGTGGCAAGGGCCATATCACATCACAGGTATAGCAGGCCATGGGGCATATTACATAGCAAAGAGAGGAGTCGGTGAGCTGCCCCGACCATGTAATGCTCAGTATCTGAAGACCTACTACCCTTGATACTACAGCCTAAGAAGACCCTTTATTATTTCTCTTTTCTTTAAATTTATCTTTCTAGAAGTTTTTTATTTTCTTGATATTAGAGTTTGCAGGAAATAATCAATAAAGAGTAATTTATTACTGAGATGTCTGCCATCGTTAAAATTATAGATTAGCTATGACAAGCGGGTCGCCCGAAATAGTAAATTGGGCTATCTAAATCCGGCGAGCGTCAAAGAAAATCGGGAAATACCCCGTATTATAGCAGGCTGAAGGCAAAAATGCCACAAAGCAGCCTGAACTAGAGAAAAATGCCGCATAAAAAGCAGTCACTGTCAATAAAGGCATAAAACCCCCAGACTGTATGAGGCGTTCGGCCAACAGTATTCGGGGAAAATCCCCTGGAACTAAAAACAACTGGGGGTAAAGCAAACTAGCAGTCAGAAAACAGTGAGCAAAAGCGGGAGACGTCCCAACAGTATGCTCACGTAAATCTTGGTGTATGGTCGGACACGTCCTGACAAACACTGGGTAAAACAAAAACTAGCAATTATAAAGCTAAGTGATAAAAGGTTTTAAAAGCCTGGGCCAGAAACTCAGCAATGGCAGCTGAACAGAAATACATAGAAGTGAATATGGCGAACAAGAGAGAAACGCAATGGAAATCAATGTTTCATTAACTTGTCAAAATATTTACAAAGTTAAAAGAAATAAACTATACAAAAGAAATCAAGCGCTCGCTAGTGGAAAGCCCCCATCATCATCTTCCTCTTCCTCGCTCACCTCGTCCTCTGACGGCCAAACAACATCCTCATCCCCTTCGGGCATAAAGGGTGTGTAATCCTGACCAACCACAGGACCTAAGTCAGGTTCAGCACCAGACCCAGTGAAGCTCCCCTTTTGGCCAGAATAGTAAGCGTTGCAAGCACGTTTGGTGGGAATCTCCAGGTGCATAGGAAAAGGCTCTGCTTGAGTGTAACGGCAATGGGCCTTCCACAACTTCAGCTGGCTCTTTATCGAGCGTACTGCGCCATCCATATGCCGCTGAAGGTTTTGGTCATAGCGCCTTAGGGCTTTCTCATTTGAGTGGTCTTTCAAGGCGAAAAACTTCTTCGCTTGCAGCATGCCCCGTTCAAACTCGCGGAAGAGGAGCGCGTCATACGCAGGAGACCTCTTAAAGCGGTCAATGGCTTCAACTTCCAAGACAGCCTTCAAATCATTTACAAGGAGATCTTGAGTAGCCTGTTGATGCCGCAAATCTTCAGACTCACGTTCAGCCCTCTCTTTGGCCTCATTCACCAATCTCTCTCCCTCCATGCGAGCGACCAAAGCGTCTTGACTATCGGCGAGCTGCTCTTTCAGTAACTTGACTTGTTCTTTAGCGGCGAGGAGCTTTTCTTCAGCGGCAAGCTGAGCAGCCAAAGAACCATCGGCAGACTCCTGCATTCAAGCAATGTGTTGGGCATGTGATTCTTCAGCCGACAGTCTTTCATCCTCTGCAAGCGCTTGTTGTCGCTCAACGCCGCATTCGCTCGCCGATAGTTACTCGCCATCTCTGACATCATCTGTGAGCCAAACAAGTTTAAAAAAGAAAATGGTGGGGGGGGGGGGTGAAGTAAAGAAAAATAAAAAGAAGAGACAAGGCCGATAAAATTACCAAAGAGTGGCAGTTGAAGAAGAACTCCATCTTACTGTTACATGATTTTCCCTTCACTTTCTCCCAACCCTCGCCAAAATAGATATCGTTGCTTATAAAGTGGTTGAGGAGTTTGGCGAGAGAAAAATCAGACAACGAAACAACTCCTGATCCTTCGCCTTGGTCGGCTGGATCAACAGACGGTCCTTCATGAGAACCCCCTAAATCCGTAGCCGGGGCCGATGACGGACCAGGGATATCAGCCAGAGTAACAGCGCCTCTACCCTCCGCAGTGATAGGAGATGAAGGCTTGGGAGTATCCTCTTGTACAGCAGTATCCCGCGCTCTAATATTCGCTGGGGGTACTGAGGGTCCAATGTTGTCCGAGGTAGGGACCTGTGCAGCCGAAGGGGGAGCAGTTTCTGCACCACCACCTTCCTCCGATCGAGGGGCTGGATCCGCATCCTGAGGGACCGAAGTACTAAGTTCGCCGGCATTAGCAGCCTCAGGGCGAACAGGCTCGCCATTCCCCTCCTCATCGGATGAGACCACATATTGAACCACCCGTGAAGCCCTTTTTAGAGGACGAGTGGTGCATTCGGGGGTTGTCTCAGCAGGGCGCTTCGCTTGACCATTCCTGGGTTAAAGGTCACTAGAAGGGTCTTCAGGGGGCTCTTGGATGCTTGCATCAAAAACAGGAACCTCTGTATTCGCCGCAGGAGCCCCGACCTTTTCTTTCCCTTTGCGACTAGGGACTCGAGACGATGTGCCAAATCCACCCCCATGGGACTGGGCGACTACCTCCGTAATAGCAGGAACTCCTGCTCCGCCTTCATCGTAGGAGTCGTCGCCCTCGGGTGGCGCAACTCCTTCTTTAGGCAAGCCCGCGACATGCCTTTGGCTAGTTGCTTCAGAGTTCTTCACCGCTCGAGCTTGTTCGTCGCAGACGACGTCGAACTCGCTCACTAAAAAATAAAAAAATAAAAAGGGTCACTTAAAACAAAACCAATAAAGACAAGCTCTAAAGTTTAAAAGAACTTACAGCGGCATCGCCTAGCTGACAGGCGAGGGAAAACGCCACAGGTGACCATCCTGGCTTCATCAAGAAGGTACTCTTGACCACTCTTGGCCAGACTGAGTACCACTGCTTCCGTCACATTTTTCACCTCGTGTGGGGTCAAGGCGGGGAGAGCCTTCGACCAGGCTTCAGGAGATGTAAAGTGTCTCGGAACTTTACTCGCTAGAAGATTTCGGCGATGGTCGGCAAGATTGTTTCTTCCCCACTCGCCACCAACAAAGAACCAGCTGTTCTTCCATCTTTTGTTTGAAGTGGGGAAACCCCAGATAAAGCCTTTCTTCTTTTCATCACTGAAGATCTCCACCTGCCCAGGATTGGATACACCTTCAGGTATCCAGTTCTCCACAGGGGTCGACTGAAGATAGTAAGTTCCGCCATGGTCGGACTGTCGCAGAACATAAAAGTGACGGATTTCACGAGGAGTTGGCGACCGTCGACCCATTGATTTCCATATCACGCACAGGGCCATCAAAATCCTGTAGCTGTTTGGCAAAAGCTGGGCAGGAGCGAGCTTGGCGTCAGCCAGGAATCTGGCTATAAACGGTTGAAGGGGGAGAGTCACCCCACAACCGAACATCGACCCATATATAGCAACGGCGCCGCTCGACGGATTCCATGCAGCCCGCTCGCCTGAAGGAATAAGGACGATGGTGTCTGGAATGTCATATCTCCTCTTATATTTGCTAATTTCCTGCTCATCGACCACGTTTACTTCAGTATCAAAAGAGCTTGGGCGATCGGCAGCAAAGCACAGGGCATCTCGCCGATGATCCTCGACGTCTGAGTCAACCACTGTTTGAGCACCAATGAGAGAATCCCTAGGGGTTCTAGGCCCTCGTCGACCACTACCAGCAGCCCTTGAAGTCTTAGCCATATCTGGAAATTCATTGTCAACAGTTGAAGGAAACGTGAAATCAGAAGTATTGGTGTCAGAATCAGAAGGGATGAAAAGGGAAATTGGCACAGGAAGAGCTGGGTCAAAATTTCGCAAATATAATTCAACCGTGTCTGCAACCTCCTTATTACCAAGCTCAAGAGCTTGCATCATTTGATTAAATAAAAAAGCGCGTTGAGAAGGATCCATGAAACTCACCAGAAATGTTCTTGAAAAAGGAAGGAAAGAGAATATGAAGCAGAATCGCACTTCAAGAAAACCGCCGGAAATCCAACAATTAGTTGTAGAAGCTTGGGAGATCTGTGTTTTCAGAGGGTACTCTTTGCAGAAAAACAAGATCGGAAGAAGTGAAACGAAGTGGAACAGTCTCGTCCTTTAAAAGGGGGAAATTCGAAATTCAAGAAAAAACAATAATTAAAAACAGCCATGATAAAGTACCGCCGCCTGTGAGTAAAGGCAATGATGGAAAGTGTCCATCAAATGGAGGACACGTGGCATCATGGGAGTTCGCAACAGACGCGAAATCATTGCAGGCATGACATCAGTTGCAGCGCGTCAAGTCAACACCCATCGTTTGAAATTCTGCGGCTGAAAATGAAAGCTTGCTGTGGAAGACTTAATAACAAAAGTGGCATGTGGCAAAAACGAAAAAAGAGAGGGAAAAACATCTGCAAAAATTTCAGAAAAAAGGGGAAGGTCAGAAAAACATAAGTAAATCATATAAACACTGCTCGCAGAACCAAAGAAACTAGCCAGCATTGGATCAACTCGAAGTGTTTATGGGGGTATTGTTGTATGTGTAAATTTGGCAATAGGACACGACAGCAAAATAGGCAATAAACACGGGACAAGTAAATAAACACGTCACCCGTTGACCTAACAACGAGAAGAGATCAGTCAGAGATGAACCAGCTGGCACGCTCGCCAATTCAAAGAAGAAGTGTGTTCGCCACAACTGGTTGACCAGTAGAAAGGCAAAATGCGCTCGCCGATCCAAGGAGTTCGCCAAAGAACATACAGCCAGAAGAGTAATCCAATTCCAAGTATATTTTCCACGTCAAGCGAGGATTCAATTGAATACAAAGCTCAAAGATCAAATCCTATTCCGAATAAGATATAATCTCCTTCAAACAAAGAAGGCTCAAAACAGGAAACTAACCCTAAAAGTTGTTTACAAACCCTAGACTCCTTACGCAACGCAAAATAGGAACTCCCCTATCAACACGGCGTAGACACGGGAAACCCTAGAAAAACTAATATAAATAGAACCCTAAAACCCACGAAAACGGGTTCGAGATTAAAGAGAGAGAGTAATCAGGCAATTGTATGAGAGATTTGAGTGTGTAAAACATAAGCGATTCATAGTGATTTCTTTCGCCCTCAGTGGGCACCGTGGTTTTTTCCCATTCAAGGGTTTTCCACGTAAAATCTGTCGTGCATGCATTGATTAATTTTCCTTATTTGTTTATAATTGATTACGATATTATTGTTGGCCGAGTCAATCCAAAAATCACCGTCAACAGATTTTTTTGTTGAATTTGGGTTATGGGTTATTGAAACAGATCTGGGTTATGGGTTTGGAGTTTGGTGATGATGATGTTGAAGCTGATGAATCGATGATGATGGTGGTGTTAATTAATAAATCATTAATTGTTAAAAACTTTTTTTTTTCTTTTATCTTGTAGGGGTAAAATTGTCTTTTCATTTTTAATTTTAACGGTCAATGTGATTTTGGACGAAAAAATTGACGAAGGGGCAAAACTTTGAATATTTTGGTTTTCAAGGGAAAGACAAACCATTTTTAAAACTAGAGGGGCAAATTTATTAATATGGCAAACTACAGGGGGGAATGATAATATCCCTTAATTAAATGATGTGATTATTTAATTAATGAATTAATAATTAATTAAATTAAATATTTAATTATATTAATAATTATGAATTATTAATAGAATTAATTATTTTATGAAGGTCAAGGGTTTGAGCCAAGACCAAAGCAAAGATATAAAATAATATTGATTATTTTATCTTTAGCAAGGTCAGGTGTTCAAGTCACAGTAACAACATTGAATTAAATAGGATTTAAAATCCTATTTAATTTAGGTCACTTGTAACCTGTGGTAGCCAAAAATAGCCCACTGGCTCAAAATGCAAAGCCCAGGCTTATCTCAATTTGGCCCAACGTGAATAGCCCAAACGAAGAGGCTACAGCATGACTTGGTCGTTTGAAGATCAAGTCAGCCAACAGTTGAACAAAAGAGATATGAGAGAGATTCTCTCCAGAAATCTCGCCCACAATCCCACCATGATCTGGTTTACCAGGTTCAAATGGTAACATGGAAGCCTCCTATAAATAGAAGAGCATTTTTACATTGCAGAGGGGTGTGTGAAACAAAGCTTACAAGAGCGTACTGAAACTCTGCATCTAAGAATCACGTCCACCGGAATCCAAGTTTTTACGATCACTACTATTGCTCAGCTCAACCCAAGCATACCTAAGGCTAACAATCCAATCCCACTTTCTTTTCTTTCGTTTTTATCTGTATCTGTTTTGTTCTTGATCTCTTTTTCGCAGGTTCAATATACATCAGGTCGATCGACCAAGTTATTTTGCAGGGATATTAACCAAGCGACAACATCAGACTGACGGTTCAACCCAAGTTGCATTGGGCCTAACGAAACACTACCCGATCCACATTGATTGTAGGTCGACACCCTACATAACCCTACCATGATTTGATATATAGATAAATATCAAAGATTTTGTTTTTAATATAATTGATTTTAAATGAGAGACATCTCATTAAAGTTTTGTAAGTTTGTTGTTATGGTCAGCATTCAGCAACATCAAATATTCTTTAAATTCAACTTTCCATTCTTTATTCTTTTCATTAAAGAGTAACCATACAATCCAATGGTTAATAGGATTGGGTCTATCTAGTAGTATATAATCCTCTTCTTTAATTGATTTGATCAATTTATCTGCTTCAGCTGTTGAGAGATTCTTACAACGAGCTCTACCTTACTATATACCAAAAAAGTTAAATAACTAGACCCTTTATTTCATCATGGAGATCAATCAAATGAGAATACATGACCTCAGCTTATTCGAGTTATCTTTAATGTAATATATCATGAAATAACTCTCTAATCAGATCGGACCTTATTTTTTTTCGTGCTGGCGATTATCTTATGTGATAATCAGTGATAATTAAATTGAGTTCGACCTGATTTCTAAATAATATAACAAGCTAGTTGGGAAACTTAGCCTTGTAATCTGTCCACAACTGGTTGACATTCTTCCCCAGCAAATCAACAAAGTAGCTATCATTATATCCATCTTTCATCTTCTTGTTCAGCTCTGCAACGAATCCATTTCTCAAACTGTTACAATAATCCAGAAACCTTGCTGTCACGTCGTACCCTTGATCCCACCTGTTCCCTTGCCCCGCCTTCACCCAGTGACTCGGCGCATAGTTCGCCTTCAGCCTTACGTAATCTGCGATCCCTTCGATCAATCCTCCAGGAGCCTGACCATTGCCGTTCCATTGCCATATGTGAGCCATTTCATGGTAAAGCACCCCGGTGATTTCTCCTCTCACGTCACCGGAATAGCCTCCTATGTAGTTCGCACTAACGTGGATTTCACCGTTGCTGGTGTAGGCTACTCCGTCCATGTTGTCGATGAATAGGCTGACTTTCTGCGTGTTTTTCCGGTCAGCTGCGTTGGTTTGCTGGAAGATCCTCCAGATGAAGTCGGTGGCGGAGGATAGAGTTTGCTTGCTGTAGGCTTCGCCAATTTCATTGTTAAAGCGAGCGCCGCCGGCAGTGTTTCCGGCGTTGTTGGTGACTACGTAGTCGACTGCATGGCTGCTTTGCAGCAGTGATGCTAGGGTTAATAGTAAAGAGAGGTATAGCATGTAGTGAGCCATGAGAATGAAGAAGCGCTTTTGATTTTTGTCAAGTGAAGTTTTTGTATGAGAAAATTACGTTGGTGCGCTATGGTTTATATAGAGTTGGAATTTCGAAATATGAGAGCAGAAAATTGAAGCTTAATAAATTATGGTCAAGAGTGTTAGGCATATTAAAATTTAGGGTTAATAGCACTAGTGCCCCCTGAACATATAGCGAAATCGCATAGTGCCCCCTGAATTAAAAATCCTGGCATTAAACCCCTCAAACTTCAATAAATTGGCAAAAATGGACGGAATGCTAACTTCCGTCCATTTTTTGGTCACGTCACCTTCTCATGCAGCTACAGTTAGGGGTAAAGTTGGAATTAAAAAAAAAAAATTAGGGTTAATAGCACCAGTACCGCCTGAACATATAGCGAAATTGCATAGTGCCCCCTGAATTTTTTTTTCCTGGCATTAAACCCCTCGAACTCCCATAAATTGGCAAAAATGGATGAAGGGGGACGGACGTGAAAAGTAAATTACATTTACACACCCTGATTATATGTATAACTGCATTAAAACTAGAAAAATATAATAATATCACATAAACACCCTTTGACTTGTTTGACTAATGTCTAATATATATATATATATTAATTAATAATTTAAAATAATAATAATAATAATAATAATAAACTTTAAGAAACAATAATATATAATAATAATAATATTAATAATAAAATTTAAATAATAATAATAATAAACTTTATATATATATATACATAATATAATAATAACACAAACACACCCTTTTAATTTGTTTTTAGTAAATATATATATATATATATTTTTAAAGAAAGATTGATCTCCACCGTCCATCATGGTGATGGACGGTGGAGATCAAATTAATTTAAAAAAATGATTTATAAAAAATAATAAAAAATCAACAAAAAAGATAATTAAATATATATATAATTAAAAAATTTAAGAAAATAAAAAATTCTAGAAAAATGGTGGAGATCCATCATCTCATATGATGGATGGTGGAGATCCAATCTGGATCTCCACCTAATCAAACAAAAAATTTCCTAGTTGATTATTTTTGGATTATTAATAAAATATTAATATTATTAATCAAAAAATCTACATCTTTGATTAGTAAATAATTAATATTTTTGGATTATTTTTAATTATTTCAAAGTTGATAAATTAAATATATACTAAATATATAAAATACACTCCCTTAATTGTTATTATTATTGTTAATTAAATTTATTAATTTAAATGCATTTAATATATATATTATTTTTTATTTTTTTAATTATTTCAAAAATGATGGATCTCCACCATTTTTCTGGAATTTTTGATTTTCTTAAATTTGTAATTATATATATATATAATTATCTTTTTTGTTGATTTTTTTTTATTTTTTATAAATCATTTTTTTAAAATTAATTTGATCTCTAACGTCTATCATGGTGATGGACGGTGGAGATCAATCTTTCTATAAAAAAAAAATCTATTTATTGAAAACAAATTAAAAGGGTGTGTTTGTGTTATTATTATATTATTATATTAAATTATTAATATATATATATATTTTAGACATTAGTCAAACAAGTCAAAGGGTGTTTGTGTGATATTATTATATTTTTCCAGTTTTAATGCAGTTATACATATAATCAGGGGTGTGTAAATGTAATTTACTTTTGACATCCGTCCCCCTTCATCCATTTTTGCCAATTTATGGGAGTTCGAGGGGTTTAATGCCAGGAAAAAAAAATTCAGGGGGCACTATGCAATTTCGCTATATGTTCAGGGGGTACTGGTGCTATTAACCCTAATTATTATTTTTTTAATTCCAACTTTACCCCTAACTGTAGCTGCACGAGAAGGTCACGTGACCAAAAAATGGACGGAAGTTAGCATTCCGTCCATTTTTGCCAATTTATTGAAGTTTGAGGGGTTTAATGCCAGGATTTTTAATTCAGGGGGCACTATGCGATTTCGCTATATGTTCAGGGGGCACTAGTGCTATTAACCCTAAAATTTAAAATGTTCAATTTTTTTTATTTTTTTTTGAGATAATTAAGTTTTTTATTATTTGAATTGTCACTTTCTGCCTTTAATCCAATTCTGTGTAACTGTGTTGATAAGTCTATATCTGAATACGTCGTCAATTTCCAAAAGAAATGCAAATTGTAATGGAGCATCCTCAATTTAGGTGTAATTGCAGTTGGATCGCACTTTTACCTAAATAACATAATATTACTCTAGAGCAAACGGTTGAATATTGATAGAGTTTCTTTAGTTGCATTGACTGATTGATAGAATTAAGTAGGGTATATATGTTAGAAGGGAAACTCCGAAACTAGATCATTTTACCCTATAAAGAAACGGAAGCCATAAAAATATTTAAAAATGAGAAGAAAAAAAATACCATCGTCATTTTGTTCACAAATGCCCAAAAACCAATTCATCAACTCACCAAGATTCTCAAATGTAGACTTAGGGGTCGTTTGTTTTTTTGTCTGAAGATTGAATAGTCCTGAATTTGACTGAAGACTGAATAGTGACTAAAATCTGAATCTGAATGACATGTTTTTTTTTTCTCACATCTGAATGTACTGTCAACATGTTTGTTTTTTAAAAATAAAATTATCTGAAAAGAAGTAATTTTACATCTATACTCATACTAATTAAATTAAAGAAGTAATTTAACATACAACACTCTTTATAAGATTTTGCATGTTCTTCCGCAAACAAAGTTTAACTTAATAAAACAAAAAATTCATCCAGGAATATAATTTTGCATGTTATTCTGTAAACAAAGTTCAAATTCAATTTATTGTAAAAAAAAAAAAAAAAAAAAACAAAGTTCAAATTCAATTTTATATATTGTCCAAATATCCAGTATATAATTGTAGACCTTTTTTTTTTTTTTTTTTTTTTTTTTTTTTAAAGGTTCCAAGATACCTTTTTTTAAATAAAAAAAAATATAGGTCCCTAAATTATATACACCGGTACATATATATCACTACAAGAAAATATTAGATTTGTTGATAGTTAAAAACTGTCAAGAAAAGGTTTCTTGACAGTTTTTAAAACTCTCAACGATGCTAATGTCAAGAAAAGTGTTGCCAGTTTCTTTTCTTGACAGTTTTTAAATGTCAAGAAAGGTTCATAATATATTTATAATATTTAACTAAAAACTATCATTATTTAATATTTAATTAAAATATTTAATTAAATAACAATTTTTGTATTCATACACCACCTCCCCCGCCATCGGACCACCCACACCACCGCCGGTCATTCGGTAGGCCACCGCCTGTCGGTCATCCAGTCGTCACCATCTGCCCACCACCGTGGGCCCCATTGCCGTTAGGCCACCACTGTCCGGCCACTTCTGATATGACAATTGAATTTAAGACCTCAAGCTAAAAGTTGTAAGTCTTTACCACTTGACTACAATATTTGATGTGTTAACAATTGAACAATATTTATATATAATCTATATAAGTTGTTAGAAATAAATTAAAAAAAAAAAAAAAAAACTTGTTAGATAAATTTAAATTTATTCAACTAATCAAAATTCTAATTTCTATGATAGACATATATTAAAAAATATTTATTGAAACTTTTAATAAAATTATATTTTTTAAAACATATATAGTCGAGTTATTAGTCAATATTCTATGGTCACGTTTGGTTACATGGTGAAATGGTAATCAGAATGGTAATGGGAATGATAATGAGAATGGAAAGGAAATGAAAACTAAGTTTTTTGTTTGGTTGGAACTTTAGAATTAGTCTCTGAATTAGTATTATTTTATTTTGTTAACAACGGAATGGAATGGAGTTAATTGTATTTTGACCAAAATACCCCTAATTATAAAACATTCATAATAACATAATATATTATGGATAATAATAATAAAATATAAAAGTATATTATATATATAATTATATATTATTTAATATAATAATATATATAATATATATAATATATAATACATATAATAATATATATATATCTATATTATATAATATAATATATATAATATATATAATTTATAATATATATATATATTATATTATAAAAAATATATAATAATATATTTAGATAATATAAATATATAATATATAATACATATAATACATATAATAATATATATCTAAATATAAATATATATAATATATATTATATATAATAATAATATATATTATATTATATAATATATATAATAATATATTTATGTAATATATTATATATATAATAATATATATACATATTATATAATATATGTAATAATATATAATATATATATATATATAATAATAATATAATATATATATTACATATATAATATATATAATAGTATAATATAAATAATAATATAATAATATACAAATATATTATATAAACAATATATAATAATATAGTACATATATATAATATATTTATATATCATTAATATAATATATAATAATATTATATTATTTTTGGAAAGAAGGGTATTTTTGGAATGGAGTTAATTGGGGCATATGAGGGTATTTATAAAATATATATTTTAGTTTGGAATGGAAGGACATTCCATTCGTTTTTGGATGGAATGCCCATTCAACCAAAATGGTGGAATTACCATTCTATTGCATTTTAACAAACTAAATGAATGGAATGATTTTCTTTCCATTCAATTCTATCCAATCAAACATGGCCTATAGGAGACTCGTGACATCAATTGTAATAAGTATGATTTGGAATACAACTCTTACTACAGGAGAGATATTTCTTAACATGCATATTGAAATTTAATAAACAAATGTAAGACTCAGATTACTAATTTATATGGGTAATTAAATTATTGACGTGTCTCTTAGTATGAAATGAAAGGGTGCAAAATAAATAAATAAATTTTTTAAAATTATTTTTTGAATTTGTTAAAAGTAAATGATTTAAAAGTAAATTTATTAAATTTAAAATTTTACTTATCCAATATCGGTTTGCCCAAAAATCGATATCTTACTGTAAAATAAATTCATATCGGGATTTTGTTTGGTGTTGAAAATATGAAGTAAAAATTTTAAAAAATTATTAAAGATAAATAAAATATTTGAAAAAACTGTCAACAAAGACTGTTTTTCTTGTAGTGTATATATATAAACAATTATTCTATAACTTCTTCAAGCCACAAAATCTACTCAATATCGAATGCAACCACAAAAAGAATATTTGATAAATTATACAATTGCAACTATGACAATCATAACAAATTATCATTCTAGATTATATTTAAAGAGTTCTATAATTGCCACTACACGTAGATAAAAAATAAATAAAAATTCACAAGTTCTTACCAAGATTTGGTAGGAAAGAAATTCAATTGTTTAATCCCAGGAAGATTTCAATATGAGAAGTGATTAGGATTTTTTTTTTTTTTCTTTTCCTTATTTCTTTCTAAAAGCCTTTTAAAATAAGAAATACATTAAAAGAAGGAATTCTACACCATATCAAATTAGGATAAATTTAGAAATATATCTTTTTTTGGAGGATAGACTTGAAAGAAAATATTTTAATTATAATTCAGTGATTTAGAATTAAGTTAAAAGTCATGATTTCTTACCTTTTTTTTTTTTTTATTTAATCAAAGTTGTTTTTTGATATTTTTAAGTTGTTTGACCACTAAAAAAAAAAAAAAAAAAAAAAAAAAACAAACAAACAAAACAACTTAATGAGTTCAATTCAAACTCATTAAGTCTTAAGTGGAAAAAACAAACGACCCCTTACTTAAAATTCATAAATGAATTCCCAAACTCTAATTACCACCGTCAATTTTATTTATTTATTTATTTTTATTGTTTTGCCATCAGAATATCATAAAAATATAACAATAAGAAATTATAAAAATAATTTAAGAAAAAATATATATAGGAGATCTTTTTAGGAACTAATCTCCATTTATATAAATATTGAGATCTCCATTAAATCTCCATGGAGCATATCCTCATTGATGAATGGGATCGGTATGATCGCCTCCAATATATTTTCTAATTATTTGATTTAATTTTTCATTGTTTTTAAGATTTAATTATTAAAAAAATTTTAAAATATTTGATAAGATGTATTGCTTAAAAATTTGGACATTTCATAATTTGTGACAGATCAACTTACTAACTTTAATGGTTAAACGTTAATTTTGTCAAGGTTAGTTAATTTTTTCAAGGTTATAAATGTAACATTTGAACAAAACTGTGATCTAATTGCAATTACGCATAAAGTTGGAATGCAATCGGGTTGCTCCATTGCAATTTGCCCTAAAAAGAAAGATAAAATCTCGTTCTCTCATTTTTCGTTGACTTTGACTTCGACGACTCAGGGCTTAGGCATCTGTCGACCAAAAAAGTCTTGAAGTCGACAGCAATAACTAGAAATTGGTTATTCTTTACCATGGGATAGACTTTGATTCTCTCCTTACTTAGCTCTAACTCACATTTTATAAAACATAGGATTGATTTTTAATAAAATAATAACAATCACTCATTTATTATAAAGTTTATATTTCATGAGATTATTAAAAGGTGATCTTGAAGAGTTTAGGTTTGAAGATGATACAAATTTGTGTAGGTAATCTGTATGTTCACCTATTTAATGTATACTTTTCAAGCTTTTCCATTAATGTTATTTCCTTTCATTTTACATAAATGGATTATTAACCAAATATCAGAAAGATAAATATTATATTCTATGGACAAGATGAGATTATCCCGTGATATACCTCTTAGACCTACGTCATTATAGTATAGACGGATGGGTAGAAGGTATGACCCCATTAACAAAAAAGAATAAATTTAAAAATTCTTAAAAATATATATAAAATTTTAATGTAACATTTACTTGGGTTTAAACTGTCCTGTATGGGTTTGCATATCAGTCATTAGTTCTAGGTCTTTTATATTCAAAACAATCTATAGAATGAAACAACTGCTAGAAAACAGAATAGCTAGCAGAGCAAACAAGCAGTAAAAACGTAACACGTAAGAGAAAACTTAAGTAATTAGTTTAATCACTCACGCTAATTATAGTATTCTAAATATCTCAGAGTCACCATTTAGCTGCAGGCTTGCATAGAATATTAATTTGAAAATAATAATGAAGTCCAGGCCGTGACCAGCTCCATTAATTAAGCTGATCAATTCAAAGAAAAGAAAACTTGATCAAAGAAAAGATAACTTTGGTTATTTTTTTGTCGTTGAAATTCTAGAGCAATGAATCACGAAAGGACCCGGTCCACGTACAATGTCTCTGATCATGATCAGCATGCATGATTTCTACTGCAGGAATGAAGCCAGAATAATTTCCAGTGAAGGAGATCACATTTAGTGAATATTAAAACTTAATTAGCTGCAGGGGCGGAGCCAGAAGTCGAAGGTGTAGGTACAAAAGTTTATCGTACGAATTTTTACGGTATACATGATGATGACATAAACAATCAAATTAGCAATTTCTCCAACATATTTCGTTTAATGAAAGAATGAATAGTTTTAGTTGTTTAATATTCATAGTGCTAACTATGATTTTCAAGACTCAGGATTATTATAAAGCACAAACCTAAAACCATTTAACATGCTTATATAAATTTTCAATTAAATTAGAGGAAATGACAATTTAAAATACAATTAACACCTCATAAAACTTTATAAAAACTATAACAAAATACAATATAATTTGCAAAATTTATACACATTTTAGATACCAAAATCATACATTGTCATAAAAAAAAAGTTGAGTTTATAGGACCAATAAATCATTTAAAACCATAAAAAGAAAATGGATATTCACTAATATGCACTTTATTTGTCAATAACAAAATCAACAGATAAAATTACAAGGCTTTAATAAAATATGAAATTTCAATAACAAAATCAAGTAACTCAATCAAAATGTTTAATTGGAAATATAGCCAAAAAGCAAAGAATTCATCTTTCACAAATTGGCAATCACAAAACATTAAAATTCCACTAAGCCACGGAAGAAAAATGAACTCTCTCATTTTCAGTTTATTCAAATTTCTACATTTTTTCTATCAAAATGAATTAAACAACACCTAATTGATGTTTAAAAAATATATATGTAATTGAAATGGAAAAGATAAATCTATCGTTAGAATTGTTTAGCATGAAGTAGAAAAAAAGTGTTTCAAAAAAAAAAAAAAAGAAAGAAAGAAAGAAAAAGTGACTAAAAATATTGCTTATTTGACTGAAGCTGTGTTGGGACTTGAGAGTGGTAGGGACTTGGGACAGTGTGGTTTGTGGCTTTTGTGAGGTCAGACTTAAACTCATTCTTTGAATAAGTACAAATTATTAACTGTTTTGAAAACATTGTATGGGCCATGGCCTCTGCTCGCCTCCATACTCTTCCGCCCTGTCTTTATAGTTGGCATTACAGTCCACAAAATTGATACATTTCCTAGCAAATCAAACATTTTCTCATTCCTTGGTCTAAGTTTCATCAATTAGTCCTTTGCTATCATTTTCAATTATACAGATTTTATATTGTAATCGAATAAAAAAAACTCGAAAATCAAATTCGGCGGCGTAAGCAGTTTAGAAAATTCGTATAACTTTAAAGTATACACATTTGAGAGACATCTTATTTAAGGTTTAACTATTTATGTTGTTATGGTCAGCAACACCAATATAGTTATTTATTTAATTTAGAGGTAATTACCCAGGTGGTCGCTCATTTAGTTGTGCATTATCAAAATTGGAGAATTCAGTTCAAAATAACCATAATAGACGAACCCAAAAAAAAAAAAATAGGCTATTAGATTATATATACCGAGAAGTGATTAAGGTTTTTTTTTTTTTTTTTTTTCCTTCTTTCTAAAAGCTATTTGAAATTAGGAATATGTAAAAGAAGGAATTCTATGCCATATCAAATTAGAATAAATTTGGAAATATATCTTCTTTGGAAAGATATATTTGAAAGAGAATATTTTAATTGTAATACAGTGATTTGAAATTAATTTAAAAGTTAAAAGTCAGTATTCCTTACTTTTTTTTTAGCTGATTTTTTGGTAATTTTAAGTTGTTTGACCACTTATAAAAAAAAAACAAAATAACTTAATGAGTTTAATTCGGGCTCATTTAGTTTTAAGTGGAAAAAAACAACGGCCCCTTATAGTTGTGCATCAGTGCATTACATGCATAAATATATATGAGTTTTTATTCAACTTTTAAATCTTTAAAAGGACCATTTTATTACATAAAAAATATATGATTTGTATTTAAAAATTATTTTCTTAATTTTCTGAATTACAATATATCAAATCATCACTCATCAATTAATTTTCAACCTTTTAGGCTTTTAATAACATCCACTCATTTTCAATATTTCATATTTCCAAAGTTAATTGATGTTTAGATTGTTTACTTGTTTAGTAATTGACCAAGAAAAAAAAAATATCGATGGAATGACTTTGAAAAGTCGACAGAGAGATATTTCACCGAAAAGGCAACGAAATGTACATACATAGAATATACCCTTACTTGACTTGGTTCTACTGCTGTTCTTTTTCAAACCGTTTAATCAATTTCGGTGGTGAATTGCCGTCATTCAAAACATATTTATTTAATACTTTTATCTATATTTATGGGAAAATTGCACAGATTTCCTCTGAAGATGAATGGTTAACACAAAAAGGAGCGGATATTGATACCCATATACATTTTTATAAGTACATCCATATCTAAAATTCTAAAAAATAAATATTACTTTAAACACTATCATAATACCAATAGTACCCTCATTGAAATAAATATATTCATTTTAATACATATTATTTATAAACACTTTTAAATTATTATCACACCCAATTTATAAAAAAAATTATATTATTTTTGGAATCAAATCCTCTTTTAATGATGGTTCAATTTACTCTCGAAAATATCTCGAATGTAGGAGCCTTATAAAAATGAATATGTGGAACCGTATATGGGGTCAAGAGATTTTCAATCTAGAATTTTCTTATTTATACAGCTATCTTAAAAATAAATAAATAAACTTATTGATATCTATAACTATCTTAAAAAAAATAAAAATAAAAAATAAAAAATAAAAAAATAAAAAAAAAAACTTGTTGGTATCTATTGCTATTGTTAAAAAAAAAATATATTTTGTGAAAGACAAAAACAATATGATAATCATTTGATGATGAGAAAGTTTGATACTTGAAATAAAATTAGAGTTTAATTAGGGTTTATCATAAGTTTTTTTTTTTTTTAATAAAGAAATATAGTTGAAGATATATGTGTAATTAATGAGTGTATATAATATTTGATTTATTTTTAAGAGTAATGTTACTTTACCCAAATTTAGTACTCAAATAACGTGACAACATTATTATCCATTCATTTAGATCAAGCAAATCTAATGCAATATTAATGAATAGATGAGAGTGTTGTCACGTCATTTGGGCACCAGATTTGGACACTAAATTTGGACAAAGTAGTATTACTTTATTTTTAATTAAAGTAATTTGTCCTTATTGATAAATTTCTATTATAATATTTTTATAATTAATTTTTTTTTATATAAAATATAGATATAATAATAAGTTTTATAAGTATCAATATGACACCCAATACAAAATTGTACAAATTTTCTTCGATATCAGATGATTTTCGGCACACGTAACTTTTGGTCGGCTTTTGCTATAATATTACTAAAACGTGTGGACCCTGTGATATTAGAAAATTCAACACGGGAAAATATCGGAGAAAAATCAATGCATCAATTCATGGACATTTGATGAAATAGTGACTTCAATTCATGCCCAATTGAAGAGTTCAGTTACATGCATCATTCGTATAAACTTTTGAGTAAAATTGACTTCAATTTAAGATTTTTTTCTTAAAAAAAATAAACATCAATTCATCAATTTAATCTTAATTCAAAAATTGAGAAGAGTATAATAGTAAATGATCATCATGGACATTTGATGAAATAGTGATGCTAGGATACCCCGCAATTTTTTTTTTTTTTTTTTATCCTTATCCAAATTCATACTCAAATGACATGGTATATGAGTTGTTAACATATGCAAATCAAGAGAGAATAAGAAGATATCAGATGACGATGGTTGTCTTTGATGATTGATATAATATGAGAGAGAGTAATGCTATATTATCCAAATTTGGTGTCCAAATCTGGTGCCTAAATGATGTGGTAACAATGTAGATCATTCATTTAAATCATGCAAATCTAATACAATTTAAATGAATAGTCTACATTGTTGCCACATCATTTGTGCACCATATTTGAGCACTAAATTTGGGCAATATAGCATTACTATATGAGAGATCAAAGAGTGATGCTACGAGGATTTAGTGAATTTTCTTTAGTTTTTGTTATTTATTTTTAATTTGAGTTTGAGTGAATGTGTGAATTAGGATTTTTTTTTAAAAATGGAACCGGTTGGAACCGTCGGTTCCATTCTAGTTTTTAAAAATTTTGAACCGGAACCGGAACCAGTCTGGTTCCAACAGTAGAGGTTTCGGTTCGACTGGCAGTCACCTCTAATTAAGAGTAATGCTAGGCTTTCCAAATTCTTTCCCAAATGATGTTGACACGTGAGGTGTCAATACCCTACATCATTTATCAAATAATCTCATGATTTACAAGATGTTGACACCTCACGTGCCAATATCATTTGGGAAAAAATTTGGGATGCCTAGCATTACTCATTCATTAGTAAATGACCAGGTGAGCTCATCATCATCTGATAATGAGAGGGGTCCATTCAGTAACTCTATTAAGTCCAAAGGTGAATGCTCCACCAAAAATTTAATTACTGTGGATCAATCTAATATGGACCTTGGAGTGGATCTGGGTCCTTTAGAGTCTTTGAAATTGGGCCTAGTCAAGGGGCATGCTTCTCAGGTGTTGGATATTGCTACAGTGGTTGAGTCCAGAGAAATTGGATTTCATATTGATCTAAGCCATGGACTTAAACAAAAACAAAAGATTAAAGGAAGGATTGGAGGCCTTGGTGTTAGATTGTATGGCAAAGAAACAAGAAGAATTCAGTTAATGATGAAGAGAGGTTTATTGAAGGCAAGTTTGGTTCAAAAAAGTCGTAATTTAAATTCCATCCGGAAAGGGCAGTATCAAAGTCAGGAGAGTCAGCTAATGCAGGGAGGAAATTCACAAAAAATTAGGATGGAGAGAAGAGAGAGTCAGGGTCAAGGCAGTTGGTCAGAAGTTCAGGAGTCCTTACCAGGGGAGAATGTGAACATTGGCATGCAAGAGGAAGTTTCAAGTCCAGCTGCAGGAGATTCTGAGGGTAATATAATCGTTTGGAATTTGGAAGATGAAATCTCGAAAGCCATAGAAGTTGGTAATGCACTAGGTATCAAGTTCGGGGATAATATAGAGATTGTTAGGGATGAGATGAGAAAGAGAGAATTGGAAGATAATAGGAGGTTTGAAGAGCTGGACAATTGAATGTGTCTGGTATGACGTTGGAAGGGGTGTAATCAGTTTTACAATGTTAATTTTATCATGGAATTCTAGAGGGTTGGGGAAGGTGGAGAAGAAAAGGGTTGTAAGAGGATTGGTAAATAAGCTTAAACCGACGGTATTATTTTTGCAGGAAACAAAATTGAAAATCGTGGATAATAGGGTCATAAGTGAGATTGGTGGCAAAATACTGTTAAGAGGGATTGGTGTGGAAGCAGAAGGTTTGTCAGGAGGATTATTGTCTTTATGGAATGAGGATGAGTTCGCAGTGTCATCTTGTGTTCACAATAAAAGGTACATTATGTTAATTGGGGAATTGATTGCACTAAAACAGATTGTTGGATTTTGCAATGTTTATGCAGCCTATGTCGAAGCTGATAGGAAAGTTTTGTGGAATGAATTGGCTAATTCATTGAATTCTTTTGCAATTCCGTGGGTGATTGGGGGAGATTTTAATGTTGTTCTTGATCCGTCGGAGAGGATCGGAATGAGTTCCAATAGAAGTGCAATGAGAAGTTTCAATGATTTTCTTTCAAAGGCTAAGGTGATTGACTTGCCTTTGTACGGATTGTCTTCTACTTGGACGAATTCGAGGGAGGGCGCGGCATGGTCAAGACTTGATCGATTCCTTATTTCACCGAGTCTACTGCTCAGTTTTCCACATCTGAAACAATGGGGACTGCCGAGAAGTCTATCGGATCATAATCCAATTGCTCTAGGTGAATATAAGGAGGATTGGGGGCCTCGTCCATTTCGCTTTGTTAATGTTTGGATGGAGGACATGGATATGATGAAAGAGGCTGTGTTGGGGTGGAAGGAAACGACTGGAAGGGGATCGAAGAGTGCAGTTTTGGCAGCCAAAATGAGGGGTTCAAAAAGGAGGTTGAAGTCATGGATGAGTAAAAACAAATCGAAGAATAATGTGGTGGATGTGGCAGAGGCAAAATTGGACAGTATAGATAAGGAGGCTGTGCGATGTGAGTGGAATGAGAATTTAAGAAAGGAAAGGTTATCTTTGTTGGAGGAAATTTGGGGATGTATTAGAAAGGAGGAACAACTATGGCGTCAGAAATCTAGAGTGAAATGGCTGACAGAGGGGGACAGAAATTCAAGATTTTTTCATTTGATGGCGGATGGTAGAAGAAGAAGAAATTTTATAGGTGAATTAGAGGTGGACGGTAATATTGTGTCCAGCCCAAAGTTTATTAAGGATGAATTTTTTAATTTTTTCAATAATCATTTTAAGGCAGTGGAATGGCAAAGACCGAAAATTGAAGGATTGATTTTTAATAGAATATCTGTATCCGAGAATGACATGTTGAAGGCAGAATTTACGAGTGAAGAAGTGTGGGAAGCCATTAGCGGATGTGATGGCAACAAAGCTCCGGGACCGGATGGTTTCAACATAAATTTTGTTAAGAAAAATTGGGTGGAGATAAAGGAAGACTTTATGGCATTCATACGTAAGTTTTACATGGATGGATCGGTTGTTAAAGATGTGAATGCCACTTTCATTGCTTTGATTCCGAAAGTGAAGAGACCTATGAAGATGGGTGACTTTAGACCAATAAGCTTGGTGGGGTCGATGTATAAGATATTGGCTAAGATTCTGTCAAATAGATTGAAGAGGGTGATGAATATAGTAATTGGTGATTTCCAGATGGCTTTTGTGGAGGGGAGGCAAATTTTGGACAGTGTTGTAATAGCTGAGGAGATAATTAATAAGTGGAAAAGGGAAAATGAGGGTGGGGTGGTTGTTAAGCTGGATTTCGAGAAAGCTTACGATAGTATCGATCATGGTTTCTTGGATGATATCTTGTGTAAAATGGGGTTTGGGGAGAGATGGCGTGGATGGATCAAAAATTGTGTGTCTTCACCAATGTTGTCTGTGTTAGTGAATGGGAGCCCAACTTCCTAGTTTGGTATGCAGAGAGGTTTGAGGCAAGGGGACCCCCTCTCTCCGTTTTTATTCAATATTGTTGCAGAGGCTCTTAGTCGTATGTTAGCTAAGGCAAATGAGGTGGGTTTATTGGAAGGTGAAGATTTCGGGGGTAGTGGTATCTGTGTGTCTCATTTACAATTTGCAGACGATACTATTATTTTTGTCAAGCCAAAAGTGGAATATATTTGTAATATCAAGCGGATTCTTAGATGTTTTGAAATGGTATCGGGATTGAAAATTAATTTTTGTAAGTCTTGTTGTTTTAGAATTGGTAGAAAGGTATCCAAGGGGACGGTGTGGGCGTCCTATTTGAGATGTAAAGCTGCTTCGCTTCCTATAAATTATTTGGGCATCCCTCTTGGTGCTCGACCGAGTACAATAGCATTTTGGTCTCCAATTCTGGATCGAATTAAAGAGAGATTGAACCCTTGGAAGCGTCATTTTTTATCAAAAAGTGGGAGGGTGGTTCTCATAAAGTCAGTGTTGTCAAGTATACCAACATACTTTATGTCCATTTTTAAAGTTCCAGTGGGTATTTCTCAAAGTATTGAGAAATTGCAACGTGGTTTTCTTTGGGGAGATGGGGTGGAAAAAAGGAAGATTCACGCGGTTAATTGGGAAAAGGTTTGTCAAAAGAAAGAATATGGTGGTTTGGGTATAGGGAGGGTGGCTGTTAAAAACAAGGCGTTATTGGCTAAGTGGGCATGGAGGTTTGGTATGGAAAGGAATTCGTTATGGAGAAAGGTTGTGGCTGTTAGATATGGTCTGAGTGTGGATGATTTGTTTTGGAAAGGTGAAGATGGTAGGATGGCTTCTAACTTTGCTGCAGTTGTGGCTAGTGTTTTTAAAGAAGGATCTCGTGCAGCTGCTATTATGAAGGAATGCTTGAGTGCTGTCATTGGAAATGGTGGGCGTGTAAAATTTTGGGAGATAGATTGTGGTGGATCATGCCCTTGAGAGATGCATTTCCTAGAATTTATGCGCTTGCGACTGTAAAATATGGGCCTATTCGAGAGTTTGGTGTGTGGGAGGAGTCTTTGTGGGTGTGGAAGGTTGTTTTAAGGAGACAGGTATTGGGTTGGGAACAGGATCAATGGCAATGCTTTTTAGCCTTCCTTCACAACATTACTATAAGACATTCTATTCCGGATTCTCTTGCCTAGTCCCCAACCACCAATGGACTGTTTTCAGTCAATTCTTTTTGTAAAGTTTGGGAGGATAGGGAGATTGCTGAACCGAATTATATTAAATTCTGTTGGCAAGGGTGGTGTCCTCCTAAGGTGGAGTTCTTTATGTGGCAATTATTACAGGGTAGAATCATGGTTAAGAAGTTGTTGCATAGGTTTGGGATGGGTTCAAATATGAGTTTGTCATGTCCTATGTGCAATTCACATGAAGAAACGGTGGATCATCTTTTCTTACAATGCAGTTGGGCTTGGAAATTGTGGTCAAAAGGTATGGGATGGTGGGGAATTAAAGGATGTGTATCTAACTCAGTGGTTGAATGGGTACAAGGGTGGGCGATGTTGTGTCCTATGGTTAACAGTAGGCGAGCATGGGCAACATTGTTTTTTGCAATTGTTTGGACAATATGGGAATTCAGGAATCGCAAGATTTTTAGGGATGAAGAACCAGTTGTTACGATTGCAATGGATGTGATTCAGTTTCGCGTTGCCTGGTGGTTCAAGCATCATGGTGTTGGTTCCAATAACCCTATAACAGTCCTCATTCAGAATATTTCTCAGTTTTGTAGGGATAAGGTGAAGCTAAAGAAACACAATTCTGAAGTTTGGCAGCCTCCGAGCAATGGATTAATTAAGTTTAATGTGGACGGATCAGCCAAAGGCCAACCTGGTCCAGCTAGAATTGGGGGGGTTCTAAGGAATAGTGGTGGTATGATGATTTGTTTTTTTTTCGATATTCGTTGGATCTCAGGACTTGATAACTGCTGAATTAATGGTTATTGAGAGGGAGTGTTCTCTTTGTGTTCAGAATTCGGCACTGCAAATTCAAGCAATTGAGATTGTCAGCGACTCTCTGGTTGCGGTTACATGGATAAATTCAGAAAATTTTGGGAGTTTAGAGCATGTGCAATTGGTTTATAGCATTCGAGACTTTATGAGGAAGCATGGGAATTTGTGGGTTCGTTTTTGTTCTCGAGCATCGAATTCATTCGCTGACAGTCTAGCAAAAAAGGGCGCCAATAGGGAAGGAGATGTGATTCAGTGGGGAAGTGTGTGAATGGGTGCAGTTTTTTTGATGAAGTTATTGTTGCTGTATAATTCTGATGGTGTTGGTGAAGTTTGGATGGTGCAGTTCTGTTTTTGTGTTCAATGGGGAAATTTCTGATGTCTGTATACCATGTTGCTTTTTATTATTAATGTTGGCTCTTTAATTTTGGTGGGTGGTAAGGGTCGTTGTATATTATAGTGGTTTATGATATGATGTCAGCTTATTGAAATGTGCCCTGTTTTATGTTGGATTTTGATTGTGGTGGGTTTTGCTGGCAAGGGGTTGGTTGTCTATGATTTGTTCTTGCGGCTTATGCTGCTGTGTTCTTGTATTACTTGGGTTTTCCTCCTTTTTCAATAAAATTTGCCGTTTCAAAATTTTTTTTCAAGTTTTTATAAAAGTTTCATAAAATCCTATGTTGAGCTGATGATGTAGCAGAAACTCTGTTGAGAAAAAACCTGTAATAAACAACCTACTAAAGTTCCGTTGATTTGCGTACGAATACCGGAAGATTAGGCTTCAAGTTCGTTGATTCATAAGGAATACCGAAATTGAGAGATAATTAGAGAAACTCTAAATTTTATAAATCAAAAACTAAATTGCCTTTCTGCTTATAGGATTATTTAAAGCAAAGAAATCCTAACCCTAATCGTATTCCTTACAGAACAAGAAAAACGAGCCTAATTACGAAAAACACGAAAATTACTAAAAAAGGCAAAATTGAGATTAAAGCGGATACTACTACTACTACTGAGAATCCTAAGAAGACCGGAATTGATGGAAGCCGATTTGGACGTGGAAATCTCAATTTATTGTGAAAACGAAACCTTCCTAAAACGGTAAAAACGGCCTTTTCAAGACCTAAATGATGGAATTCGGCTAAAAAAGGGTATGCCACAATAGTAAAGCTATTGAGTATCTCCTCTCTCGCCGAAACATTTCAACTATGAAAGTTTCACGTCATTCCAACTCCGTCGCTTGGCCTTTCTTCTTGGTCTTTTTTCGATCCCACCCCTCCATATATTCCAATGCCATGTAATCCAATGCTGTTGCATCAGCTTATCTGCTAACATCTGTAGTCTGTGGCTAAAATTATTTTTTTTTAAAATTCACTTTCACTGTCTTTAACTTCAGTGTATTATCTCAGGTGTTTCATAATCGGAACAAATTAGATTAGCTAAGGAGAGGATTGAGTCCTCAAAAGAGATTGTTGCACTTTCTCTTCTTTTTTCATTTTTTTTTTTTTTCATTTTTTTTTTTTTTTTTCATTTTTACACCTATCATCCACTCTTAGTAATATGGTTGGACACTTCCTCTTCGCCTCAGTGATAAGGATTCAAGTCTAACATTTGTCAATAAACTCCTTACCTAATGATGTTACGATTTTTTTTTAAAAAAATTTACTTTTATAATACCGAGTCTAAGGACAAGTGACTTAATTTTAGGTACGAAAAGATAATTTTTGTAAAAACGGAGTAACTTTTATAATTTTTTCTTAATTTTAATTAATTAATTTTTTTTTATATATAATTAAATTTGAACAAATCTTATAAATTTCAAAATTCTTCCAAGGATTAATTAACAAGCTTCATCTTATTGAGGTTTGCCGGATCATAATACCCTCACACAGCCTCACAACCATGACCCATATCTATAAAAATGTAAATCATTTCTCAGTTTTCTAATATCCAAATTGTAATAGAAGAAAAAAATGTGAAAGAAAGAAGCTGGCACGCAATTCATATCTGGCGTTGATTTTGACTTGGCAGCTGGGAGTATCATTGACTCCGACTTTTCAACCTACGCGTAAACTTTGTTAATTTCTTTGGCTTCTGGAATATAAACTATCGTCGTTTAATCTATTGAAAATCTATCTGCTGCTTCCGAATTCATACAAATGGCCTTTGTTTTCCATGAGAATTGAGAAGACAGAGATTAGTCAAACACAAACACAATTCATACAAGGCAAGCAAGTGGTTGTAACCTGTAAAGGATAATATTCAATTGGCAGACATTTTGACTCATTGCATACATAGTTACATCCAGAAGTTGGTTCCAGATTAAGGATGTACTGGTGATATAGACGGTGATATATAGTCTTTGAAACTTCAACAATTTTTATTTTTTTTTTCAAAAACTTCAACAAAACTGTTAGGATTTGTATGACACTAGTATGTACAGTTTGCCAAGTTTAGAATTATCCCATAATTTATTGTTAATTACTTTTGATGATTATTATTAATAAAATCATTTATTTGAGCAAATTCATATGGTAATAGGACTATTCAATAGGTTACATTTAAGGTATATATATATATATTTTTTGAAAGGAGAATTTATTAAAAGAAACTTAGGCAAAACAATCATTTCTGGTAATCGACTCGAGCCAAGGGGGACAAAAGTCCTGCCTCAAGTAATCACCAGGGGAAATAAAAGCAAACTTGGCCAAGGCATGAGCAGCCTCATTGGCCTTCCTAGGAACAAAAGAAATACTAATCTCAAATTGACTAGCTAAACCAACAATGTCATTAATAACCACACCAATATCAGAATAAACGCAAGAGCCGAAATTAATAAGCTCCACCACCCCTTTAGTGTCACTCTCCAAAACTGCAGGTAGAGAACCCCCCTCAATCGCCAGACGAAGCCCCATAAGAAACGCCACAGCCTCAGCAATAGTAGGATTATAACAGGCAGCAATACGCTGCACAACACAAGCCAACACAGTCCCACTGCTATCCCTCACCAGCACACCAGTTCCCACCAGCCTTTCAGCATCCCTAATCGCAGCATCCGTATTAATTTTAAGAACCCCAGCAGCAGGTTTATTCCAACGCACAGGACACACACGACTGACACGAGAAGAAGAAGGGTAAACAATCAAGCTTGCCCACCGGAACTCCTCAATATAATCAGTAGCCCACGCAACAACATCCTCTTTTTGACGGCCACAAGAAGAATGAACCAATTGATTCCTCCAAAACCAAACCCTCCACAACACAATACATAAAAGCTCAACCTCCTCCCTACTCAAAATACCACCACAATAAACCAAAAGCTCCAGCAGTTGCATATCATCCCTCCAGTGAACATCCTTCAGCAGGTAACAGGTTTGGCAAAAATCTTTATTAACTCTACATCCCCATAAAGCATGCATAGTAGTCTCCGGATTTCTCAGGCAAACAGGGCACCACTCCTCCACCTTGATCCCCCTCCTCGCTAGATTCCCCCTAGTAGGGAGCCAATCGTGACAAGCCTTCCAAAGAAAAACCTTTACCTTCTGCGGAATTCTGAAACTCCAAAGAAACTTCCACCAATTTACCAATTTAGAACTTGAAGGGTTATCACCACTACGAATCATCATGCTCAGCCTATACCCACTCTTAACAGTATAAACACACAATTTTTCAAAATGCCATAACAGCGAATCATCTTTAATACTAGCTCCAATCGGCAAACTGAGGATAGCATCAGCCTCCTCAGGCACAAAGGACTCACGAACAAGCTGAGCATTCCATTGCCCATAAGCATAAACTAAACTACGAACCAAAGCATCCTCACCTAAAACCGAGGGTGACTGAACCAGAAAAGAGAAAGGGCAAGGGATCCATCTATCCGAATAAACAGCCAGAGAAGAATGCGAACCCACCTTGCACCTTGACCCAGCCAAAAGAAGCTCTCTACCCCATAAGAAACTCCGCCACACATACGAACCAGAATTGCAGATATCGGGATCCAAAAAACTACCAGTAGGAAAATATCTCCCTTTAAGAACTTTAGCAACCAGCGATTGAGGCTGAGTAACCAATCTCCAACATTGCTTGGCTAATAAGGTTTGATTGAAGAGAGCGATATCCCTAAAACCCATACCACCCTGATCCTTACTCGAACGTAACTTCTCCCAGGACCCCCAATGCAGTCTTTTCTCCCCATTCAAACTCCCCCACCAAAACCGGTTACACAAATTATGAATGTCGTCCACAAGCCCCTTCGGAAGACGAAAAAGATTCATAGCATATGTGGGATAGCCTGAACCACAGCCTTCAACAAAATTTCCTTCCCACCAGACGAAAAAAGGCGGTTCTGCCAGCCCTGAACCCGTTGCCAAATTCTGTGATTGACATTATTGAAAATATTACGCTTATTCTTTCCAGCAAAACTCGGAAGACCGAGATATCTCTCATGGCACTTAACCAAACCCACCCCCATAACCCACGTAAGATTTGAACCAACTCTCTGGGGAACCGAATGACTCACACATAAAGCCGATTTGTTATAATTAACAATTTGACCCGAAGCAGCTGCATATTTGTCCAAAATACCCCTTATATTCCTGCAATCATCCACCGCAGCTCTAGCAAAGAGTAAGCTGTCATCAGCAAAAAACAAATGCGAAATAAAAGGTCCTGTCCTCCCACAACGATACCCCTTAATCTTTCCAATAGCTGCTGCATTGTCAATCAAACAGGAGAAAGCCTCAGCGCAAATTAGAAATAGATAAGGTGAGAGGGGATCACCTTGGCGAAGACCCCTCGATGGCTTCACATTACCACAAATCTGACCATTGATCAAGAAAGAAAAGTTCACCGTCGTCACATATCGCATAATTTTCTCAACCTACACCGGCGAAAACCTAAGCCTAAGCATTATTACTTCCAGAAAAGCCCCACTCCACACGGTCATAGGCTTTTGACATATCCAGCTTCAAAGCAATACTACCTTTCTTCCGAACTCGAGTTCGAAGACCATAGATACACTCAAAACCAATAACTGCATTGTCTGAAATCAACCTACCCGGCACAAACGCACTTTGAGACTCAGAAATTACATCATCCAAAACCAACCGAAGCCTATTAGCCAACGCCTTTGCCACAATCTTATACGAGACATTACAAAGGCTGATAGGACGAAAATCAGACATACCATTGGCGAGTGGGGTTTTAGGAATCAACGCAATCAGAGTCCTGTTAACCACCTCTAACGAATCCCCCTTGTTCAGACAGCGCAGACATGCAGCTGTCACACTTCCTCCAATAGTGTCCCAAAACTGTTGATAAAACAACGCCGGCATCCCATACATACCTGGTGCCTTCGTGGGGAACATATCAAAGAGAGCTTTCTTCACCTCATCTACAGAGAACGGAGAATCCAAGAACTTTCACCTATGGCGTGGCAACTTATTAGGAACACAGTCAATCACCTATTGCCATTGCGCCCTAGACGGATGAGATGAATAAAACATATCTTCAAATTAAGACACCACACAATCTTGAATAGCATTCTGACTGTCACACAAAATTCCCCTGTTATTTATCAGCTTTTTTATCTCATTCTTCGAACGATGAGCTGTTGCCTTAGCGTGGAAATACTTAGTATTCCTGTCTCCTTCCTTCAGCCAATCCTCTCTAGAACGTTGCTTCCAATAACTCTCATCAACCTCCAGCAACTTATCTAACTGATTCTCAATCTGCCTGACCTTCTTCCAAGAATTCAACCGTGGATCTTTAGAAACCTCCAATAATTCTCTCCTCTTCTGCTCAATTCCCTGCCGTAACTGTCTCCTTTTAGCTCTATTCCAAGTCGACAATCTCAAATCACATACCTTAACACTATCAGCCACTTGCATCATATCAGCCCGCAAACCTCGATGACCCCAGTTATCTTGAACCAATTTGCTGCACTCATCCTCTTTCGCCCAAGAGGCTTCAAAATGGAAATGTCTAGCAGCTCCCCACTTTCGTCTGCCACTCAAACTAACTTCATCCAGCACTTCTACTAAAATAACTCTATAATCAGACGACCAAAAATCTAAGTTTGTCACCTTCGAATTGGGAAATAATTCCCTCCATGAATAACAACTAACACCTCTGTCAAGTCTCTCCATAACCAACCCACTATCTCTCCTATTCGTCCATGTATAGCACGGACTCGAACACCCCAAGTCCCCTAGCTCACACTCATCCAAAGCCCTTCGAAAATCATCCATCAGGTGTTGTGGGTGTGGTCGGCCCCCCCACTTCTCCTCCTCCAACAAAATCTCATTAAAGTCCCCAAAACATAACCACGGAAGAGATGACATCCCTTTCAGGCGACAAATCAAAGTCCACGCATGGTGTCTTTGATTAGGATCAGGGTTTCCATAAAACCCAGTCAACCTCCACACCTTATTAGAGTGTGAAACGACTTTCACATCTATATGGAATCTTGAATAAGACACCAAATCCACACTAACCTTATCCGACCAAAACATACACACACCACCACTGTTTCCCACATTATCCACCACCAATTTGCCAACAAAACCCAATCGAACACGAATCACCTCCATTTGCCTGCAATCAGACTTAGTCTCCATTAGAAAAACTATATCCGAATTGAAGCTATTCTTCAAATTCGAAAACGCACAGAACGCCCATTGATTTCCCAACCCACGAACGTTCCAAGCTATACAATTCATTGTGACCGGCGGGCCAGGGGGCTCTGGCCGGCCGATGAATTTGCGACACCCGAAACTGTAGAATCACCCTTGAGCTTCTTCGCCCCATCTGTGAAACTGTCCGTAACCACAATATGTCTTCTTTTTCCACAAGCCACATCCTTAATAGTAACCCTTTCCTTCCCCTTAATCTATCTCACAGCTCGTTTCCACTGATTAATTCTTTTACCATGTTTCTCAACTGCCTGCCTTCCCTTTTCCCCGACCACAGTCAGACCAATACTGTCTTTCACAAACTCCACCAAATGTTGTCCACCTTATGTAACAATTACCAAATCAACATCAGGAGGCCTAGATTCAACTTGGGCCACCCGTGGGTTAGTGAAAAGTTGATCTCCTGTCAGCTTCCCCAACCCATCATTGGACTTCGTCCCACTTCCAGACCCAAAAATAAAATTAAAACAATGGCCCGGCCCATCAGATGGGGAAACCAAAACCTCTTTAACGACCTGAAAGCTTTCCTTATCTATTATGACACCGCCAGCCCTACCTCCTATTTTTTCTCTCACATCTACCAAATCATTCCTCCAATTACGCTCCATATCTTCAGAAATTTCAAAATTTAAATTCACATCCCTATTAACAAGTGTTATAGGGGTTTTTTGTCAGCATGACACGTCAGCAAGGATAGCAGGTAATGCGGAAATATGGTGATTCCACGTCATCAAAAGTCAAATGTGAGGCACATTATCAAAAGGGTCAACATGAATACATGACAGCACCATACGAGGGGCCATCTGCAGATGGAATCCGCTAAACCAAGGTTCTGTTCGGCCAAGTCTGCTCGGCCAAGGTTCTGCTCGGCCAAGTCTGCTCGGCCAAGGTTCTGCTCGGCCAAGTCTGCTCGGCCAAGGTTCTGTTCGGCCAAGGTTCTGCTCGGCCAAGTCTGCTCGGCCAAGGTTCTGCTCGGCCAAGTCTGCTCGGCCAAGGTTCTGCTCGGCCAAGGTTCTGCTCGGCCAAGTCTGCTCGGCCAAGTCTGCTCGACCAAGATCAATACTTAGCCAAAAACAGGAAATACAGTCCTACCAAGATACGCCATATCAGGAAGAGATCTGCACAGATACGGAATCTTAGGATAATATTCCAATAAGGAAATATCCTTATTTCCTCTCCAGTACCAGAGAAGTTTATTTAGGAAAGAACTCTAAGCTTCCAGAAGGATAAATACCAAATGGAAAACAAGTCCTAATTGGTATACTCTACCAGAATCCTACAAATACTCTAATTAATGAGTCCATCACAGATACGACAGGAACTAGGGCAACCTAGATGGAACCATATAAATACACCCTTGTATTCATTATAAGAGGGGATGTTCATCATGAGCAATTGACACTTACATGAGAAAAGAGATACGAAACATAATCAATTATCTGAGAGAAAGCGAGTATTGAGTGTGTAATCCTTATATTCATAGTGGATCACTTCTCGCCATCACCGGCACCGTGGATGTTTCCCCGCCTTGGGGTTTTACCACGTAAAACATGTGTTATGCTTGTTTATCTTATATTTTCTACTTTCATTACGTTTATCTTGCAGGTTTCATTAACCTAAAACCGTTGACCGGTTGACTTCCAAAAATCACCGTCAACAATTGGCGCTAGAAGGAGGGGGTTTGAACTCAACTTCGAGGAACCCTCATGAACAGACCACAGAAGGAACTCTGATGTGGATCCAACACTTGAAGAACCCAACAAACAACTATTGGAAGTGTTAGGGAGTGGATTAACTACAGAACCCGTAGCAGGAGCCGCGGCCGTGACCAATTCCGAAGGAAGAATGTTGCGAAAAGCAATACACAGAGCTTCAAAGTATCAAGAATCTGTCCCAGGAATTGCTTTCCCATTCCGACAGCTTACGAAAGAAAAGAGAAGAGAGTTGTACAGAATCGCGGAATTGCTGACCAATGCGCACTAAAGTGAGCATATCTCCCTCTACAGAAGTCGGATTTGCGAACTGTAAAAACTGCTGGAAACTAGACATCCAAGGCTTTCCAAGCATATATGGTTAGTAGCCTAGTTCAATTTGAGCAATATTTGGTGGCCCCCGCAATATTGAAGAAACCAGATCGCGTATAGATTTCTGATCTGACCATCGAACACTAAAACGGTCATATCTCCCTCTACAGAAGTCAAAATCTCGAGCCATAAAAACCATCAGAAACTAGACATCCGGACCTTTTCAGAAATATAAGGTTCGCAATCTGGTTCAACCTGTGGAATATTTTATTGTCCCTGAAACATTGAAGGAAGTGATTCGCGGAGGATTCTCCAACCTGACCACCAGACACTAAAACAGAGATAACTCTCTCCAAAGAGCATGGAATCATGAACCGCGAATTTTGCTGTAAAATAGACGTATAGATCTTTTCAAGGACATGTGGGTCTCAACACAGTTCGTCCCGAGGAATATTTGACGACTTCCAGAACGTTGCAGTTCAGAATAAAGTTTACCTTTTCGTGTTAGAAACAGAGCCCATCTTGGTATAAAACATCCAATGGCGATTCTCAACTAAACCCACTTGGCTCTTCATCAATTCACCTGTGAAGGATCCAATAGTGAAACGACTAGACTCCAGGTTCGGTAAGTGGCCAAGGTTAGTCAATCTACACATCGGTCTAATTTTACGATTTCATTTACAAAGAATATATGCATAGTTACATATAAATAGAAGTTAAAACCGACCAAATAATGATTATTCGAGATTTAATCGGGACTTCGATCTTGATAAAATCATTTAGATTCGGGGGTATGTTTTCACTTAATTGTTATTACTATTGATATCGTCTTGCATTGATAACTGTATAGAATATTGGGATGCTTAAACCTTATACTCTGAATACACTCCTAAATTGTTGAAATTAGAAGTTGCATACTGTGCTTTTCTATTAAAATATTTGCATGGATTGCCTTGACTTGGGAGTGCATTGCCGAATAGATTTAGTCGGCAGCAAGTATGTCACATGATTATTATTCTAGATTAATAAGAGTCAAACATATTGATTGATGTTTAATATTTGTGACATTTTGATTAACCAAACAATAATTCGATTGAATTTAATTGAGACTTTGATCTTGATAAAAAATGATTGAATATTTGTTGTCTAATAAAAATTACCAAGCTCATGGCATACATAGCTTATTTAGCATATAATTGTTTTGGGCAAACAATACATTACGCATAATACATGGTTGGCAGTGTCATTAATTTAATTCGTTAAATAATAATGAGAGGGGCGACATTGCTAGAGTCTAGATGCAATCGTACTAGTTGATTATATGCACCCTCCATGTCTGATGCTTCTTCACTGCTCTTTTAAAGATAAAAATAGTGATGGGTTGTTCATTTAAATGTGGTGGAAAAACTGACTCCATGTTATTAATAGTGTTGTGATCTGTTAAATACACGATGTTTGAAAGTAATTATAGTCCTTTTTAATATCTTTTGAGTAAGTATTATTTAATGAATTAATCAAGACTTTGATCTTGGTAAGAAATGCTTCCAAAAGCGTTTAAAAGCAGTACCGAAAGCGTTTAATTGGATAAAAAGGTACGATTTCTCTTAATCGTTATGTTATTTATTATCGTTGTCATCATATTGCATCTTAAATCGATAATATAGAACGGTATCACAGTGATTATTTCCATTTGGAATATTATGAATTTAGCATTAGAATCACTAGAACTATAAAAATATAGTCCATGTTTTTCTATCAAAATTCCTGTTGATAAAACAGTGTATGAATCACAATATAATTGATTCGGAGACGCATGTAACATGTACGTTCCACAATGTTTTGTTACTTTTCAGTCCAAATATGCCATTGTTATTGATGTTTAAATTTTCATGATAGTGGTTGGACTCAACAACATCAGGTTCGACCAACATGTTCTTTAGATAAAATGAGCATGAGTGTTGAAGAATGTGACTAGAAGTATTTGGTATGCTTGAGACATTGAATTTATGTAATATGATATTAAATTATATCTACCTCTTCATATCGTTATACTTCCACATACAAATACACAACACACATAACTTTTGTGTAATTCTCTTTGTGCTATATTACATTCACGTGTTATCTATGCATGTCTCTCTTGTACACAATACATAATACGCGTGCATAAGTCTATAAACATATAATGCATGCTTAATTAGTATGTCTGACAAACTTTTATGGCTCTTACACGCATGTTGTCTATCATAGATTTATAAGAGTCAAATTTCGACACTAATATTAATAGTACCATGTATGAGTTGATCGCTTCCAATTATTTGGTCTCATTAAATGCATGATTATTATTACTTGTGTGAACTTTACTCACATACTTGGTATAGAAAACAAGTTGAAAATGTTAGCTCAGGAATCTAGTCTTGCCTCGGCGCACGGGAATCAAATTTCATCTCGATGCGCTTAAAGGTTTCAAAAAAAGAGACCATATAGCCTTGGTGACCCGATCAGAGATGGAAGAGTAGCATTGGCCTCACATTGCTAACCACTGCCTTCATCAATCCGGGTTTGATATCTCCTATTAATACAAAAATTCTACTCTCTATCAAATATGTTATGTCTTATACGAATAAAACTCGTTTGACTAACCATTATCTTTTATTACCTGAGCAAAGCATGCCTTATTATTTATACTTTAGAACCGTAAATGAAGCCCGACGAATACTAAAAAAATAAAATAAAAAATCCAAGGGTTACTCCTTAAAACGGTCAATAAATTCATCATTTGACTAACAATTTGCTGAGAATTTATATAGTGAAGAATTTATCAAGTTTGACTCAGATAATGTTGCTTTCCGAAAGCTTCTTGATCGGACATGTCAACAATTGGCGTTATAAAAAAGAAGCCCAATCTATAACAAAGGTTAGGCTGTCTACAAAAAAGATCAGCTGAGAAGAGAAGTCGGATCTTAAGGGAGTCATTACAACGGGTCACATCCACAGTAATCAAGAGCATCCCAGCGACTACAGCATAAATAGACGAAACACCTGAGACACTCTAGCAAGCTCAAAAAAAAAAAAAAAAAAAAAAACATGGTGCTAGGGGGTGGATCATCTATTGTATCAGCACCAAGAGATGCGCATGGAAGTGAATTGCAAACAAGGTACGGTGAAAATAATTTTGCCAGTGAGGAAGAAATCGCAGAGGGTTTCTATACCTGACCGCTGAACTTAAAAAAGAGTTCGCTAAAAAAGAAAGAAAGAAGAGAACAGAGTGCAAAAATAACGTAACTAATTGCCGGTTAATAAGATACTCGGCTTAGTTATGGCACTGTTCAAATAAGAGCTGGAGATGATCAGTTTAATAAGATACTTGATCATTCTTGAAGAAAAATTGACCAGAGGTATTCAACCATTGCAGACATTTTAGCTTATTGTTATGTTAGATACCCCGACCGGTTACTCAGCAAAAAAAAAAAAAAAAAAAAAAAAAGGTGCGATGTTGAAAGCACTCAATTCGGATAAAACCTACTTTAACAACTGCTAGGGGGCTAGGGGTAGCGCAATACATCAAAGGAGCAGGCAACGTGACCAGAAAAAAATCGCAGTTGCAAAGCAGTTTTAGTAAAGTCACTTCAGTTGATATATGTGTATATAGAAAAGAAGATGAACCATAACGAAAGTTGTGGAAGTTGGAGTACAAGACTAAAACTAGTGGATCGATCATCACCTTTCAACACATTTCACGAAAGGTCCTAAGGATCATTCACTCTAAGGAATGTTTGACGATATTCGGGATATCACAACTTTACGCTGGAGACAGGAACGCCCACTACACAGGTTAGTATTGATTATTAAATTATCTTGTTTGCTTCCTGTAATGATACAGGGAAACATAAGACAAAGTATTATACAAAAGCACAAAGAAAGAACAACTTGCGATTTGCCGACTCAAAATGTAAAGGTAACCAATTTCGGATACCTCATTGAGTGGAGTTAGAGGTAAAATCAAAATTATAGCTTAGTCACTTTTTATTCGGCCTATAAATCAAATCTCCTTGGATTTCATAACCACATGTTGATGACGAGGAGGTAAAATGAGGGGAAACAATTTTGTCACCCTTGCTTATCAAAGTTCTTTGCTGCACCTTTTACGTGATGCATAACACATGTAGCATGTGTGTTTATTCTAGTATTACACCCTACTTACATATGTTATTGCTATATGTTTCTTTCATACATAAATAAATACTATGTACGTATATACTTGCGAAAACATATACTAGTTTTATTAGCATACTATATAGTTTTTATACGCAAAACATCCAGCGAGAATCCATGGGTATTCTATCCTAAACAGCAACCATCACCAATAATGTGTATGGATCCAACTATTTTTGTTCGGCATTATTAAAATATATATTTGTGCAAATGTTACTCACGTGTTTGACAGAGAGACAAGCTTAAAATTTTAGTACATAAATCGAGCTTAGTCTTAGTACGCGCAAAACGAGTTTTATCTCGGCGTATGCAGAAATTCAAAGACAAGGCCAAAGGGGCCAAAATCTTCACCAACGATAAGAACTTGACTAAACGAAAAAGAAAAGGCTCTCTAAAGTAGAGAATGAGACTTAGTCTCATAAAAAGCTCGGGCGCCATGAAACCGTAAAGAGCGAGTGGATAGTGTCCGAGGGGCGGAGAAGCTGGAGTAGCATGCCCGCCTAGTTGGGACGATGCAAATGCATCACCCAGCAAAAAGGCAGACCCGAGGCACTAGGATACCTGGAAAACAGGATACCTAGCAAACTGCTCGGGGCGCCGCCAGAATAGGTCTGGTGAGATGCGCAGCTGTGTTGGCCGGTATACACTACCCCAACGATTCGGCAAACCCCTGTAGCAGACAAAACCTGGAGACGTCCTAGGTGACTTGTGCAGGGACCTAAGTGTATGGTCGTGGTGAGCCTCGACGTAACACCTGGGTAAAACTAACCAATTTAATAAGACACTTGGTCAGTCTAAAAATGATCAGTTTAATAAGACACTTGGATCATTGTTGAAGAGAAAAATGACCAGTTTAATGAGACACTTGTTCAGTTTGGAGATGATCAGTTTAATAAGACACTTGATCATTCTTGAAGAAAAAACTGACCAATTTAATGAGACACTTGGTCAGTCTAAAAATGACCAGTTTAATGAGACTTGTTCAGTCTGGAGATGATCAGTTTAATAAGATACTTGATCATTCTTGAAGAAAAAACTGATCAATTTAATGAGATACTTGATCAGTCTCAAGATGATCAGTTTAAATAAGATACTTGATCATTCGATCTTGAAGAAAAAACTGATCAGTTTAATGAGATACTTGATCAGTCTAGAGATAATCAGTTTAATTAGATGCTTGATCATTCTTGAAGAAAAACTAATCAGTTTAATGAGATACTTGATCAGTCTAGAGATGATCAGTTTAATAAGATATTTAATCATTCTTGAAGAAAAACTGACCAGTTTAATAAGACACTTGGTTAGTCTGAAGATGATCAGTTTAATGAGACACTTGATCATTCTTGAAGCCAAACTGAGGATAATATATTTGTTCAGACCAAGGTATACCAAATTGATCAGAAAGATTGGCCAAAAAGAAGACTGGTCTATAAGAAAGATCGGCCAAAAGGAAGAATCAAACCTACGAAAAAAGATCAGCCGAGAAAAAATTCAAATGGACAAGAAAGATCCAGGCTGAACGCTTGGAATGACCCGTCCAAAGAAGAAAAGAATGGCTACCCAGACAATATGCCAAAAGCATGGCTCATACCCTGTACATCGGCATCAACTCAAGAATAACAACAATGCTAGGGGGTAGATTCCAAGCAACATGAACCCCTGAAGAACAAAAGCCCCCAACCCGCCATGAGCATGTATATATATGGCAGTGGTCTCAGGGGGTGGATGCTTTGAAGCACGGTCTCTATAGAGCAACATCTTACCTTGTCAAGAGTGACGACATCTACCTTATTTTTCTCAACTTGTGAGGAAAGACACGGCTCAGGGAAACCTTAATCAGTTCCTCTTATGATCTTCAACCTCAACATTTTTAAGCTGTCTTGAGCACTAAAACTTCGAAAGATCGCCGAAACTTGTCTTAAAAGGATACGACAAGAAGAAAAGATGTTTCGGATAGAAGCATTCTCAGCTATTCAAGTCCTAGGAGATAATTGGAAGCAATTTGGAAGATTTCTTGACCAAACCCGTGAAAACAGTATCTGTTGATGGGTCAACTTCAAGAATTAAACTGTATCATCTCAGAAGGAACTGGAGTTCGAGCCTTATATGGTTGGAAAGGTATAGAAGTTATCTTTCCGTAGAATTTTACGGTTTGTGATTTCGAGTTTTCTTGAAGGAGTTATGACCATTTTACTACCTAAAGGTCATCCTAGAATTTCTACGCGGGCAGCATCCGCTGATGGGTCAACTTCAAAAATTAAACTGTATCATCTCAGAGGGAACTGGAGTTCGAGCCTTATACGGTTGGAAAGGTACATAAGTTAGCTTTCCGCAAAATTTTACGGTTTGTGATTTCGAGTTTTCTTGAAGGAGTTATGATCATTTTACTACCCAAAGGTCAGCCCAGAATTTCTACACGGGATTATGGAAATAAAGCAATGTGGGCTGCCTATTTGGGAATGAAGGTCTTAGACGAATTTGTCATGTTTTGGAAGATTAACAAAGGCCTAAAAGTCACTTTAATTCAATTTTAGTTGATCCTAAACTTTCAATGTTAGGATTAGTCGAGATTGGATTAAAATTCCTAAAGTTAGAAGGATTATACTTCTTATTTTGAGTCACATTGAATTAGCCTTCCTGGAGGATGATTATGGAACTAAAAAGAGACATAATCCATGCCTACTTAAGAGGAATTACAGCACAAAGATTAGATATGCAGCAGTAGTGCAAAGAAGATCCGAGCGTTAGTAAGATCCGCTCAAAGATGGATCTAGACGAAGCTGAACCAGGTTGAAAGAGGATCCAAGAAAAGTCGAACAAAGCTAAAAAGGGGTGTCACATTCGCCAAATGAGTGAAAAGACCTCAACAATCAAAGCTTGTGGAGACCAGGAAGTTTATCGAACGCAACTAGAACCAAATGCAATACGAGTGCGCACCAAGGCATTACGGAAGTATACAAGGCAAAAATTACAAGAAAAGAGGAGCTAAAGAGTGAGCATAGGCTCAACAAATGTCCGACAATTGTTCAACATCAGCTAGGTAGACAATAAACTTGGACTTAGGCCGAAGACGAGCAACAAAAAATCAGAGGAGAACTATTCAAATCCCCTTCGACGAGTCACCAAAGAACTCATCTCGCATATTTGAGGGGGTATTGTTATAGGGGTTTTTTGTCAGCATGACACGTCAGCAAGGATAGCAGGTAATGCGGAAATATGGTGATTCCACGTCATCAAAAGTCAAATGTGAGGCACATTATCAAAAGGGTCAACATGAATACATGACAGCACCATACGAGGGGCCATCTGCAGATGGAATCCGCTCAGCCAAGGTTCTGTTCGGCCAAGTCTGCTCGGCCAAGGTTCTGCTCGGCCAAGTCTGCTCGGCCAAGGTTCTGCTCGGCCAAGTCTGCTCGGCCAAGGTTCTGTTCGGCCAAGGTTCTGCTCGGCCAAGTCTGCTCGGCCAAGGTTCTGCTAGGCCAAGTCTGCTCGGCCAAGGTTCTGCTCGGCCAAGTCTGCTCGGCCAAGTCTGCTCGACCAAGATCAATACTTAGACAAAAACAGGAAATACAGTCCTACCAAGATACGCCATATCAGGAAGAGATCTGCACAGATACGGAATCTTAGGATAATATTCCAATAAGGAAATATCCTTATTTCCTCTCCAGTACCAGAGAAGTTTATTTAGGAAAGAACTCTAAGCTTCCAGAAGGATAAATACCAAATGGAAAACAAGTCCTAATTGGTATACTCTACCAGAATCCTACAAATACTCTAATTAATGAGTCCATCACAGATACGACAGGAACTAGGGCAACCTAGATGGAACCATATAAATACACCCTTGTATTCATTATAAGAGGGGATGTTCATCATGAGCAATTGACACTTACATGAGAAAAGAGATACGAAACATAATCAATTATCTGAGAGAAAGCGAGTATTGAGTGTGTAATCCTTATATTCATAGTGGATCACTTCTCGCCATCACCGGCACCGTGGATGTTTCCCCGCCTTGGGGTTTTACCACGTAAAACATGTGTTATGCTTGTTTATCTTATATTTTCTACTTTCATTACGTTTATCTTGCAGGTTTCATTAACCTAAAACCGTTGACCGGTTGACTTCCAAAAATCACCGTCAACAACAAGCTTACCATTTTTATCTGCACTTAATTTCCCGAGATTCTCACAACCGGAATCCCCCATCGTTCCCCCTTGAACCACCATCGATTTTCCTTGAGTCATCGGAACAGGTCCCGTCACCTTAGATCGCTGAACGTTCAACCTATCTTCTTTCCCCAAAGAACCCGATCTCCTGTATCCCCCTGGAGTATGCCTCAAATTCCAATCTCGATTGCCCCATCCAGTTGAATGACTCATTGCCCGCAACCAAGCACCATAATGCAACTCCGTCCCATCCACTCACATTAGACCATTACCCTCTGAACATCCACGAACTGTATGCCCTATCAGACCACACCGAAAGTAAAAACTCGACAGCCATTCATATTAGATTGGAATTACCGTCTCCTCCCCATCCCCTAACACGTCAACCCGTAAAAATCGTCGCAAAGGCTTATTAATCTCAATAGCCACCCGCACTCGTAGAAATTTACCTAAACAATCACCAGTTGGCCCTGTGTCCACTTCCCGAACATCACCAATGATACCCCCCAGAAAAAGAGCTATCTCCCTTGTCATGCACAAGAGCGGTAAGTTAGATATCTGCACCCAAAAATCAACTGTATCAAATTTCAATCCCCTAATATCCCCCTTCCCTGTTGGCTCCTCAAGAATAAGAAGTGAATCACCAAAACTCCATGGACCACCAGCAAAAACCTTTCTTCGATCCTCCGGTAATTGAAAATGGAAAGCAAAAACATTGCTCGTCACAACCTCTATTTCAACACTTCCTCGCACCTTCCATATTCTAGAAATCAAAGACTTGAAAGCATCCCTATTAACTAAGTCTGGTGATAAGATCTTGCCAGCCAAACACAAAGCCATCTTTTGAGCCCAACCCGCCTTTAATCGGTCAAACAACTTACGAACCGGCCCCTCCCTCTCCTTCAGAGACAATGAGGCACACAACTTTTCAATCTCCTCCGATCCCATCTCTCAAAACACTCGCCGGCAAAAAGCTGTCAACCGAGGCAGAAAAACCAAGCCCCAAGAAACCCCGTCTACTCTCACACTAGGTTTTCAAAGAAAACACCAAGGAGAGAATAATTAAAATAAGTTAGGTATATTTGGGATTGCTTTATTCAAGAGATAATCAGTTTTATGGAAAAAGTAGATAGCTCCTTGGTAAACTAAATTTTAAAATGGCTTTAGTTTCTGAAAAGATGGAAAACGTATTTGACAAATTGACTGAAATAGACATCATTAAACAATATGAAAAATAATGAAATGATATATTAAAATAATATATATATTATATAAAATATAATAAAATGTTCAAACTGTCGTAGACTCGTAGGTAGATCTGTCCACCTCCACTGTTGGAGGAAATACCAGCCACCATTGATGACGCCGATGTCACCAAAACTCCTCGGAATTGGAAAACTCCGGTGGTGGCCACCACCATTATTGATATTTATATTGTAATACTTCAAAAATAATATACCGTTATTGATATTTATATTGTAATACTTCAAAAATAATATACCGACTATAAATAAAAAACATAGAGGAAATTAATCAAATCTAAAATTGGTCTATAAGTCTATGAATTGACGTTATACACTAGTCCTATATATTTTTCTAAGTAAAATTTTTCTCAATTTCTTCTCTTTTAGATGATCAATAAATATATCTATATATAAAAGATTTGTCACATATGGCTTAAACCTCAATTTTATCAAGAAGAATTGGGATGTGATTAGAGATGACTTCCTGAGTTTTTTGAGGGAGTTTCATAAGGATGTGACGATAGTGAAACACTTGAATAGAACTTTCATTGCGTTAATCCCTAAAGTTGGCAATCCGGAAAGCATTATGGATTTTAGACCTATAAGTTTAGTTGGTTCTATGTATAAAGTGTTAGCAAAAGTCCTAGCAAATCACTTGAAGAAAGTTATGAATTCGGTTATAGGTGAAACTCAAATGGCATTCGTCAAACAATGCCAAATCATTGACAACTTTGTGATAGCAAATGAGATCATCCATAAATGGAGAAGAGATCCAATGGGCGGCATTGTAGTGAAGTTGGATTTTGAGAAGGCTTATGACAGTGTAGATCACTCTTTTCTAGATTTTGTGATGGATAGTATGGGTTTCGGTGGCAAATGGAGGAATTGGATTCTACATTGTATCTCTACACCAAGGCTCTCGATGCTTGTCAACAGTAGCCCTACTGAAGAATTCGGTATTGAAAGAGGCCTTCAACAAAGTGATCCCTTGTCTCCCTTTCTCTTTAATATCATAATTGAGGCCTTAAATTGTTTGGTTAAAAAGGCTGTCGGCTTGAACCTTATGAGAGGGGCTATTCTTGTCAACAATGCGATCCATATTTCCCACCTCCAGTTCGCGGATGACACAATTTTTTTCATGGAACTGAATTTGGACTGCCTTATGACCCTCGAAGAGGATTCTACGTTGCTTTGAATTGGTGTCTGGATATAAATTTCCACAAATCAGGTCTCGTTAAAGTTGGGAAGAAGTCGGTTATGGATGAGAAATGGGCTGAAATTTTCAGGTGCAAACAAGTCTCTCTCCCCATGGTGTACCTCGGCCTTCCTCTTGGGCCAATCTTGGCACCAAGTCTTTTTGGTATCCAATTATCCAAAAAATTGAGAATCGCTTGGCTCCGTGGAAGAAGCAATTTTTGTCAAAAGGTGGCCATCTTGTTTTGACCAAATCAATCCTCTGTAGTATCCCCACTTACTATTTGTCAGTTTTCACGATTCCTATAGAGGTGGCGAAAAAAATTAAGAAGCTTCAAAGGGACTTTTTCTAGGGAGATAGTGTTGAGAAGAGAAAGATTCATTCGATTTATTGGAATTCTTTATGTAAGAATAGAAAAAATGGTGGCTTGGGTATAGGCCACATTATTGATAAGAATAAAGGCTTATTAGCAAAATGGGTTTGGAGATTTGGCTTCGAAGTCTCAGCCCTATGGAAGAGGGTCTTATGTGCTATTTACGGGTTAGATAAGAAGCAAATTCATTGGAATTGGTAGGGGGGTTATAATGCTTCCCACTTTGTGAAAGCTATCTCTTTTCTATTCATCAATGGTTTGCAAACTGAGAGGTTGATTCATAAGGGAATGCAGATAGTGATTGGTTGTGGAGATAGAGCTCGTTTTTTGATGGACATCGGCTTTGAAGGGACCTTGCTATGTGACCTTTTTTCCAAGGATCTTTGCCTTAGCCAAGGAAAAAGATGGTGTTGTTGAGAATTTTCGAAGCTGGCAAGATTTGAGGTGGACTTGGAAGGTGAATAATAGAAGACCAGTTTTTGATTGGGAATTGGATCAATGGACTAGCTTCTTGACTTTCTTAGATAATGTGGTCATGTGAAAGTTGATTACAGACTTTATTTCTTGGGCTTTTAACGGCAACAGTGTGTTCTCAATGAAGTCGTTTTGCAGCAATTTGGAGAACCTCTCTGACGAATGTTAATCTAGGTCCAACCTTTTATGGAAAGACCTGTGTCCTCCCGAGATAGAAATTTTGCTTTGAAGGTGCTGAGAGGCAGGATTTTGGTGAGGGAGGTGCTTACTCATTCCGGAATTGGATATGGGCAGTCCATGAATTGTCCTATGTACCACAACAGCACTGAGAACATCGATCACTTATTTGTCCATTATTCTTGGTCTCGGAAGGATTGGAATCAATGTATGAGCTGGTGGGAGATTGTTTGCTGTCCAAATAAGACGTTCTATGATTGGATGGAGAGTTGGTCTGGTCTTTGTCAAGTTGTGAAGAGCTTGAGGGCCTGGAACACTTTGTTTTATGCAGTGATCTGGACAATTTAGGAGTGTAGGAATAACCTCATTTTCAGAGACCAAGAAGCTGTCATTGAGAAGGCTGTGGATGAGGTGAAATTTAGAGTTATTTGGTGGTTCAAATGTTTTGGTAAGGGCTTCATGGACCCTGTTTCCACCATGTTGCTCAACATTAAAGAGAGTTATGTCTTGAATGTGCCCTATAAGAAGGCGAGTTTAGAGTTATGGTCTCTTCCTCTTGGAGACAATCTAAAATTTAACATCGATAGTTCATCAAGAGGGAAGCCAGGTTCCACCAGTATCAGAGGTGTTCTTAGGAACTCTGAAGGGAAGGTCATCTATCTCTTTTCCTTGTCTGTTGGTATTCAAGATTCCAACACGGCTGAGATTTTGGTGATTCATAAAGCTTGCGAATTGTGTGCTTCGAACAAGTTTTTGGCTAGGTGGAGTATTCAAATTGCTAGTGATTCTATGATTGTGGTCTCTTGGGCTAATAGTGTTAAGGATTATGGAAGTTTCAGGCGCATAGACTTAATTTACGATATTAAAGGTTATATGCACCAGTTAAAGGTGCCGTCTATTATCTTCAATCTAAGGGTGTCCAATTATATGGCTGACAGTTTGGCTAAGTTAAGCTCAAGTGGGTCTAAGAATAGGTTAGAGTGGTCCCAAGAGTGATCTATGTCCATTCCTGTTTTGGTCATGTGCTTTGTTTTGTTGGTTGTCCTTTGGTGTTGTCTCTGCTATGTTTTTCTTGGTTGTGTTCTATGTTTTTCTTGCCTTTTTGGCTGTTCTTAATATAATTTGTAGTTAAAAAAAAGGCTTATGTACAAACCCACTTTTCGATTGGTGGAGCTTGATAACTCTCTTCCTTACTTCATGAAATATTCCTCATTAGTCTCATTGTTTGTTGTTGTAAGCCGGGAGTAGGGTAAAATTTGTAGAGTTAACAAAAGAGCTTTAGATTTAATGGTTGTCATGAAGTTGAAACTTGGAATGAAATTAGAGGGTTTAATGAAAAATAGGCCGACATGAAACTTGTGTCTCCGTTTTGTCATTAACAATTGATTTTCTCTAACTAATGAAGTTGTTGCCATTCTGTTGCACTATCAATTAGGGTTTAGGTGAGCTTACAAGGATTAATGAGATAAATATAATAAATAATAAGAAATAACGTGTAATTGTAAAGTTGAGATTCTTGAATACTCTTGACAATTTTTTAGGGTATTTATAATTTTTAATATTGTATTATTATTTTTGAATGAATTAATCTTTTATTATTATTATCATCATCCTAAGTTAATAATATTTTATTATTTAATTTACTCTATTTAAATTAGGGTGGCTCTATTAAAATTATTAATTTTACTCCTTACACTTAGGGGTGGACATAAAAACCGAAACTGAATTGAACCGAATTGAACCGAACCAAAAAAGGGTATTTGGTTCTGGTTCGGTTCATAACTTCTATTAGGTTTATACCAATTTGAAATTTGAAAACTAATTTGAATTCGGTTCGGTTTCGGTTTTGTACATTACAAAACCGAACCGAACCGAATAAACCGAATTGTCTTAATTAATTATTTTCTAAGGTTCAATTTTATTATGGACTATTTGTTGATGATGTTTTATTTTGGACTACATTATGTACTACATTTTTTGACTTCTATTTTATATAAGTTATGAAGATTTTATATTTTGATTGAGTATGTAAACATAATATGATTGAAATTTTAGATTTGGATCAAAAATAAGGTTGTATTTTGTTTAAATTATTTTTCACTTATTATGTTTTCTTTAAAAAGTTTAAGCTTAAATGTCAAAAATGCAACTTAAAGGCCCAAAAAAAAAAAAAAAAAAAGCCCAAAACCGAACTGAACCGAACTGAGATAAGGGTGTTCGGTTCAATTTGGTTCAAACCGATTCATATTTTCAAAAACCGAATATATGTCGGTTAAATACGGTTTTGGCCAAAACCGAACTTAACCGAACCATACCCACCCCTACTTACACCCTTTAAAATACCAAAACTATCCTTTAAGTAATTTTTTTTAAAACTTATTTTTTTTTTTCCTCATTACACCTATTTCTCTTCATTTGCTTCCACTACCGCAAAAAATTAAATAAATAAATAAACTACGTACAGTTTCTTCATTCCCTTTAACAAATATTATAGAATTTACTCACACATATATATATATATATATATCATATTCAAATAAAGAGGAAATAGAACAAATTGACACTCTTTTCATGTTGGATTTTGAGAGTATTATTATATTAATAACTTAAGTTTAAATTGCACCAAAGGATTAAAATAACCATATCTCCTTCTTTTATTACATGAGTGGTGCTATTGGCACTCCTACTGCTGAACTATTTATACCCCACTTTTAAAATTATTTAAAATTCCTTTTTTCCTTTATCAAATTACTTAAAGAGACATACTATTTTTATTAAAAAAATCATGTACAAAGTAAAATTACCCCACTTTCCTTATTTCAAAACCCTAATACCCTAATGATATATATTATTTTAAGTCACTGAATGTTTACTATTTTTGTTTATATTTTCTTTCAGATCTCGATCTCATGTTTCCTATTTTTAGTATTTATTGATTTTATTGTTTCACATATTTGTTTAGTTTTTCTTTTCAAATTCCAAATCCATGTTTGATTTTTTTTTTCTCTCAGGCTTATTTTCTTTTAGATCTTCCAGGCATTCTATGATTTGTGTCAATTCTTTTGTAGATTTTATTCCGGATCTTCTGTAGTTAGTTTAGTGTTTTTTACCAAAAAAAAAAAAAAAAAAAAAAAAAAAAAAAAAAAAAAAAAACCGGAAACGAAAACACACCAAGAACACCTAATCTTTGATGAAATGAAACCACACCAAAACTCTAAAAAAAATCATCAAACGATACTCATAATCTACCACCAACAATCCAATTGACTACAGAAAAAAAAAAAAAAAAAATTCGCATCGCATCTAATAAGGATGGTTTCACTATGAAATAAAAAGAAAAAACAAGTCTTGCGAATGGTTGTGAGAAAAATGTATATAAAGATTAGAGATTAAGTGTATTTTAAATTTTACATTTTTGAAAAAGAAATGGGGTGCATTAAGTTTGAAAAATATATAAAAGGGTAATCCCGAAAATAAATCAAAAAAAGATCAATAAAACAATTTAATTTTATATAATTAAATTAAAATTTTAAAAAGTGAGGCATAAATAGTTCAGTTTGTAGGGGTGCCAATAGCACCACTCTATTACAAAGAGTGATTGTAGTCAAAATCAAAAACTACCACCAACTCCTTCCAAGACCTTGTTTGAATAGACTTACAAGCACAATAATGTAATACTAGTAATAAGGAAACATAATCAGCAATCAAACCACAACACAACACAACACAAGCAATTTTACGTGGTTCACCAAAATTGGCTACGTCCACGGAGGCACCGATTTCAATAGATAATGAGAATAACAAGTACAAGAGATTACCTCTATCCCACAAGCCTTCACCCGCTCTCTCTCTAGGTCTCAATCCTTCAACCTCACAATCACTCTTTATTCTAGGTTTTTCTCTCTAGTTTTATTGTCTCTACACATTTGCACACATTTAGTCTAAAAGCTCAACTAACAACTTACTTATATAGTGAGACTTTTAGCTAATTACAACATAGCCCAATAAAACCTCAAATTACAAATATGCCTCAAATACAAATACATGTTACTTTGAGACAAACATCAACAATCTGCACCTTGTCGAAAAGAAACTTCAACCTTTGAAAATCATTGGATAACGCCGTGTTTATAACACCTCCACCTTGACAAGAAAATCCCTTCCCACACACCTCAAAGTGGTGAGTTGCCTACCTAAACTCAACAAGAGAAAAGGTTTAGCAAGCTCAAGCAATGCTCAAATTTGTCTCAAGGATCGGGATACCTTGCCAGGGTACCTAATTCCTTACTTCTCCATTTCTCCAAAAAAATAAAATAAAATAAAAAAATAAAATAAATAACTGGTCTAAAATTGTCTAAGTTGCCTACCATGACAGATTGTCTCAAGGATTGGGATACCTTGCCAGGGTACATGATTTCTTACTTCTCCATTTCTCCAAAAAAACTGGTGCTAAAGTGGCCTAAGTTGCCTACCAGGACAGATTATCAGAAGAATCGGTATACCTTGCCAGGGTACCTGACACCTTATTTCCCCATTCCTCTAGAATATCTGATATCCTCACTTCTTCCAAGAAAACTTAGAGCCAAGGTAGCCTCAATAGCCTCTCAAGACGATCAGCCTAAAGGATCGGGGTTCCATTCTAGGATACCCAAAACTTTAGATTATTACATGTTCATAAGAGCCCGATTGGAGAAGGAGATGTGATTACTTGATAGACCCCGCTAGTATTTATAATTACAAGATACAAGGATATTAAGCGTCTGGCTATCAAGTATCCTGATCTATCTTATCAAGGCACAGACATTCAGATTAGTTTCACCGTTCACAAGCGTGTAAATTGCAAGATTTCACTGAGTTAATTTTACTTCAAGTTAAGAGAGCAACCGATAAACGAAGAGAATCAGCAACATAAAATTTTTTATTGATCAAGCGAGATGCCCAATTCCCATTCACGGGCTACACAAAAGACCAAACAAAAAATATATATACATCTAAATGCCAAGTCAGGCGCCCCTCTCCTCCTCCGGGTGCTCTTTTAGATCAGATACTTTTGCCCTTGTGTCATTAGTGGCAATGTTGAATTGAGTCCCCTCAATTACTGGAACTAAGGTCGGAATGGGTCATCCTCCTCTTCCATAGCTGCAGCATCATTATGGGTCCCTTCCATTGTTGGCACCCCGGATCCAGCTGGGTCATCTTCCTCCTCCACCAAAACAACCTCTGAAGAAGGCACGGGGTCTTGCATTTGCTTTTCTTGAGTAGAGGGAGGATCCTAGACCGCCTTCTTAGTGCCATCAGATTGGACCCCAGCAAGAAGATCAACCCATGATCCAGATGCGTAGCGCCGTGTGAAGGAACCTCTTGCTCCTGGTCCTCACCTGCTAGCTGGGCAACCCTTGCCAAGATTTGTTCCCGATCCCAATTGAAGGCCACCTGAAGGTCAAAAGGAGGAGGTAGAGCTGTGGCCACCTCATAACAGGCCGTGAAGTAACCATCTTCAAAAGTAGGACCTTCCTGGGCCTCCAAGTTACTCACAATGTCCCGCAAAAGCTGATTTTCATCTTGCAGCAGCCTTTTTTCCCTCTTTAAGAACTCCCTCTCCTCTCGTTGGTGTAGTGACCGGATTGTCTCAGTATTCAGGCAGTGTTCAAAGCTCCTGGCTTCTACCAAGGCAGTCTGTCTACCCTCTTCAGACGCTGCAGTGGCCTAGATAAATTGGGCCACACTCTGCTGGGCTTGAGCCAGCTCCTGTTGGGTATCCTCCAATTTGGCTTGAAGCCCTATGTAAGCCTCCTTCAAGGTTAACAGCTGTTTCTCATATCCAAAGCAAATTTAAAGCCTTACAAAAAGAAGAAAAAGTCAGTACCTGCCAGAAGGAAGAAAGATGACAATAAGAGAGAGAATGGAAATTTACCTCGGTAAAGACAAATGCTCCCTTGGCGACCAGGATCTCAGTAGGGAGCTTTACCATGTTCATCAAGCTTCCCCCAAGGCAAGAGGAGACAAACCGGGATACCACCTCGTCGTGGGTGGCACCCCCCCAACCCCAATCCAGAAGGGATGCCAGCAGATGGGACAGAAATAAGGGCGACTTCCTTCTTCTCTGTATTCTCAATTTGGTCGTTGAAGGGTGCTGCTAGAGGAGGAGAGAAGGGAGAGATATTCACCATAGGCTGATCAGCAATATTACGACTCTTCTTTTGAGTTTGCCTTCCAGAACCTCAAGCTTTAGCTGCCTGAGCCAGCATTGCCTTAATTGATGGGCGTGCTAGAGTGAAAGTGGGAGGATGGGCAGGAGTCTTGGCAGACGACCCCGCTAATATAGGAGGGAGTGTAGCAATCCTTGCAGACGACCTTGCTGGAGTATGAGGAAGATTGGGATCAAGTTCAACCTGTGCAGACCATGGCACAGCTTTGGTAGTAGAAGAAGGGGAAGGGACAGAGAAGTAGAAAGAGGCAAGATCAAATTCCCCGTCCCAGAAGAAGATGAAAACCCAGTCACCATCGGGGCAGCAAATACTACCAAAAGAAAGAAAATATATTGAGAAAAAATAAAAGAAATACAAGTACACATAGACAAGAAGAACAGATTAAGTTACATACCCGGAAGCGTGAGGGAGATCTTAAGGTACCTCCCTAGCCGGTCTCCTTCGAAGGGATCCAAAATGGGGTACTTCATGTTTGTGTACCCTCTCTTCATAATTCTCCCAAGAATATCCCGGGATTCTAAGGAGAGCACCCCCTTTGCCCATTTATCTTTCACCATAAACTGGATTAGGACGGGGTATTCAACTCCTCCGATGAAGGCATTACGCCCCCATTCACCTTTAACCACGAGCCACTCCTCCTTTCAGGGTGTGGCATACTTCACGTTCGCCCCTGGGATGACGAACTTCATGTCGTTGGATGCCTTCAGGTAGAATTTACCCTAGGGTACCATTTTCGCTATATTAAATAAGAAGCATAGCTCATCAAAGCCCGGCTCCCTATCTATATTTTCCTTCTCACATTGCTCCCTCCAGAGCACCAAAAACCCTATCAAATGCTTCCAGAAGCTCGATGAGATCTGGAGGGGAGCTAGCTCCAATGAGACAAGAGCCCGACGAAGAGTGGGGTGTAGAGGAAGTCGGACCCAGCATTCGAAAGCCACCTTGTGAATAAGAAGGCGATCCTAGGGTAGGATATACACGTTGTAACCCCGGTGAGGAAGGGACAAAGTAATATAGTCTGGAATCTGGTACTCCTCCCTCAGATTGGTAAGCGTGTCCAAAGTACACATGGAATCAGGCACTATTCGGCCATCATGGAAGGAAGCAAATGAGCCAATTTGGACTTCGACTAAGGTGACATTAGGCCCGCCACCTTCCGTGTTGCCACCAGCACCAGTAGTACCTTCTTTGTCAACAATTTGGATTGGATCCTTAGGTCTGTTGTTGAAACCTGACCCAATTCGTAGGTTTCGCATAGAACGACGGCGCTGGGTCCACAGGGTATCACTAGCTACATCATCACTATCTCGACCCCATTTCTTCCCTATCGACGTCGGAGAAACCTCCCCCGAGTCGGCGTTCTCCATGTTGAATAAGGCATCGAGACTGTCAGAGAGATTTGGAGAAGCTAGATTGGGGTGTAAGGGCGCGGGGTGGGGGAGAGTTTCGTCAGCAGGATTTTCTTGTGAAATAGCAGGAAGCTTCGAGGGGATGCCATTGAAACGAAGAAGAAAAAGGAAGAAAAAACTCGAAAGATTGCTAGAAAGAGGCTAGGTTTCTTTTTTGATCTTGAACTTTGAAAGTGATAAAGAAAAGACCAAGAAAGCCGGTCTATTTATAGAAAAGGCAAGCAGTTACACATAAGGAAACCAGAAGTGATGACCAGCAGCATGCTTGGAGGATGTCTTGGAGACAGTTTAGCATTAATCGCGCCAAAACGGCTCTTTTTTAAATCCAAAGGCTAACCACCGTTTGACATGTGGCTTGTGCAGTAATTATCACCATATCAAAGGAAGATTTCCCCCCTAAATGGTGATATCCAACTAGGCAAAGTATTTCCAGACAAGCGACGTGAAAAATCCTTCAAGTAAAATCAGAATCTTGACTCCGACCCTGACAAGGTATCAGTGTCCAAGTCAGGGGGGACTTCTATTAACCGTCAAAATCGACGGAGGACCAAAGAAGAATTTTCTACCCCGATACAAGGAGAAGATGGGAATCCAGACACCATCCGGCTACCCCAAAAAGGGAGGGATCTCGATCGATCCGGATACATACCCTCTCCAGAGGGATCTAGCCCAGTAATTCCCTAGCTTCTCATGAACCCCGTAGCATTCCAATGCACAGTTTAGCACGCTACATCCTGACATGGAGTTCCACTCAGTGCCTCTATACGGAACTCCACCAAGCATCCCACTACTACTTCATCCAGACATCCCGCTATTGCATCAATTGGATACCCCGCTGCAGCCTCAGTTGGTATCCCGATCCTCAAGTGACAACGGGATACTTAGGAATGCATAACACCTTCTAGAATCAGCTCATCAGGTAGTAACATACTAGACGAAGAATTTACCAAAGAACAAGACTCATACGCTAAGAAGACCGGGGTAAAGCTCCATACTAGAACGTTGTCGTTTAGTCAAGCAAAAGAAGTAGACTTCTTCCTGCCAACTGAGAGTTCCACTGAACAAGGGGTCAACTCTACCAGAATCCTACTAGGAAGGAATGACTTAATTCTGATGATTAAAGCTCCTACGAGATTGTCTCCTCCTAGGAAGGAAAGACTTGATTCTAACGATTAAAGCTCCAACGAGATTGTCTCCTAACAAGAAGGAAAGTCCTGTAATCGCCAAACCCTAGACCGAAATTATAGGAGTGCATGGCAAGCAACATGACCTATATATATAACATCATAGTCGGCAGAAAGAGGATGGAAAAAACACCTTCTAAAGCCCTAACCTACAGTTTTACTTATCGACATGCACGAGAGCGCCATCTCCATCTCATTCGGTGACAAAAGTTTCCGGTTAGTTCCATCATAGATCAATGTATCATCATTGTAAACCATATTATTAATAAAAGTCCTATTTTCACAATCTCTCCTTGATGTCTAAACACCCTATTTTACATTGGTAAGGATATCATAGGTATCAAACCACTTGATACCCCTCCGACCCGGATCCATTCCGATCTCGGTCCTTAAAGTTGTTATTTGGAAATCCACCCCTTGACAATTTCCCAATAACAAAACCTTTTGAGGTGATCGGCATTCTAGGTGTGGTCTACCTGGTAACCATCCATATCTTCCAGCCTGTTGGCCCCTCTTCGAACCACCATTTTTATCAACTAGGGACCTTCCTAGTTGGGAGCTAGTACCCCGTCAAACCTCTTCCAGGTATTCTGAGTAACCTTCCCGAGGACTAAGTCCCCTTCTTTGAAGTTTCAAATCTTCACCTTGGTAACCTAGTTACATGCGCATACTGCTTGGCTAGCAACGTAGGGTTGGCGGATACCGCATAACAATTGTAAGCTGTCTGTTGATCCCCTCTGACCTGTCTTACTTTGGTCCCGACCGGGAATTTTAGGACGTTGTGATAGATTGATATTATCCCTCTAATTTCTACTAGGAAATGTCTTCCCATGATTGTGTTGTAAGTAGATAGGGTGTCAACTATGACAAATTATGTCATTAGTTTCTATAGGAGGGGTGCTTCTTCGATTATCACTGGTAACCTATAAGATCCAATCGGCATCAGGGAGTCCCCTGTGGGATATAAAGGTGTGGTACAACTGTTGTAACAAGGGTTCTTCAGGTTGAGCTTATCGTGAGGTCCTTTGAACAGGATGTCCACACTGCTCCAGGTATCAATTAGGACGCGGTGAACCAAGCAGTCGGCTATCTGTACCGTGATCACCATCGGGTTATCATACGGCTAGACTATATTGTAAAAATGATCTGGGTGGTATAAGATATATCTTAGAAAACCTTGCTAACTCAGAGCTCATCATGATCGGTAATGAGCAGATGGATATTCCTAGCATGGTTCTTTCTTGAATTGTTGGAGACCCCGGCTAAGGTAGGGCCCCCAATAATGGTGTGAAGGACCTAGATCTGCTGCATCCGATCTTTCCCCTTATCTTTCTGTCTCCCTTCTGCTTCTCGTATCTCTCTTTGTACCTCTCCATGTACCTCATTTCCTTCCTTGATGTTATCCCTTACCTGTTGCAAGAATTCAATTAAGAGTCCCCCCTTACCAATCCTTCAATCTGGTTTCAGAGGCTATAGCATTCAGATGTGTTATGCCCTACATCCTCGTGGAAATCACAATACTTGTAGTGATTTCTCTGATTAGTCGGGATCTTTATAGAACCAGGCTTCCTAAGTAGACCCTTGTCATGGATGATGAGATAGATGGTCTCTCAGGATGTATTGAGAGGAGTGTAGTGGTTGTACTAGTCTTCTTCACTTGTTACCTGTGCTACCTCTCTCCGTGGAGGTGTGATTCTGAGATGGGTCCTACTCATCGGATATCTATCCCGATACGGGTTAGGAGGAGGTGGCCGGTAGATGGACAGGTTTGGAGGGTGATTATGAAATTTCTTTACTGGAGCAGGTTTTAGAGACTCATTCTTCGACCGTTTAACTAATCGGGCTTCATCGTGCTCGACCTTAACCCTGAGCTGTTCATCTATGTCCACCTATTCCAATGCCCTATCATAGGCTTCTCGGTAGGTCTCAGGTGGATGCTTAGCAAATGACTGGAACAATCTACTCGTCCACAAGTTTCTTCTGAAATTTGCCAAGTTCTCCTTCTCGGCAAATACACCCATCTAGATCATTTCTTTGTGGAACTTCTCTACATAAGATCTTAGCGTCTCACCTTACTCATGGATTACATATTGGAGTAGGACAGGGTCTTTAGAACAAGGTTTGATTCCCTGAAACTAAGCACAAAAATATGTAGTAAGCTTGGTAAAAGAATCCACACTACATAGAGGTAACTTTTGAACCAAGTCTGGGCACAATCTATCAGGGTAGAAGGGAATATCCTGCACATTACTGACCGAGTAGTGTTTTGGACCTCTATTTGGTGGACTAAACTTTCCAGATGGCTTACGGGATCTTCCGTCCTAGAATACTTCTCGCCAGGCATCTTAAACTTAAGAGGTAATTCCGCTTCTCCGATTCTCCTTGAGAAAGGTGCATTCATCTCACCTAAAGGATTCTTCAGGGTACTCCAGTGCTTCCCCTTCCTTAGCTCCTCAAGTTCCTTTGCCATTTTAGCCATTTGATCTTCAAGACGTCTGGACCCATTGTGTCTAGATCGGGCTACTGAGCCTTTATTATCCGAAGTTTTAGATACCTCGGTTATCTCTTTACGCTTCTCCCCCTAGAGCCGGGTACCCCGCAAGTTTCTCCTGGGCCCAGTACTACCACCTGCATCATACTGTGGATCTCCCTTCTCAGCTGCTAACTTAGCTGCCAGCTGATTTTTTCTGGGAGGAATGTCAAATGCTGACTTCACCTATCAAGGTCTGAAATCTCCTAAATGACTTGGAACTGACAATGGTTGTCCCAGTCTATCAAAAGCTGGTATTCGGGTACCTGGTTCAACTTCTCCTACAAGCCTGGGTGCCTCAAAGGGTATCCCTTAAGTGATCATCTGGAGACAGATGCTTTCCACATAGGCCACTGCGTGTTGCTCCATATTATCCCAATTTATCTCCTGGACCGCGGGGTCCTGAGGTGCAGAGCCCGAGTTAGGTGGTAGAACCGATACCGGGATCTGGCTTTTTGCTCCCCTTCTATTCCCTTGATTTCTCTGAGTGGAAGCGAGGGAATGGGGTCTCGAAGGATCCAGCCGCCCCTAAGAAGATTGGAGCCTCATCTTCTGAGTCTTCTGGGTAAAACTGGATAGACTTCATAAATGTGATAGGAGTTTATTCCCACAAATGGCACCAAAAAGTGTTAACTAAAAATTGTCACTGGGATGAATTTCCAATTAACAACTTTAGTGACTAAAATTAGGGTAAATCTCAGTCGAAGAGGTATCAAATAGTTCGATACCTATGGATCCTTAATAAAATATGTTCAATACTACCATGAAAGTGAATGAAAATAGCTAGTCGAATAGAATCGTATTTCTTACTTTTTATTGATCGTAAACGAATAATGGAAATACAATGAGAATGGTATATGGCTATGGTGATGGGCATATAACTCAGATGGCGATAGTGGTGGAGCTCTCGTGCATGTCGATAAGTAGAAAACGTAAAATAGGGTTTTGCAGTCAAGGTTGTGATCCTCTTTCTGTATGATAGCAAGTTGTATATATAGTCCCAATACGTTCTGAACACTCCTCCAAATTCGGTCTTGTGACATAGAGATTTTCGAGACGTTTCATGGCGATTGCCAAAAAGATAGTCGCCTTCCTTCTAGGAATCAAGCTATCCCTTATTTGGCGGAATCTAATAGAGTTGACTCATCTTTCAAATAGAACTCTCTAGTGGCGGGAAGGAATCAACTTCCTTGTTTATCAAAACGATGGTGCTTTACTGTCCTTCTATGTGACTTGATCTTGTCTTGGTACTTACTGTCGAATTTAGCTGGTTTAGGTGGGATTGGGGTTCATGGGCATCTCGCTTCCTACTTGATTATATTCTATATACATGTATCGGGGTATCGGGATACCAGGTTAGTACGGTAGCGGGATACTAGGACATGGTAGTAACAGTTGGTTTTATGCCATCTGGTATGTCAGAACTCTGAGATGCCCCGATCTTGATCTGGACCAATTGAGGGTGTATTTTGGTTAATTTCTGTGGCGGGGTACCAGGAGGTCCTTCCTTCTATCTGAATTCTTCCCCTGTGTAGATGGAAAATTCTTCTTTGAACCTTTGCCATTTTTGGCGGTTAATAACTAGCAATAAGGAAACATAATCAACTAAAGCAATCAAACCACAACACAACACAACACAAGCAATTTTACGTGGTTCACCAAAATTGGCTACGTCCACGAAGGCACCGATTTCACTAGATAATAAGAATGACAAGTACAAGAGATTACCTCTATCCCACAAGCCTTCTCTCTCCCTCTAGGTCTCAATCCTTCAACCTCACAATCACTCTTTGTTCTAGGTTTTTCTCTACACATTTACACACACTTAGTCTAAAAGCTCAACTAACAACTTACTTATATAGTGAGATTTTTAGCTATTTACAATATAGCCCAATAAAACCCCAAATTACAAATATGCTCCAAATACAAATACATGTTACTTTGAGATGAACATCAACAAGATCAACTAATTGTTAGGTTTTGGCTCGTATTCTCAAGTGAACCAAATGAGACTCAACTGATGTAAAACTTCCTGGAGACATGGGAAAACGTTTGAAAGTTGGAGATGGTGTTTAAGGGAGGTTTGAAGACCAAGAAGAACTAAAGAAACGAAGTTTGAAGAAAATCGATGTGCCTTGTGCTGTGCATTGCATAGCAGTAAGGATAGCGGTTCAACCTAAAGGAAAACGCTGTCGAGAGTACTGTGTGAAGCAACAACGATCCGCAAAAATGTTGTGGGTAGGGATAGCAGTGGGACAGTGATTTCTTACGGCTTACTAAAACGTGGTGCATTCCAAGTGACTCGTAACAGTGTAAGGTGTGGGTGGGCAATCGTGACCGGAACCGTAGTCAATCATAAGCAGGCGTGGAACGGGAAATCTTAAGCGGAAGAGGAAAGTAATTCTTCTAAAAGTTCTTGTGCTTGAAGGAAAATGACTTCTTTTTACAAGATGACTTGTCATAAAAGGAAATAGTATTTATGTGTAATAAGTAAGTCTTGTACGTATAGGAGATGGATTTCCTTGTTGGTCTTAGCTTCCTGTAACTAGTATAAATAGATACTTGTAATTAGGTTATTTGTGTGGAGCAAAAAGAACACATGTAACATCAGAGAACGGGTCGATCTGGGGGGAGACCCCTTGAAATATCCGAGGAAGAATCCGAGTAATATCTAGGGATCTAGAGGATAGATCTGTGGGTGATATTCAGGGGAGACTTAGGGGATATTCTAGGATGGGGTGTACTCGGAGGAGGACCCTGTGAGTGTTGTGAGCTTAGAGCCATGATGTAAAGCTTGGTTGTGAGCTTAGGGGCTTGGTAATGCTCAGTAGTTTGGGGTTTGGGTTGTGAGAGAGAAAATCCTTGAGTATATAGTTGTAACAATTTATCATATAGTCGAACTTTCTCTATCGTCCTGACGGCCCGTGGTTTTTTCCCTATTTAGGGTTTTCCATGTATATCTTGTGTTGTGTGATTGTTTATTTTTTCTCATCTTATTTTTCTACTATAAACGTTAATTGCTATGAGTTATAGACAAATATTAAGCATGTTGTTTTCGCGTTCATCGGTTCAAATTCCCAACACTAATGTTCATATTTCTATAGTTTAATAATTGCATTTGGGGATATCAATGGGTCATATATGGACATGAGAGGTCCTTGCCTCTGCCCCCATTTGGGGTAGATGAGGGTGGTGTAGTTTAGGGGGAAATATCCTCGCCACCATCCGATTCCTCTATTACCCTTGATTATTTATCATTTTCCGTATGATTTGAAATTTAAAAATAACCATAAATAAATAAAAGTTTTTTTTTTCTTACTTTAATACTAAGGTAATGCTATACAACCTAAACAATAACCCAAATTTCAATTCAGATTATTTAGCAAGTAAATTGCCATCACCATACACAACATGTGATGATATGGTTAATGAAAAAACCACTTGTCACATAATTTGAATTAAAATTTGGACTAAAATTTTGGATTGTCTAACATTAGTGTTAATAATATAATAAAATTTCATCATTCACAAAATAATCACATCAACATATTAATTCCAAAAATAAAACATTAAATAAATTAGAATAAATTTCTTTTAAAAAACAAATAACTCCATTCCCGCTCGGGCCGCTCCCATTTAGATTTTGGGTGAAATTCACCTCATCCTCGTCATAATTAAATTTCGGAGGACTTTTACAATGGGGACCGGCCTCGCATTGATTTTTCATTTTTGACATCTTTATTTGTGTGGACCCTGTGACATTAGAAAATTCAGCACGGAAAAATCTCGGAGAAAAATCAATGCAAACTGACTTTGAAGACTATCAAATGAAATCTACCTTGAGTCTTCTGTGATTTGGACTTGGAGCGGCCAACTCCCGTCCCTTTTTCTTACCCATAATTTTGTCGTCAGATTTTCAATATTCAATATAAATATTTTTCATAATTTATATAAACTTTTGTGTAAAATTGACTTCAATTTAAGATTTTATTTTTATTTTTTTTATTCTTACTTTTTTTTACGTCAATTCATCAATTTAATCTTATTTCAAAGGTTGAGAAGAGTGTAATAGTAAATGATCATCATGGACATTTGATGAAATAGTGATGTTAGAATACCCAATAAATATATAAATAAATAAATTTGTTCAACGACATTGTATGTGAGTTGTTAATGATATGTAAATCATGAGATATCTTTCACAGTATTTTTCTTAATAAACCCTGTAATTAATTTTAATTACAACAATTTTTATAAAATGCAATAAAATGAATGTCTTAAAAAGTGAAATTTCTTTTAGTGTTTGATGTGTTAGTTACAAACATGGTTCTAGTAATTGGTCTAGACAGCCGCTGAAGGCCTAATCGTCTTTCCTAGGCGGCTTGGGCCTCTGCCTGGCAATTTTTTTTTATATATATATACGTTTTTGTTTTTTTTTTTTTTTTTTTTTTTTTTTTTTTTTTTGTCAAAACGATGTCATTTTAGTTAATTCGGTTTCATCACCTAGATGCCGCCTAGGCGATCTAAGCACTAAGTGTCAGTCTACTATACAACTGGCACCTAACACCTACTAGAACACTGGTTACAACTACTTGCAAATCACATGCTACAACATTTGAGCAAATATTTTGAAAAGTCTAACATCTGTGATGATGAAATTAAACTATTTTGATATATGTAAATTTGTAGATACAAATGTATATCTGTATCCCAATTTCAAATCTTACTAAACTTCAAATCGAAATTTTTTTTAAAAAAAAAAAAAAAATCAAATATGAAAACTTTAATCTTAAAAAAAAGGGAGAGATGCCATTCAAAATCATATCACGCCAAACATTACTATGGATAATATCTCATAATTACGCATTTAAGATTATTTTTTTCATGAACTAGTACAATTAATAATTAGAGGTTTCGTCAACACAACTTAAGACTTAAAACCCCAGTCTTATTTATCATCATAATCTTGTTTTTTTATTTTTTTTATTTTTTTTATTTTTATTCATACGAGGAAACTGCATAATTAATTAATTAATTCCCATACTTGGCCTTGTAATCACTCCACAACTGATGAACACTCTTTCCCAGCAAATCCTTGAAGAAGTTATCACTATAACCACCTCTCATTTTCTTATTTAGTTCTGCTACAAATCCATTTCTAAGACCATCACAATAATCCAAAAACCTAGCCGTAACACTGTACCCATCATCCCAGTTCTTTCCACCCCCTGGTTGCTCCCACCCGTTGGCAGGATAATTTGCCTTTAACCTTACAAAATCAGCAATCCCTTCGATCAGTCTACCAGGTCGACCTGCCCCGCTCCACTGCCACACATGCGTCATCTCGTGATAAATGATTCCGGTGAATTCTTGCTTTACATCGCCGCTGTAACGGTTTAGATAATCAGCGTTTACTCGGATTTGGTTGTTACTTGTCACTGCAGGGACGGACTGGCCGTTGAACACGATATTTTCAACGATCAATAAGGGCACCTGAGTGATGTGCTTCCGGTCTGCGGCTGTCGTTTGCTGGAACAGACCCCAGATTAGTTGTGTGGCAGCGTCCATTGTTTGTTGGGCATATCCGGCTCCAATCTTGTTGTTGAATTTGATGCCTCCAGGTGCTGTCCCGGCCTGATTGGTGACCACATACTCGACTGCCTCGACATGGATGATCGTGCCATGTAGGGCTGATAGCGTTACAAGAGAAATCGCCAGGATCATCAAAGATGGGCGACCCATGCTTGAAACCTGAAACATAAAACCTGAGTGATGCTTTATTTCTTTTTAGGGAGTGTGAGTTGAAACTGTGTTGTTGCTCCATGCATATATAGATTTTTTAAAGGGGCAAGAAACGTTTTTAGGACAAGAAATTTCACATAGGAATTCTTTTTTTTTTGTTTTGGTATCTGTGGGTGTTCGGGACAGCTTGCGTGCACCTCGACTAATCCTACAAAGTTATGAAGTTAACAGCCGAGTAAACTTCCAATGAATCCAAGAGAAACATGGTTGCCAAGGATCGAACCTAGAACGTCCGAGTCTACGGCTCACCCCAGTGACCAACGGCATCACCCCTTGGGGATTACATAGGAATTCTCATGTGCTATTTGCAAACCTTATCTTCACAGATTGATCCACAAATTTATATGGTTGATAATAATAAGAAATTTACTTTAAAAAGTTGAAAATATTTTGGGTGTGAAAACTATTTTTTCCAAAGTTTTTACTTGTTAAGATAAAACATAAGACAAGTTAGAAAGAAAAAAAAATTACCTTTGGAAGTGTGGCTAAAATGTTTTCTTAGATCGTTTTAAATCAATTTTTCATATCACTATAGTCAAATTATTGCCAATGTCAAAAACAATATATAGAAATAAAAAGTTTTTTATAAAAGCAGATAAAAATAAAAAAATAAAAAAAAAGTGGATCACTTCATATTTCACTAAATTTGAAGAGGAAATAGGGGTATATAGCACTTTTAAAATTTTGACTTGTACAACTATCACACTTTAATAACTCTTGTTTTAATAACACCATAAATGGAATTTGTACAAAAATACCCTCAACTTCTTTTCTTTTCTCTTATGTGTCCTTCACCTTCTTTCTTCTTCTTTTTTCCAAAACCCTCCATTGATGGAGCTTAAATGGAGGTGCCACCGCTGACCGGCGAGTTGATCGACAAAACCACCAGTAAAACATTCGTGGTGCGCCACCAGCTGTAACGGAAGTATCCATTTTCAGTTTCAAGCTGTATGGAGAGAGAAACGAAGCCAAACCTGAATCGTCAGATCTGAGACGATCCGTCACGAATCTGACGAAACCAATGGCGCAAATGAACTCGACGTCATCCAATATTCCAAATCCGACTATCTCCGGAGTCAACCGACGCAGTCGTCGGCTCATCATTGTCACCATTGATGGAGGTTGAACAGAATAAGTCTCGAACAAACTTGAATTAAGTCTCGAAACGCATCAATAAGTCTCAAAAACTTATGAATAAGTCTCGAATTTGTAAAGTAAGTCTCGAAATTGTAAATAAGTCTCGAATTTTCAAGAAAAAAAAATATACAAAGGAAATGAGTAAGTGAGGGTAATTTGATCTCATTACCTATTTTGGTGCTATTTCCATAAGCCCTCCCAAAAAGTATTTGATAACCCATTGAAAACTAAAGTTTGAAACGGAGAAAAAACAATCATAGAAAAATCAGTTGGCTAATAATGAAGTCTGGCTTGACTTGTGGAGTCAATAAACAGATTTTGCGAGAGTTATCTTATTTGAATATTCAAACCTTACCACAGTTGGTTTGACTGCATTTGATCTAATGTTATCTTGCCGACAGTTTAAACTAGGGAAAATTGCACTAATACCCCTAAATTTAGGTGAAATTGAACCTATAGACAAAAGATCAATTTATTGTACAAACCTCCCCTGGATTTCATTGACCACAGTTAAGATTAACTGTTGATAGGATTGACTCTTGAAAAGTCACATTTACCCCTAGACCCTAATTAAATAAAAAATGAAAAAACAAAAATAAATTAAATTTAAAATTAAAAAAAATATATAAAAAACTAATTAAAAAATAATAACAATTATTATTATTATTATTATTATTAAATGAATAAAATTAAAAAGATGGAGATTTGGTGGAGATCCACCAAATCCATTTTTTAAAATTACAAAAATGGCGAAATTAAAAAATAAAATAAAATTAATTAATTAAACCATCCCAGAAATCAATGCATCACATTCAAAGTATCTGGAAAATGAAACCCAGACATTATCAAATAGCAAGATCCTTGCCAGAACCACTTCTCTAATGAAACTGAGTTTCATCAACTATTGAAGGTAAAATTTCCTAGTGGAATTGCATCAAGACACTTGAGTATTCAATATCATCATCCGTTTCCTTGCTACTCACAACCTCTAATTCATGATAATAATTCTGCTTGTCTGAATTATTACAAGCACCTTTCCTAACAATCCAATCATCAGAGCTCATAGTCTTCTTACCATTAACAGTTTATTTTACTAAGGTTGACACCATCCCTCTTCTTTCTATGCAAACCATGAGACTTTGCCAAAGCTTTAGTAATCAGAACAAATCCATGTCATTTTCTTTCTACTTTTTCCTCTGAATTAATATATCAGCATGTTCAATTAGTCAATATTATTACACTCAACATATAATTCTAAAAAAAAAAAAAAAATTGAAGTTCAAAGAGATGGATCTGGAAAACAAAAAGATATGGGTTTTTAGATCCATCAACCATCATCACCCATCGCCATATAGTGTTCATCTTAACAAGAAAATAAATTTAAAAAAAAATAAAAAATCACCACATAGTGTTCTAGATCAACACCAGAAAACCACACTCAAACCCACCAAAAACCCACACCCACCACACCGGTGTTGGTCTCCTTGCCGGCTGCCACAACCCAACCACCACCCACTAACCACCACCGACTCAACTTCAACCATCCCTTCTCTTTTCTCTCTAAAACTCACACAAAAAATCAAACTCACAAACACCACCACCATCCAAACATAACTAGAAATCAATCATCCAAAATCCAAACACCACCATCACCAATAAATACAAAAAGAAATCGATTTTTTTTTTTTAAAAAAATGTTGAACACAAACCAAAATCTGTCAAACATCACCATCCCACCAGAAAAAAACCATCACCAGTGTCGGAGAGAGAGGGAGAGCGAGATGGAACAAAAGAGAGAAGTGAGAAGAAGGGAAAGAGGAAGAAGACACGGTGGCCGAGATCTCCTCGGCGCTTGTAAGGGTGGTGGTTGGCAGATTTCGGTGGGTTAAAGCAGCAGTCATCATTGTCGTTCTCTCCATCTCCAGCCATGTACACTTGCCGCCGCCGTCGTTCTCCCCCCACATGATGAGCTTCAATCGTTCTCCGCTGTCGTTGATAATTGCTTGAATCGATCTCCTCCGACCTCCATTTGGTGGAGATCAATTGTTATTTTTTTTCTTCTTTTTTTTTTTTTCTAAAAAGAAATTGAAATAAAGAGAAGATAATGGAGAGATTGGATCTCCATGGATGAGATCATTTTGGTGGTGGGTTTAGCTGATAAAGACTTTGAGAAGGATATAGAGATTGGATTTGTTCTTGATTTGCAAAACAAGTGGTCTGCACAATACAAGAACATTTTTCCCAAGCACATTTTAATTTATTTTAAATTAATATTTGCTTTAGTTTTTTAATTGTTAATTTAAATTATAGAGAGCTGATGTGTTCGATTATGATTGGACAAGAGCTATTTTCCTTTAATTTATTTAATATTACTCTTGAAAGTCCATTTTACCCTTCCAACCATTAACTTGTTGTTAGTCAAACGTTTGGTCAACGAAATCCAAGGGAGGTTTGTGCAATAAATTGATCTTTTGTCTATAGGTCCAATTTCACCTAAAGTTAGGGGATATTAGTGCAATTTTCCCTTTAAACTAAGATCATATTCAAATCTAATAATGTAGGTAGACAAGTTGAGGTTGGTCCGGTGCTTTATCCCTCACAGCTACACACTGAGGTTTTGGGTTCGAGTCTCTTCCCCTCACTAAAAAGTAAAAACCTTCAATTATTGTGATATTTAAATAAATAAAATGATTTATATGAAATTTATTCGTTTATTATTTCCTCAATTAGTATATATTTGTGTCGACCCCAATGTTTCATAACCTATAGTCTTTATGATCACAAATAAATAATTGATTATGAGCAAATGAGTTTGTTCATCAATGCAAAGATAACCATTGAAAGAGCTTCAAGAAGCAGGAAAGATAACTACAAGCATATGTGCATGATTATTTTATTGCAATTTTATGAAATTTAATTGCTTAGACTTTGCCGAAGAGAACATTGCATTTTGATACATTTTATAATGGGTATTTAGCCTTTAATAGGTTCCAAAATTCCTAAAGATTGAAAATCCAAAATTATGCTTCAACTCCTTACTTTTCTATGGGGGCGGAAAGGCCATCATACAAGCATTATTGTCTGCCGGACACCTGTAATGACTAGTTTTGATCGGTACAACTTCCCGATAGATTGCAAACACGGCTAGAACGGAAAATTTATCATTTCCCACCGTAAATAGAGGTCTCGACGATATGAGATTGATCCATTAGTATGTCTCCTCTTATACCTACATCATTAAAGATTTAAGGTTATGGGCTCGAGTTATGTCCTGACCTCCTCCTCATGTTGGAAAATTCCAACATGTGGGGCCACACATGTAAATATCAAATGTATTGTGCTATCTTTGGTTAAGCCTAAATTAAAGTGATCTAATTAAGATTTAAAGTTTTAAGGCTTAAGGGTGTAATTGTCATGGAATTAATGTGTAGATACCAGAGTGCTATATCTAATTTGATGAGGGGCCAAATTAGAAATAGCAAACCTTATATATTATATTAGGGTTATGGTCCCCAAATTACACGATATATTTTTCTTGTCTGCATCCCCATCACAGAACAAGAGAGAACAATTTAGGGTTTGATTAACCATGATATTAGAAACATGTTTAGGTTGAGATTCGGATTAATTATGTGCCTATACATGTTGATTGTGTTAATCTAATTCCTTACTAGTGGTATCAGAGCCACCCATGATTGATTCTTGAGTACTTAAGGAATTTTTTTGGAGATATTTTGTGCACCGGTATATGATATGTTGTTTATTGAGTTGTTTTGTATCAGATACGTGCTTGCAAAATTGTGTCTGATGAACATATATAAAATTGTGTATATACCAATATGGATTCAGTGAATTGAATATCGTAACTGTTTGACTTTAATATATAAGATATTATTTGTTTTCTTTTGGTGGGTTTCTCGATCTGGATTCAGATGATTAAAATTATTTATGTTCAAAATTTTTTTTTTTTTTTTTTCTGGATCCAATTGCACATGTTATATCACTTTGTGATGTTTGAGTTTTGTGTATGTAAATTTGGTTTAAAAAAAAAAACCTGCTAGTGATTGACCCGATCGCACCAGAACCACGCCCCCTGGACCCGTCTCAATTCGGCGACCGGCGACCGGCGTGGCTCTCTTTGAGTAGGCTGCCGCCGTCGCTTTCGGTCTCCGGCGTGGGTTGCGTCGCCGTTCGTTGTCACCTCCGGGTGATGGCATGAGGTTTGGGCGGCGGCGCAACACTCTAGGGTTTAAAAAAAAAAAAAAAAAAAAAAAAAAAAAAAAAAAAAACCAGTTTTTTTTTTTGTTTTTGATCGGGCCCCTCTGTTGGAAATTTGAAATTCTTGAGGGGCCTATTGTGTAATTATTTTGGGCCATTGTGTGATTTTGACAAAATATAGGGGTCAATTTTTAATTACTGTAACTTGAGGGACCTTTCTGTAATTGTACAGATTCAGGGGCCGATTTGTAATTATAAAATTAAGGGACATTTCTGTAATTTTGCAAAATCAGGGGCTGTTTTGTAATTTTCAAAAAAAAAAAAAAAAAAAATTCAACTCAAATTCAAATATTTTGTGGTATATCTTTATGTTTAAATAAAGTAGTCCATCATTCTAAATGGGCTAATTGAAACAAGATGTCGCCAAAGTGACCTCTCTTGTGTAGATTGTTCATGAGGGATGTTGGATGTTTGTGTGTGTGTGAATTCATGCGGGTATTAGCCGGCCCAAAGGAAGGTTAATACTTGGCCGACTTGCACACACACCTGTGGTGGTAAACATGTGACAATTATAAGGTTTTACATGTGAATAATAAGTCGATCCAAAGATAGATTTATTATTTGACATGAATTATTGTCAATGTTTGATCACTACAACAAGAGTACCATTTACAATTAATATTACTGTCCAAAGACTTGATATTGATGTTGTGTTAGGTATCTTGAGATGGGATTTACCATTATTTGAATTTGTTGATTATTGTATTTGGTTATTAATATGAGCATGTTTGTTTGTTTGTTTTGTTCTCTTTACAGCTAGTGTTTCTACTATATCTGCTAATATCAACTCTATACCTGTGCTTAATGGGACCAACTTTAAGGATTGGAAAGAGAACATAGAAATTGTTCTTGGCTGCATGGATCTAGACCTTGCACTTCGGACTGAGCAACCCGCTTCTCTTACGGCTGCAAGTTCTCCTGATGATAGGAAGAACTTTGAGAAGTGGGATCGCTCAAATCGCATGAGTCTTATGATCATCAAGCGCGGCATTCCAGAGGCATTTAGGGGTGCGGTATCTGAAAAGATAACCAAAGCCAAAGAGTTCCTAGCCGAAATTGAAAAGCGTTTTGCGAAAAACGATAAGGCAGAAACAAGCACGCTTTTGCAAAGCTTGATTTCTATGAAGTACAAAGGCAAGGGGAACATAAGGGAGTACATTATGGAAATGTCTCATATTGCTTCTAAGCTTAAGGCACTAAAGCTCGAGCTGTCTGACGACTTGCTCGTGCATTTAGTTTTAATATCACTTCCTGCACATTACAGTCAATTTAAGGTCAGTTACAACTGTCAAAAGGAGAAATGGACTCTTAATGAGCTCATTTCTTACTGTGTGCAAGAGGAAGAGAGATTGAAGCAAGATAAGACCGAAAGTGCTCATTTGGCTAGCACCTCTAAGCCTAAGGGCATAAAGAGGAAAAATAATGAAGCTGCTAAAGGTCCAGCTCAAAAGAAACAACAGAAAGACACTGAGGGTTGTTTCTTTTGCAACAAGCCTGGACATGTGAAGAAGGACTGTACCAAGTATCACGCTTGGCGTGCAAAGAAAGGTACGTTTCTTACTTTGGTCTGTTCTGAGGTAAATTTAGCTTCAGTACCTAGAAACACGTGGTGGTTAGATTCTGGTGCTACTACTCACATCAGTGTTTCTATGCAGGGTTGCCTGAGCTACCGAAAGCCTAGTGATGCTGAAAGACACATCTTTGTGGGCGATGGCAAGTCGGTAGAAGTGGAGGCGATAGGGCATTTTAGGTTGTTATTAGGAACTGGTCATTATTTGGATTTATTAGATACTTTCGTTGTACCGTCTTTTAGACGGAATTTGGTTTCAGTTTCTTTATTGGACAAGTCTGGTTATTATTGTTCATTTGGAAACTATCAATTCAGTTTATCTATAAATTCAAATATTGTTGGAACTGGTTCTCTGTGTGTATATGACAACTTATATTTGCTTGATACAATCGTCTCTTATAATGAAACCTTGCATGTGGAATCACGAGGTACTAAACGCAAACTAAGTAAAGAAAATTCAGCCACATTATGGCACAAACGATTAGGTCACATCTCTAAGACTAGAGTTGAGCGGCTTGTGTCTGATGGGATTTTAGATTCTCTTGACTTTACAGACTATGATGTTTGTATTGATTGCATCAAGGGAAAACAGACCAAAATAAAGAAATTAGGTGCCAACAGAACTACAGACGTTTTAGAATTGATACACACGGATATCTGTGGACCATTCCCTACAGATTCCTGGAATGGCCAACAGTATTTCATATCATTCATAGACGATTATTCACGCTATGGGTACCTATTTCTTATTCATGAGAAATCACAGTCTTTGGACGTGTTCAAAACATTTAAAGCTGAAGTTGAGAACCAACTCAACAAAAGAATAAAGAGTGTCAGGTCTGACCGTGGTGGTGAATACTATGGCAGATATGACGGTTCAGGTGAACAACGTCCAGGACCATTTGCTAAATTCCTAGAGGAATGTGGAATCGTCCCACAGTACACCATGCCAGGATCACCTAGCATGAATGGTGTAGCTGAAAGGCGAAATCGGACTCTTAAGGATATGGTAAGGAGTATGATTAGTCATTCCTCCTTACCAGAGTCACTCTGGGGAGAAGCACTCAAAACAGCAGCTTATATTCTGAATAGAGTGCCAACTAAAGCAGCTGCAAAAACACCTTATGAGCTTTGGACAGGCAGAAAGCCTAGTCTAAAGCATCTTCACATTTGGGGATGTCCAGCTGAGGCAAGGCCTTATAGGCCACATGAAAAGAAATTGGACTCCAAAACTGTGAGCAGCTACTTTATTGGCTACTCTGAGCGATCTAGGGGCTATAAATTTTATGATCCCACACTTAGGTCAATTTTTGAGACGGGAACTGCAACATTTTTTGAGGATGTTGAGTTTGGGGGGAGAAATAAGGTTAGAGACATTGTCTTTGAGGAGGAATCGACTTCGATTCCCACTATCGCTTTTGACAATGTGCAGGTTCCTATACCTGTCATTGATCAAGAAGCGAATCTGGATCCTCAACCGAACAATGTTGAGCAACCCCCCATTCAAGATGAGGTAATTGTTCCTGAGGAACAAACTCAACAACCTCAAGAACCAGTGCCATTAAGGCGATCCACTAGAGAAAGGAGAAATGCTATTCCAGACGATTTTTTCGTATTTCTCCAGGAACATGAGGAAGGCATTGGAATGGTGGAAGATGATCCAATCAACTTCCATCAAGCCATGCAAAGTTCCAACTCTCAAAAGTGGATTGATGCCATGAATGAGGAGTATAAGTCTATGCAAGACAATAAGGTTTGGGAACTTGTCCCATTACCAGAAGGTGCGAAGCCCATTGGTTGCAAATGGATTTTTAAAACCAAAAGGGATTCGAACGGTAATGTGGAGAGGTATAAGGCTCGTCTTGTAGCTAAAGGCTTTACCCAAAAGGAAGGGATTGACTTTAAAGAGACTTTCTCTCCGGTTTCAATGAAAGACTCTTTTAGGACAATCATGGCACTTGTTGCACATTTTGATCTTGAGCTTCATCAGATGGATGTCAAGACGGCGTTTCTCAATGGTGACATTGACGAAACAATTTATATGGTGCAGCCAGAAAACTTTGAGTCGGGAGACCCAAAGAATATGGTCTGTAAATTGACAAAGTCTATCTATGGACTCAAGCAAGCTTCTCGTCAGTGGTACCACAAGTTTCATCAAGTGATTATCTCGTTTGGTTTTGAGATAAACGCTGTTGATAATTGTGTATATCACAAGTTCAGTGGGAGTAAACACATATTCCTGGTTTTGTATGTCGATGACATATTGCTTGCCACAAATGATATAGGCATGTTGCACGAAACCAAGAGATTTCTATCAAAGAATTTTGAGATGAAAGATCTTGGTGACGCCTCCTTTGTATTAGGGATTCTGATACAACGAGATCGCTCTCGGGGTATTCTTGGATTATCACAAAGAAGCTATATCGATAAAGTGCTCAAAAGGTTTGGCATGCAGGATAGCAAACCAGGTGACACCCCTGTCGCTAAGGGAGACAAGTTCAGTCTCAATCAGTGCCCTAAAAATAACCTTGAAGTTAAGGAAATGCAGAAGATTCCCTATGCATCAGCTGTAGGGAGTCTAATGTATGCTCAGGTGTGTACGCGTCCGGATATTGCGTACATTGTTGGTATGTTAGGCAGATATTTGAGTAACCCTGGGATGGATCATTGGAAAGCAGCCAAACGGGTTATGAGGTATTTGCAGAGAACAAAAGATTACATGCTCACATATAGGAGATCGGATCAGTTAGAGATCATTGGGTATTCCGACTCTGATTATGCTGGATGCCAAGATAGTAGGAGATCCACATCAGGCTACATATACCTGTTGGCTGGTGGAGCTATTTCTTGGAGGAGTGCCAAACAGACACTCGTAGCTTCTTCCACCATGGCAGCAGAGTTTGTAGCATGCTATGAGGCATCCAATCATGGGATATGGCTGCGGAATTTTGTCACTGGGCTGCGCATTCTGGAGGGTATTGAAAGACCACTCAAACTATATTGTGACAATAAGTCAGCAGTGCTATATTCTAATAACAACAGGAGCTCATCTAGGTCAAAGCATATTGACATTAAGTTCCTAGTTGTGAAGGAGAGAGTGCAGAGTGGACAGATATCCATAGAGCACATTGGGACAAACTCCATGATAGCAGATCCGCTTACAAAGGGATTACCACCCAAGGTCTTTCATGAGCACACTGCTCATATGGGTGTTATTTTGTTTGAGGATACCATATTATAGTGGGAGTTTGTATTATATTTTGTATTTTATTGCTTTATGTTTGGTTTTGGACATTCTTATGCATTTATGTATTTGGATATTTTTCTGATCAGAAATAAAGTATTCAGTTTATTTCACTCTGTTGCATTGTGTTAAATATTGATCTCACTTAAGAATAAAGTAGGACCAGTTGGAAATAGACATGTATAGATCACATTGCATGTAATTTCCATGCTACGCATCCATGATTGGTCTATGTCATTTGGTTATGTTGCTGTATGTGACCATTGATGGGTTTAGTCACGCTAAATGTGATGAAAACCGCTTTGATCCTATAACGGCATAATCAATGGACGAGATTGTTTTGATATACCCTAAAATTATGATAGCAAAATTTTGGAGCTCATAAAGTCATACACATTTGTATAGTTGCATATGTGGCCCAGTGGGAGATTGTTGGAAAATTCCAACATGTGGGGCCACACATGTAAATATCAAATGTATTGTGCTATCTTTGGTTAAGCCTAAATTAAAGTGATCTAATTAAGATTTAAAGTTTTAAGGCTTAAGGGTGTAATTGTCATGGAATTAATGTGTAGATACCAGAGTGCTATATCTAATTTGATGAGGGGCCAAATTAGAAATAGCAAACCTTATATATTATATTAGGGTTATGGTCCCCAAATTACACGATATATTTTTCTTGTCTGCATCCCCATCACAGAACAAGAGAGAACAATTTAGGGTTTGATTAACCATGATATTAGAAACATGTTTAGGTTGAGATTCGGATTAATTATGTGCCTATACATGTTGATTGTGTTAATCTAATTCCTTACAAAAACCCCAAATTAAAAAACAAAATAGGGAGGCAGGTCTTTTTTGGGTTTGGTGAGACTTGGGCTTGGCCTAGCTGTTGGCCCAGTTTTTTAAAGCGTTAATAATTTGGTGATTAGCCCAAAGCACATCCTCCTTTTTAACTTTGGAGAAAACCCACCTTGTGACTTGTGAGATCAGAACAAGTCAAACCCCTTTCGAGAGGCCAGCAGATTCCTAAAAGTAGATTTAGCCCAAATATATTCTCACACCAAAACAAAGCATGTTGAGAGCTTCTAGTCATCTCTTTCATAGCATCTACAATTAATTCTTCTTTTTAAGTGATTAGCCAAGGAGGGGAATAAGAATGTGGATGGAGAGAGATTTCCCGCCCTTGCTCCCACCCCGTTTGAGGGAAATGGGGGATACAAGTTGGGATAATATAGCATTTATACTCTAAAAATTATTAGATAGTTCATTTTTAGATTCGAATAAGTTGATAAATGTTTGATTTAATATAAAATTAGATGTGATTTATTCTATCCAATCACTTGTTAGTTTTAGATTGGTTGTTATCTTTACAAATTCTTATATAATTAAATAAAGACATGTTACCAATAATATTGAAGGAATGAGTCTGTTACAATAATTATTGTTAGTTTACAGAGTTTTGGAGGTTTTGGTTTCCCTCCAATCAAGCTAATTATTATTTTTTTTTAAATAAAATAAAGTCAGTTTATATTTTTTTTGGTGCCAGTTCAAGCGTATTTATTTATTTATTTTTGTGATTTTCAGTTTATATTCTAGTGTTACGACACGCCTTACCTGGATGAAGGGAAATGATTTGGATGGTTTAATTTTTTTTTTTTATTATTATTATTTGGATTATTTTTCATTTATCTTTAAATGATTGAATTGATAATTAATGAAAATACAAGGGTTTCAATCATAAACTGAAATTAAACCCGAAATTAAAAATAAAACAGGGAGGGAGGTTTTTTTTTGGGTTTGGTAAGACTAGGGCTTGGCCTAGCTATCGGCCCAGCTTCGTAAAGCGTTAATAATTTGGTGAGTTAAAGCGTAGCCCAAAGCCCATCCACTAAACCGATTTAACTATCCTCCTTTTTTAACTTTGGAGAAAACCCACCTTGTGACTTGTGAGATCATAACAAGTCAAAGTGTCAAACCCCTTTTGAGAGCAGATTCCCAAAAGTAGATTTAGAGCTTCCAGAATCCAGACCATCTCTTTCACAGAGTCTATAATTAGTTCTTCATTTAATTAAGTGATTAGCCCAGGTGGGATTACGAATGCCAATGGGTCAAAAGGGGATGGAGACAGATTCTCCGCCCCCGCCTCGTTTGAAGGAAATGAGGATACAAGTTAGGATATACAGCATTACTCTCAATTCTAAAAATAACAGTTAGTTTTATTTTTTGATTTGAATAAGTTGATAAATGTTTGATTTAATATAAAATTAGATGTAGTTTATTCTATCTAATCACTTCTTAGTTTCAGATCGGTTGTTATCTTAACACATTCTTATATAATTAAATAAAAAACATTCTTATAACACATTCTATCTAATCAAGGGGTTGGTCTAGTGGTAAGGGTAAGCATATGATGTATGGTTAAATGTACGGTTACAAGTTCGATTCCCCTTATTGTCAAATTCTTAGGGCTAGGCAACAAATGAGGTAATTTATTTGTGAGTTTGCTAGCCTGGTGTGGAAGTTGCCCTGGACCGGCCGAAATGATTAGTTGAGGTAATTTTTTTTATTTATTTTTTATTTGGATTATTTTTTTATTTAGCTTTAAATGATTGATTTGATAATTAATGAAAAATTGAAAATACGAGGGTTTAAGAGATGGAGAAATTTCAATCATAAACTGATTTTGAACTTCACAGCAATTCTTAAAACGTATTTGATCAAACACAAGCTAATTTTTTTTTTTTTTTTTTAGTATAACTAATAATGATTGTTTTTTAAGTCATAAATACTCACAATATTATTATTTAATTTCAACTATTAAATTATTGTGATTAATATAAAGACGTACTAAAACATACATTATATTAAAAGATTGTCGCCAATTTTTAAAATTCATTGTTAGGTGATTTTATCCGCCAAATGAACTCAAAATCTCATAAATTACCACATTAAATATGAACAACTATTAGGACAGAGTAATGTTATAAACTATTATATTAAACTAGGATAAACAAAAGAATTTTATCAATATTATTATTATTATTTCGAGTCTTTTGACTATTGGATAAACAAAAGAAAATAATAAAATACTTTAATTTGATAAAAGAGGATGATTTTAATTTTTTGATTTTTGAGTCTTTGACTATTGAAATATTATCAATTTGAGAGGATCTTCATTCTTCTCCATATGTAAACAAGCTATAAATAAACAGCAGGTCTAACTATTGAAAGTAGCTTGTGCATAAGACTTAATTCCTTGTACACAAGTACATTGCTCATGGCGAAAATTGATAGAATTTTTTTTATTGATATAAACTTTTTTTCTTTTTCATAATTATAAATTTTCGATTGGTAGCTAAATAAAAAAAGAAACATAATAATATATTTCAATTAGGCAGGTGTTAAGCTGAATCAACTTAAATTTGTGACTTAATTTGTTGACTTCAATATCTCAACCACCCACGTGCTTTTAATTTAATAGTTGTAAATGAATTCAAATCTCAATCATTAGATTAAGAGCACATGAGTGGTTCAGATGTTGAAATCAAAAAATTAAATCACAAATTTAAATTGTTTTAACTTGAGTATGTGAGGTACAAGAGTAGTAGGATGGGGCCAATGATCTCATATCTCTTCTTTTGCTGACGATGGTTTGCTCTTCCCTAAAGCATCCACAAATAACTTCTTAGTGATTCAGCATCTTCTAAATGTGTATACTAAAGCTTCGGGACAGATGGTTAACTATGAAATATCGGTGATATGTTTTAGTAAGTCGGTTTTGCATAAGGAGGGAAACAGGCTAGCGGCTATTCTTGGTGTTCGACGGGTTAATTATCATGAAAGGTACCTGGTTTACCAAGTTTTGCTATGAGGAATAAAAGAGAGCTTTTTAATAATATCAAAGACAGAATCTGGAATAAGGTGAAAGGTTGGAGGTCCAAGTTACTTTCTATCGCAGGTAAAGAGGTCCTCCTGAAGTCAGTTGTCCAAGCCATCCTGGCTTACTCAATGAGTTTGTTTCTATTGCCGAAGACCCTTATTGATGAGATCCATGGTTTCTGTAATAAGTTATGGTGTGGGAGTACGAGTAGTGTAAGAATGCTTCATTGGCCATCATGGCTGAAATTATACAAGGGGAAAGATATGGAGGGTATGGGGTTCATAAATTTATCCTTCTTTAGCCGCGCCTTTCTGGCAAAGCAAGCTCGGAGACTGATTCAGCACCCAAACTTTCAAGCTGCGTGGGTGATTTAGGGAATATACTATCCAAATGGGACATTTATAAGTGCATCTGAGGGTGCTGGTGGATCTGCGATGTGGAAGAGTATTTGGTGGGGTCAGGGGCTTATTTTTGCACGATCGAGATGGCGTATTGGTACTGGAACTTCTGTGCTAATGTTTGAAAACAGATGGCTTCCTCGTCCAATTTCCTTCAAGGTGATCTCCCAGCCAAATAATTGTGATCTAGTGCTGTTAAGTCAGTTAAAGTCGGTCACAGGGAGCTGGAATGTGGCTTTAGTTAATGAGGTGTTGTTGGAGAGGATGCGAAATTAATCTTCTCTCCTAGTCAGTAGTAATAGAAGTGATGATACTCTGTTATGACATTATTCTAAGAATGGTGAGTACAAGGTCAATAGCGAATATAAACTCGCAAACTCTCTATCTGTTTTCATTTCTCCAAGCTCTTCAAGTAACCAAAATTTGGAAACTTGGTGGAAAGTTCTATGGAACCTAAAGATGCCTCCAAAAGTGAAGATCTTTATATGGAGGGCTTGCAACAATTGGGTGCCAAATATGGATAATTTTGATGGCAGGAAAATTCAGGTTTGCAAAACGTGTCTTGCTTGTGGGATATGTGCGGAAACGACTTACCACGCTCTTTGGGGCTGCTGTAGGCCGAAGGTGATCCGACAGAGATGTGCCTTTCTGAGGAAAATGAAGTGTGAAAACAGAATTAGTTTCCAAGATTTTTTGTGGAATTGTTCGCGGCAGTTGAACGTCGAACATTTGGCTCTGAGTTGCGTTATAATGTGGTGTATTTGGTTTCTTCGCAATCTGATGGTCCATGGGTCTGGGTTCCAGGACATGGCTTCTGTGTATGATTGGTCTCTGAGATTGGTGATCCCTTGAATAGGATGGTGTCCAGTGATGTTAATTGGAAGGCCCCATATGAGGGAATGTTTAAAGTAAATTGTGACGCGGCTATTGATGTATGTAATCAGGTGATCGGTGAGGGGATGGTGGTTCGTAATCATCTGGGTTCGGTTATGGCTGCTGGAGCACATCAAATTAAAGCAGGCTATTCTCCTCAGATTGCTGAAGCAGTGGCGGTTTTACGTGGTATTAATTTTGCGGTGGAGACAGGTCTTTTGCCTTTTGTTATCGAGTCGGACGCACTGGGTGTGGTGAATTCAATTAATGAAAAGAGGCCGATTACAGCTGACATTGGTTTAGTCATTCAGGATGTTTTAAATCGTTTGCAGGCTTTGGAGAACTGTTCAATTGTGTATGTTCCTAGAAAGGCAAATTTTGTTGCCCATACCCTTTCTAAATGGCACTGAGAAATGTAGGGGACAAATTTTGGATTCGGGATTACTCTCCTTGTGTGGAGAGGTTTCTGCCGGAGGATACTCCAGTTTTGTGAGTTTGTGTTGCTTTCGAATAAAGTCCATCTTAAAAATATATATATAACAAAAAATAATAATAATGATCACATGTCACAAATTTCGAAACTAACTTGCAATTCATATATATATATATATATATAGATAAAGAGAGAGAGAGAGAGAGGATAGTTCTCTTATCAAGTCGTCCTGAAATTATAATAGTTTTAATCACTGCCACATGTTTTAATAGTTTTAAATATTTGTTAAAAAAAATCAATATTTTATTAAAACATGTGGCTGTGGTTGATCACCTTGGGTAATTGAACTCTTTCCTCAAATCTGCATAACATTACTAAAAGAGTTTAAAGAGATTAAAAAATTTGAAAGAATCTAATACAAAGTCATAAATGTAACTTCAACTCACCTATTTCTAGATTTTTTTTTTTTAATTCAAAGAAAATCGAAATCATATCGCTCATAAAACATAAATCCTCCAATGGTTTATAATCTTATAAACAAAAAAAATAAAAATCAATGATGATACAGTAAATATAAAATTTTATTCAATAAAGTCCATTAACTTTTTTAAATTCATATACAAGTATATATGTGTGTATGGATAAATTATAAAACTTTTCGTTGGAAGAACAGGCAATAACAAAATTAATATTAAGAAAAATAAGGAACTCACCTTGTCTGCATCACTTAGATGTTCTAGTAGTTGGAGTTGAACCTGTTTATAATTTTCTTATTTTTCTAAGCCAAGAAAACTGAATTGAAAGTGGGACTTGGCAATTAAAAAACAAAAGTAATTTGGACTTGGTTTGATGACTGCTAATAATTGATAAATGAAGAGAGATTAAGTAAATTAAAAAAAAAAAAAAAAAAAAAAAAAAAAAAAAAAAAAAAAAAAAAAGTTACGTGAGAGTGTTTGATTAAATTAAAGGCGGCATTAATTTGTGCCACTTTAATTTTTTATTTTATTTTAAAAAAAATCAATTTTATTTTATCATTTCTTTAAACTAATTTTTTTTTTGATAGATTGTTTTTTTTTTTTATTGTTTTGAAACCTAATTATTTTATCAAACAATTTAATTTAAAGATTAAAAAATTGAATAAATCTATCTGATCTTTAGATAAATTTTTTGACCAAATAGATAAAATTAATATACTATAATAATAATAACAATAAAATTGTATTTAGATTATTTTTTTTAAATAAAATAAAAAAGATCAATTTCATATTGATCTATTCTAACTAAAAAAAAAAAATAGTTTTTCTAAAAATGATTTGTTTTAAATTATCACTTCATGAAAAAGATCACCTTTCCACAAAGTGATCTATTTTAGTGATCAATTCCTTAAAATAGATCATTTTTACCTAAAGTGATCTATTTTAAATGATCTCTTTGACTCTTTTTGTAGTAGTGAATGGATAGCACTTTTCACTGGAATATGACCGCTATCCTTGCCGTTGTGCAATTGCACAGTACAAAATTGTTAAGCTTATCAACAAATCTAACTTATAATTGAAGCTCTATCTCTTATCAACATTTTTTCAAGTCACATACATAAAAATAGGAAGAATACCCAAGGTAATTGAACATTTGAAAGTGCAAAACACAAAAGATAATCAAATACCTTGTTAACTTGAGTGCAGTCACGAAATCAGTGTAGAACCACTAGAATAATTGAATAAAAAAACTTCAAGGTTGCTTAAAGATGATGAGTACTTCAAGATAAAAATTCTCCAACTTGAATCACTCAATTTCGAGTTGAAATGAGTGAAATATGGTGATTTGAAGTTGAGAGAAAAATCTGAAAATTTTCTGCACTTTTTCTTCTTAATATGAAAAATGAGAGGGAGAGGTGCATTTAAAAGAGATTGGGAGGGAATCCTAGGTGTAGTGATGGGCACCACGGGCAGCCATGTGTGGCACGCCACATGGATCTCTGCCCTAGTGGTGGCCACGCACCTTCATGGGAGAAGGGTGTATGTGGCACTTTGCCACTCTTCTTTTCCCTCGTGCGCCTCTCACATTCTTCGACCATTCTCTAGCCTCCGAACTCCGAATTTGAATCCATTTTCAGATTATGAATCGTAACTCTCTCACGCATATGGACAATAATGAAAATTTAACCAAAAATTTGGAATTCGACTCGATACACAAAGACAAAAACCATGCACGTTAAACACATGTAAAGTTTCGTAACTTCCAACTTGAAACTTGAAAACTTATGAATGAGTAATTGAAACGTTTGGAACTCAATGATGAACAATATGAGAACATATTCAAATTCGATAACAATAAAACACAAACAAACACAAGAACACATATGTATGTCATTTCCTAGAGATAGTCATAGAACATGCATTTTTATAATGTTTGTCCATTTAAATCTAATACATGTGCATACAATAACATGTGTGTATATGTGTTATACCAATTGAACACAACGATGCAGGGGCACATATGGATACAATGTGTGTGTGTGCCTAAATGTCTTGCAAGAGGAATGAGGTCTAAATATACCTTTGATATGCAATAATGCTTACTCCTCTTGAAGGCTTCACTTAATTTGCTTGACGAGTTACCAATCTTCTTTGAAGCTTGATTGACCATGAACCTAGACAACTAATCAATTATCGTTTTAATATAGAATTAAGCCAATATGACTTAAAAACCTAACACTCATGTTGTCACAAAAGAGAATGAGTGTACTTGAATCAAAGTCGTAGTCCGCTAGCATTTGTCTCATCCAAAGGAGTTGTGTGCAAGCACTCCCCGTGGCTATGTATTTGGCCTCAGCTGTGGACAAGGAAATTGAGTTTTGCTTCTTGCAAAACCATGACACAAGATTGTTCTCTAGGAAAAAGCAACCGCCCGATGTACTTTTCCTATCATCACAGTTCCCTGCCCAATCTGTATCACTAAAGTCCACTAAAGTAGGGTTAGTGTCAAAAAAAGTACCATATCTCATAGTTAGAGGTTCCATTCATAAATCGTATGATTCTTTTCACAGCCGAGAAATGAGAATCCTTGGGATCAACTTGGTATCTAGCATACGCACCCACACTAAAAGCTATATCAAGCCTACTTGCAATCAAGTAAAGCAAGCTATCAATCATGCCAAGATATAGACTTTGATCAATAGTTTTTCCACTAGCATCCTTGCTTAGCTTCAAAGTAGTGCTCATAGATGTGTCACAATGTTTGATATTTTCAAGGCCAAACTTCTTCACTAGGTTCTTTGCATACTTAGCTTGGAATATGAAAATCTCATCATGCAATTGCTCAATTTACAAACTAGGAAGTAATTAAACTCACCAACCAAACTCATCTCAAATTCATGAGATATGACATCAAAAAATTGTTGGACTTTGGATTTGTTGGTGGAGGTAAACACAATATCATCAAAATAGATTTGAACTATAAATAGCTCATCATTGTTTCTCTTAATGAATAAAGTCTTGTCAACACTACCACAATAGTAGTCATTATCAATAAGAAATTGAGTGAAACACTCATACCAAGCCCTCAGTGCTTGTTTCAACCCATATAATGTATCCTTGAGGCGATAGACATGATTGGGGTGGTGTGGATCCACAAACCCCTTAGGTTGCTCAATAAACACTTTCTCTTGCAATAAGCCATTGAGGAAGGCACTTTTAACCTCCATTTAGTGCAATTTGAATTTGTGCACACAAGATATGGATAAGAGAAGCCTTATGGACTCAAGGCGGGCAACCAGAGCAAAAGTCTCATCAAAATTGATACCCTCAATTTAAGAGTATTCTTGTCCTATAAGTCTAGCCTTGTTGCGCACAATGTTGCCATCTTCATCGGATTTGTTCCTAAACCCTATGACATTGGTATTCCAAGGTCTACGAACTAGAGTCCAAACCTCATTTCTTTCAAATTGGTTTAGCTCTTCTTGCATGGCAAGAACCCAAAACTCATCACACAAAGCCTTGTCGATCTTTTTGGGCTCAATTTGAAAGGTGTAACAAGTATAGCTAATTTGATTAGCTATTTAACACCTAGTCCTAACAGATTCATTGACATCTCCAATTATATCATCTTTGTTATGAAAATATCTAACCCAAAGAGCGGGTTCATTAGAGTCCAAAGGTGGATCTCTATCAATAGGTTGAATGATCTCTTCATCTATGCTTGACTTCACATCATTTGAAGTCTCACCACTCTTCTCCAAAGTTGAAACATGAACAACATCAACATCCTTATCATGGTTAATAGTCGTAAGCCTATAATCATCTATGATAACATTAGATGATTCCATGACACTTCAAGTCTTCAAATTGAATACTTTGTAGGCCTTACTATTTAAGACATAGCTAATAAAAATTCCCTCATCACTTTTAGCATTAAACTTGCCAAGTTGATCACGGTCATTATGAATGTAGCATTTGCTTCCAAATGAGTGGAAGTATCTAACATTTGGCTTTCTACCCTTCTATAATTCATAAGAGGTTTGCCTAGTACTGGGCCTTACGAAGACTTTATTTCCTATGTAACAAGCCATATTGACGGCTTCGGCCCAAAGGTTCCTAGGGATATTGTTGATAAGCAACATCACATAGGCTATCTCTTGAAGGACCATTTTCTTCCTTTCAACAACCTGATTTTGTTGAGGTATTCTAAGAGTCGAGAACTCATGGGAAATGTCTGCACTGTTGCAATAGTTTTCAAAACAAGTATTTTCAAATTCCCTCCCATGATCACTCATAATTCTCTCAATGCTGTTAATATGAGAATCTTTCTCATTTTGAATTTTAGTGCAAAACATCTTAAATTTCTCGAAGGCTTCTGATTTCTCTCTAAGGAAATAAGTACAAGTAAACCTATAGAAATCATCAACAAAAATAAAAATATATCTCTTGCCACAGAGACTTTTAGTTTGCATTGGACCCGTTAGGTCCAAGTGAAGAAGCTCTAAAAGCTCCTTGGTGGTGAGATACTTGCCCTTTTTATGTATGCTTTTGGTTTGCTTTCTTTGTTGACAAGGACCATAAACTTCGTTAACTTTCTTCCCAAGATTGAGAAGACCACACACAACCTTGAACTTATCCAAGATTCTCAAATCCCGATAGTTTATATGGCTTAGCCTTTGATGCCACAACTCAACTTGCTCACACTTGGACACATTAAAAGAGATGACACTAGCTTTAAGACAATAACAATTGTCACTAGATCTCTTTCCTTTTAATAAGGTTTGTCCATTAGGCTTTAGAATAGAGCAATCATTCATGTTAAACAAGACGGAAAGTCCCTCATCATTAAGATGAGAAATGCTTATAAGATTGGCTTATAAGCCATCAACATACAAAGCATTTGACAATAAGGGTAAGCCGGGAATGAAAATGTTTCCTTTCCCTATGACTTTTTTTCAAGAACTATCATTAAATGTGACAAATCCACATTCATCTATAATAAGAGATTCAAAGAAACTTTTGTTCCTCGTCATGTGCCTAGAGCACTCACTATCAAAATACCAAGAATTTGAGGCACTTGCTTTCAAAGCAATTTGAGCCACATGGCAAAATATTCATCTATTCTAATCCACTTAGAAGAAATGATGTGTAAAACCGTATTATAAAAACCTAACTCGCAAGTGCACGAATCATGAGATAAGTACAACGATAAATAGGGACCGTTCCCACGAGGAAAAGTGATTTATCGATTAAAACTAATTCTAATTAAAGCTAAGCAAGTAATAGTATCCAAGAGATTTGAGATTGATTGATTGATTGATTAAAACTAGATTAAACTAAGAAAGCAAATAACAAGAATATGTGAATGTAATCAAGAGGTGAGAGAACTAGGTCATCAATGCTCCCCAAATACGTTTACTCAATGCTTCGAATTTACTTTGATAAAAGATGTTAACCAAGTTAAGGGTTCGTTCTTAAATTAAGTATGATTGTTACCGTATGGTCCTAGAATGAATCAAGTATTCTCAATTATAATTTACCTCAAAACTTGATGTATAAACTATAACCGAAAACCCATTAAGTGCAAGAACAAGTGAACCAAAACTTACGTGCAATATATGTTAGGATTATGCTCAATAGCAAGAGTGTAATGTTGTACTTGACAATCTTTTCATATTAATAAAGTGATTTCTGTTTGTTAACAAAATCTTATATAGCATTTATTATTATAATTGTCAAAGTAAATAATCATAAGATCAAAAGACTATGAGAAAAGAAGAATTGTTCGTACATCTAGATATGTATGAGGTAGACACAATTCTTTAGTTAGTCTTGAATAAGGTTCACAACTTAAGTTAAAGGTTGGGCACCTTTATCATGTTAAAGTTGTAGAATTCTTTTACTAGCATTTGAGTGTGATCAAATGTGTTGTGATGAGTCTAAAATTATCGAAGGGTCTTCGAGTAAAAGAATCTAGTGCACTAGGTGCACTGAACTAGATCACAATGAAATACTTTTTCTAGAACCGTCAATAGATAAAAATCTTTTTATTATCAGGACAATTGGAGAGTCTATCTCAATCCTGAGATAAATGATGGACTTATGGTTGCAAGTGTTATCATTTGAGCTATCAATGAGTACGATTATATAGCATAGTCTATCCTCGATAGTTTGGTGGTATTCATTTGTTAATCGATAGAGGACTTCATTTATAGATATAGACATCGTGGCTCCATTTATTAAATGTGAGTAGAATATCATCATATGGATGCTTTGTGTTTTGGATATGAAATCTTAACATTGAGTTTTCAATAGTGTCTATTGAAAGATGACTTCTGGACAAGTCATAATATATATCCAAGTTCAAAGTATGGTCATATGAGTAAATATGGTAACTTGGAGAGCTATAGGCGGTCTATGAGCTCTTGGCAATTACTGATATTCTTCACGAGGATTCACTATCTCCCATATGATTGTCTAGGGTATGAATGAGTATCGTTAACTTATTCCATCTTTATTTAAGAGTGCAATTTTAGTTCTTTAGTGGAATGAACTAAAATTAATAGATTGAACCTAAGTTAATCATTTGTTGATTATGATTGGGTTATGTCTATTGGAGCTTAAATTTAGATAGGCTCGCCAAGATCCCCAACCCGCACGGACTTGCATGAATCACTTGATATATTCTACCGGACTATTTGTGGGTCCATTTAGAATTGTATCTAATATATTAAGAATATAATTTGCACATTATTTATTTAATGGGCTGTTTAATTATATTAATATATTAATGAAAGGCATGTGGGCTTGTTTCTTTTAGTAAGAATGAGTCTAGTTCACATGTGGGCTTTTTATTAAAGTCTAAATGGATTAAATAAAATAAAAAAACAATATGTAGACCCAAGTTCTAGTCATGGGCGGCAATGGCTAATTTTAGCCCATTATATTGTTTTATTTTATTATTTAATTAAATGGAAATTAATTAATATGTTAATTAATTATTTAATTAAAAATCAATTTTTTTTCTGATTAGGAAATATGTTTCCTAGTAGTATATTACTATTAGTATTATACTAAATATAAAAGACTTTATTTGTTTAGTCAAATTAGGAAGTCTTTTATATAGTCACAAATACACTAAAGAGTTGGATTAGAGTTTGAATTTTAAGAAGTCTTTGTATCCTATTTGGAAAAGGACTTTGGTGATCACCTTGTTGGACAAGGTAAGGATTCGGCCACCCTAAATTAACTAGGGCAAGAATTCGGCCACCCTAAATTATCTAGGGCAAAAAATTCGGTCACTATATATGTATAGTGAGAATTTTCGGCTAACCCTAGTTGTTTTCCTATAAGAATTTATTTTCTTTTGCAAAAGAGAAAAAATAAAAATCCTACTCTAATACTAGTGAGAATTCGGCCAAGAGGGTTTTGTGAGAAAAGAATTGTTCTTACTTCGATAGTGTACTAGTGATCTTAACATCAAGAGATCTTGTACACACTTTCGAATTAGGTTCAAGTAAATTTCAATCTTACGATTGTGAATTGAATTAAAATATTTAATTCAATT